>PVLA01003628.1:0-128670 GCA_004027455.1 Hydrochoerus hydrochaeris | reverse complement strand
GCCATGAGTGAAAACGCTGTGTCCTGTAATTTCTAGCTGTTTCAGTTGTAATCCTGACTTATTTGATGAACTTTTTTACATTTTAATTTCTTCCTGTGTCAAGAGGATCCATCTCCCTCTGTCTGGGTCTCTCCAGGGTGTTTTATTCTGGCGAATGAGTTGTCTCTTCCAGGAGGCTCTGTATTTTGTTGCTCACTGATCGGCCATCTTGTCTTCTTCCCCCACACATATCTCTTATAGAAACACAGAGACAGATGAATATAACAAATTTAAAGTTAATATAAATATTGGTATGGCTGTGTTTAAATCTGAATCTTACTATTTCTGAATTTTGTCAAATTTATTTACCTTTCGATGTGGCCTATTTTCTGTTCATTCTTGAACTTTCACTAGTGAAGTCTATTTTCCTTTGGAGAATGATTTCTATGTTTATTGCCTGTTTTTTCTTTCAACAAGATGCAGATGTGCAACTTTAGTGTGACATAGTATGAATAAGTAAGTATTAATTATTATATTTTTCCATGAATGAAATTTTTCTCTTTTCTATGCTTGATTCTATGATGTTCTTTATTTGTGACTGAATTTCATCAGTTTGAATATGAATTACTTTGGTAAGATTCTTTGTGCTTATCTTGTTTTAATTCTACTTTCTACTCTCTAATATTTTTGTCTACAAATTCTAATTCTTTTAAGTTCTACCGTCTGTCTCTCAAATATGCAAAATTACCATGATCTCCTTAAGTTTTATCAGTCTTGTTTGCAAAAATTATGTGCTTCCATTCAGAAAGACAAAACAAAATATAGATATTATGTAATTAGTTTCATTTCGGGAATTTCAATTTTCCAAAGGCTAAAAATTGTTATTCTGTAAATTTATGATATGAGTTCAGATTTAATTCTTGATTATCTCATACTTCCCTTTAAATGATACACCCTGGAGAAAGCTGAGATATTTACTAAACAGACTCTGATAATGTTTCCTTCCCGTGAAGAGGGTTAGTTTTGTTGCAATACACAGATGACTTATGTGTTAGTCCCCTTAGTTTGTGTATCCCGGTTCAATCCACTGGCAGCCTGGATTGCTACCCACTTCCCTCTGTCTTCAGTAATGCAGCCTCTCAGTTCTGTTTTTCCTTGAATAATACTTGCTTTCCTTCATTCCTTTGCTTCACTGCTTATTCTTCAATTCCTTAAGTTATTGCCTCATCTTATAGTCTGATGAGTAATTATGATGACATGGTTACTATAATATTCATTTTTTAGCATAGAAGAAAAATCATCCATCAAATTTTAGGATGTTTGCTTTTCAATATTATTCCAGCAAGAGTTAGTCTAGCCATATTTTTCATATATTGCCATAACATATCCTGCTGGGAAAGCTAAAGCACAAGTAAAAATAAATGCTTTTGTCTCTTTTGTTATTATATGATCACCAAAGTAGATTGAGAGACTAGAAATTCTTTACATGTAGCTGTCTAACACTATTGCAACAGTCAGAGAATTTCTTGAGAAAAACATATGTACTTAAAATGTGTATTTTGATGTTTGAGATATTGAAATATCTTACCCAGTTAGACAAACAATAACAAGTGAATTTTTACAAATGCGTTTGCCCTAGTAGCACATAATATATTAAATACAAGCCTATTTAGAAGGAGGTCATTTCTGACAGTCTGCTTCACTCCTCCCCTTAAAGAATAGGAAGAACTTGCCTCTCTCAGCCTTAGAATTCTTCTCACATAAATCCAAATAGCATAGTCAACCTTTGGCATTTCTAATGTTCAACTGCACTTTATTGTCAGTTATTTAAAAATTTTAACTGAGTTCTAACCTAGCAGTCAATTAAATATCCATTGACTCAGTAAGTGTGGACAAAAACACTAAAAACATTTGGAAAGCATTATTATAACTAGCGATAAAATTATTTCATATAGTAGCACAAGTGAACATTTCTAACGTTTGGGTGAGTAGATTAATTTAAACCTCTGAGAATATCTTGTGTATGTACTCAACGAATTGCACAAGATGTCATATAAAGCAGGCTACAGCCTTGAAATGTTGTGACTGTTAAGACAGACAAGTACTTGTTATAAGTAACCTTCAACAAATGCCCTTAGCTTGCACTTGAAGACATTTAAACTGCAGCTTCTAACACTGCACCTAACCAGTTTTTTATTGTAAGTATAGGATTTTCTAATTCAATATTTCCACCATTATTTCATAAGCTCTTATTTCTTAGGAAACCAGAGGAGATGGCAAGTAGTTCTTCTAAACTAAAAATGTTGTAAATTCAAATTCTATTAAAGGATATAAAACTCAAGGAAAAAAGTCTTTGCTCAGTAGTCCAGTCTCTCACACATGCCACACGCAATCAGTTATTCCTTGTCATCAATAAAATGGTCATATCCTTGTGAACCTGATGGAGAACAGAATTATTATTGGGAGCAAAACAGCATATTTTTCTTATCAAGCATTTTCCTCAATACTGTCTCCTAGTAACTGAATCAATCTGTGCATGTCTATTAGTTTATTAGTGGTCAGAGTCTTACATTAAGTATGTTAGTGCTTTATTTGCCATAGTCCTTGAGGGATTTTCCTCCCCAATTTTTGAAAGTATAATAATTGATAACCTGTCTGGCACCTGTCTTACACTGCTAAGGAAATGTGATATATGTCGAGATGTCTGCTCTTATGGTGAGGTCATGAGATTGTCGCTGTGAGAAGCAGCTAGAACTCAGATGAACAGGTGCACTGGAGATCGGGTCTGAAGCTCACTAGAGGATGGAAATCTTGGCTGTCCAGTGTCAGAGCCTTGCTCCGTTGGATTTGACCCGCACTGAGAAGAAACAACTGCACTGCAGTCTTATACATGCGAATAGTTTTTTCAGATCCAGGAAAATAAAGTGATTTAAAAGATATACAATGCTACAATGCCCTATGTGACAAATTACAACCACTTAACAAATCCATATTTTTGTATTTTACAAAATTAAACATACTATTGTACTACTTTTCTTTCTACATTCCTTTGCCTCCAAAATAAACATGCATATACCCTCCGCGATAACACTGAAATGTAATTCAATTGTAGTACTACAATTTTTGTTTCCATAGGGTTATGACTAACCTTCAAGAATGAGAAAGACTCTCAAAATTACATTTTAAAAAATGTTAATATTCAAGTTGAAGGAAGAGTAAGGAAAAATGATTTTTAAAAGGGAATAAAATAGAAAGAAAATTTTATAAATAGGGAAGGGAAGAGGGTTAAAGGGAGGAGAGAGGATTGATAAAAAGAGGAAACACACATGTCATACGAATGTACACATCTCCAGTGATGAGTAAGATGATGATGTAGGTCTAAAATGTACCAATAACCTTAATTAAAATGAATAAATAAAAAGGTTTCAAAAATGAGGACAGCACCTCTGTGCACTTTTCAATCAGCTTCCCAAATATGAAATTTTATGCAACTACAGCATAAAACCCACAGATATGAAATTAATAGAGTGTGACTGACTTACCTGTGGCCCTTATTCAAAGTTTTCCCTGGCACTCATTTACATCATTTTTCTGATCCAGGAGACAGTTTGGGTTTCTACATCTTAAGTATAATTTTCAATGTCTTCCAGTTCTCTTTCATCTGGGAAAATCTACCCGTAATTGTTTGAAGGTGATGGTTTATAATGTTTTAGCACTCCTCTCGGCATAGGCACATGTGATGCTTGGTCATGTTTAAATCTGTACCTGACCAAAATATTCCAGACATTATGTAGCAGGACTTTTTAGTGCATTGCAGTGGGATGTGTGACACCCACACATCTCACTACACGCAACATGAACTTTGATTGCTTGGCTGCACTGCTGTCTTCTAAGATATTGAATTTTAAAGTTAACAGTTTTCCATTTATGATTAAAGCATTTTCTATTAGCAGATATTTTATGAATGCATCTTTATCATGTTTATTACTATAATTTTAGGATCTGTTAATGTGCTATTCACTAAATAGTACATTTCTACATTTACTATTTCTTCTGTGTTTATTAGAACACAATAAAAATCTTTCACTTTCCTATTATTCAGTTTATTATTCAAAAGGGAGAAATCAGGTACATATGTGCACTTAAAAAGACAATGGTACATAACTGTATAATTTCTAGGTCTATATTAGTTCATGTGTGTTTTATATCACCTGTAAGGACTTATATTCCCAAGTCCAATTTACTAATATAAAGTTTATTTTCTTCTGTCTTTTCCTTTCATTGACTGTTTTCTTGAACAGTGTGAACCATATCTTTTTGGTCCACAATATATTTAATTTTATCAATCCAAGAATAAGACCTATATAAAGATCTATACATCTTTATCCAATAAGCATTACTAATGAAAAATTAACGTATTAAAATAATATCACCAACCTGTAACAAAAGCTCCAAAGGAACATTGCAAAATGGGAAAACAAAAGCTACTTGCAAATTAGATTTCACGTTTGTGCACATTTCCTCCAAACCTTCTGTCCTCACTTTAGGACAATGGACACAATTTTCCAGGTGATTTTGCTTCTCTAGAGCTAATTGGCAGAGTAGAAGTTAGCTTACTCTTGGTTTTTCGATCATAAACAAGTCTATTTAGCAAATACTGCTGGAAGTTCAGGTATTTCTTAATGAGACCTACGAAACCAAAAATTATCTGAGGCATCTTGACTAAGTATAAAATATTCTCGAAGATAAATCTAATTGTAATCCTGTGACAGGGCAGGATGAGACAAAAATCAGCTTGCAGATGATGATAACCAAATAAATACATTAAAAGGCTCTATTGTTGGTTACATCAGGGACAATCCAATAAAATAGAACTGCTGTGATAGATTTTGATGTAAAAGTTAGTGATTTCTGGTCTTTGTGTCCTGTTTTTGCTATTCGTTCGTTCGTTCATTCATTCATTCATTCATTCATTCATTCATTCTGTGTGCCTGCTAGGGTCTCATCTCTGTCCCTGAATTAGAAACACTATCTTATTTTGTCATGAGTGATCACCATGTGTAGACTCCAGACTGCAGGCTGATGGGGGTTGGCATTTTTTATCTCTAGATTTGAAGGCTGATTATTTTCCAGCTAGGTGTTGTTTTCAGGGAAACACAGTCATACATTAGCTTCAACCTCCCTTACTCCTGGAAGATTCCCTTTAACTCGAAAACATTATTATATTACTTTATGACTTAATTTTCTCCATTAGAGTTCTTACTAAATCTGACACACTTTTTTCAGTTTCTTTGAAGCTCTGCAAGGCCATGAGTATTTCCACTCCTGTTCACTGCTGTAACCCCACAGTATAAGGACGAGTTCCAAGTGCCCCCTGAGTTCCTGAGGAACAGCCAAATCTTGGAGAAGAAGAAAGACTCAGTGTGTGTTGTTAGACGATTATGACCTGATCGTTGCCTGTTGTTTTGTTATTGACCCTTGTTTTGATAAAATGTGCCACAGGAACAATTCCGCTTTCATGGTGATGTGAATAGTGATTATCAAAATGAATGTCCTGCTTAAAATAAAGCAGCCAAGTTCTCAAATCTCAGAGCTGTGTTGAGACTTTGTACAGTAAACTCGTTTATTTTCCCAAGAAAGATCTGAGAAAGCAGTCAAAAGACAACTGCACCACTCTCTTAGAAGTTAAATGTGAAACTGAAGATTTCTGATGAATGTAGAGCCAGTAGCAAAGTCTAAAACCTCCCTGATGTTCATGTATAACAAGTGGGCTCTAAGAATACCTACCTCACAGATCTCTTGATTTTCTACACAATTCTTGATCCACTTAAATTTCCACCCTGTGCAGTTTGGAAATCAGTGGGTTTATATTAATATTTTGTGCAGTTACCTAAAGGTCAAGGAAGAATTTGGGAGAAAATGACAGTACAGGTCCTCCGCGGCTGGCAGGGGAGGTCACATCTGCTTGCTCTCAAAGATGCTTCTGGGCTTTTTACAGGTATCAAACCATGGTATAAACAGCTGTGAGCAAGAAAAGCAGCAATTTCACTTGAGTTCAGCTTCCATTTTCAGTGCTGGGAAGAAGGAATACGTTCTGAGTTTGACTTAACACTTACATCATTTATAGAATGGTCTCAAAGGATTAGCACTCCATGTCTAATTTGCTAAAAATTTACCAGGATTTTATTCTGGTTTTGTTGCCAGAAATATTCATATTAGCTACATATGACTTTTGTTTTGTTTTTGGGGGGATGTATGAATTTTAATGCGGCTCTCATAAGTTCTGTTATAAATCTTCAAAAGACGTTTAGGTGTCCTGACTTCTGTTCCAGATTAAGTGTTAGATATGTATCATTTCATATTTTTATGTTCTATAGGAAACTTACTGACATAGGACAGTAAATGCACTAACTCCCTCCATAAAAGCATACGTTAGCACCAGGCCCTGTATCAAGTAAACACATACTTCTGCATTTCCAGTCACTGTTATGGTCCAACTATTGTGTTCAGACATTGAACAGAAGTTTCATATTAGCTCATGTGATCACTAGCTTATTTTGTTGTTTGAGTTTTGAAAAAATTCTTTTTATTCCTAACCTCCTCTTCCTAAAGCAAATGCGTAACTGGAAGCTCATTCATTGTGTATCCTGAGGCTGGATATGTTCTGCAGGGAATAACAGTGGAGCTCACAGGAAGCGCTATTGGCCTTTCCCTACACAGAGCTGCCAAAACTGCCTCCCATGCTTGTGGTTGACATCTTATTCTACCGTTACCTTCAATGTTTCTGTTAATTTTCTGTCTTTTCTCTCATTTCCTTCCTTTTTTCTATTCCTTAATGTTCATTCTCTTTCTCTTCTCTTTCTCTTATCTTCCTTTGATTATGATTCTGTTTTGTGTGCCACAGTTAGTTTTAAATCCTTACCATTAATAATTACTATTCTAATCTCCCATGAACACAGGTAGTACTGAAATACATGTTTTACAATTATTTCCAAAATCACATAAAACAGTTTTTAATAGTCTTGATAAGTGCTTTTATATATTTATGAATTTTAATGTGTAGCCCTCAAAATTTGTATGTTAACTCTTCAGAAGGCATTTTAATTTCTCTAGATTTGGTATCTTTAGTAGTTTATGAAGCTATAAATATTTTCTGTATAAAGGAAGCATTTATTTAAGAATACATATATTCTAGGCATATTTGTCACTTCATGTAGTTTTAAGTATGCATATGTGTACACTTGCATTCTCCTGTAAGTGTGCACATATATACACTTAATGTAATTATTTATTATCAATTTCTACTGAACGAACATTTTGTCATGCATTAGTGAGGCTCGATCTTTCTTAAACGACACATTACCCCACCATGTCGCCCAGTCTGGCATGGAATTTCTGGGCTCAAATGATCCCGTCTTCCTCAGGTTCCCAAATGAATTACAAACTGAATTAGAGGAAGATACCACTGCTAATGTCATAATGGATAAATAATATTCAACTGCATTATCAATGAAATAAATACTGAAAATATCATATTTGATTGTACAAACAATGATGGACAGTGTAGACCAGCTCACAGTATAAAATGCTTTTCAGTCAGACAAGATGCGGGCGGTTACTGAGCTGCAGACACGGTGATAGCTAGGAGTAACGGCGGAGAGACAACTCGGGGCAGACAAGGGGTCTGAAAGGGGCCTCCACTTAGGACAACTGGGCATGTTCATGTTCCATTCCTCTCCCAACTTTTCTCTGAATTCTCTATTTTTTCCTTTTCTATTAGTCTTTTCGTCATCTACCTCCCTGTGTCAATCACACTCTATCCATCAAGTAAACCCCTAGGTTTTCTAGTGAGACAACCTTGCTTCCGTTGTGCTCTTTTGATAGTGATACGCCATGCTGAGTCAGGGCCTCCACGATAGCAATTGTTTCATGAGTCAAGTAACTAAGGTAGGATTTCCAGCCACTTCTTGGATATTTCCTCCAGCAATACATGAGGATTGCAAGGCTTTGGCATGTCACTGGCTCTGTTATCCATGTGATCACTGCATCACCCTGCACATACCAAGGGACCCCAGGGGCAATTTTAGTTCCAGAAAATAATGTTATCTCCAAGGCAAAGCCTTTGAAAACTCCAGTTGTTTTTACTTTCCCGGCTCAGAATTCTGTGACCTGTGGTAAAGATGCACTGGGAAGCGTCCATGGGAAGGATCACGGAGTATATATTGCAACAGGGCTGCCCCCTTCCTTAGGGGAGTCATCCTGGCTTTTTCCTAACTTAGGCTCACATGAACTGATTGCATCTTGGAAAATGGCCCCAGAGTCTCTGCTCCGGTCAGGTATCCTTAACTCAGTTCTGGCCTTGAGCCTTTGTGTAGAAGTTTAAAGGGCTGAGCAGGTACTTAAGCCCCAAGGATATTAGGATGAGTTAGCAGCATGAATGTGAGGTGTGATCAGTAACCACGGAGAGTTTGTATTTATTTCTTTGTTTTTATTTTTTATTTATTTTTTTGTGGTTACTGAAGATCGAACTCATGACCTTGTGCTTGCCAGACAGACGCTGTGCCACTGAGGTAAAATCCCAACCTCCATGGGGAGTTTTTAAAAGTTCTAAAAAAAATTATAGGGAAAAATACAGTGCTATTAATTGCCCCCAGGATATTCTCCCTTCTTACAAACGTGCTTGTATCATTCCTCTTGCCCCTTTCTGAAGCAGTTCTGGAAGACTTCCTCTGTGAGGGTCTACACATCTGTACATCTATCGATGTATGTATCTATAGCTGTCTCTCTATATATCTGTATATCTATAAACATAACTATATATTTATACATCTTGTAGATAGATAGATAGATAGATAGATAGATAGATAGATAGATAGATATAGATATAGATATATGGACCTATGGATATAGATGCATAGATATATAGACATACAGATATATAGACAGATATAAATCTATAGATAGACAGTTATAAATATGAGAGGCCCTTAAGCAGCACTTAAGTGGCATTAATGATGTGATACATGTGCTTGAAGTGATGTGAGCTATTTTGAGAGAAGTTAATGGCAATATGTCTTTTCCAGTAGTACATTTTTAAGATTTAAGTATTCAGCATATTTTTCCTACCATCTGTTTGAGAGGGTTAGGCCGGAGAAGGCTTCCAGCCTCATAGTCAGCTCCAAGTCAGTTCCACGCAAAGCACTCTGTCTTCTGTTACTGTCTCTGAGAAAAGTCTTCCCTTGCACTTCATCTTACACAATACTAATGCTCAGACCTGCAGAACCATGCATGCTGACTTAAATAAAAGCAGCTAATTTTAAGACTGTATTTCATCTGTGACATTTTGTAGACTGAATTTTTAAAAACATAAAGTAAATTTCTTTTAAAATATAATTGATATTTAAGTGTATTGCTACTAACTTTGATCTTAAATAACATGAGATTTGTGTCACAAATATAGATTGTGTGAGCCCAAATAGTCTTAGTAGAATTTATCATTACCCACTCACTATCATCTGCCTTTTCACTTCTTAAAACATTCAAATTAAAAACCTCTTATCTCACTAAACACACACTTTCACACCCACAATTATGTACAGATAATATGAATGCATATCTATGTGCATGATGATATGAATGCAAATATGGGTGCATGTACATACCATAGGTACATATATATGTATATACATAAAAACATGTACAAGTGCACATGTGCTTGAGAAATGAATCATTATGAGACTTCACCAAGGTTGGAAAACCAGAAGGCCCATAGACACAAACTAAGATGTCTGGGACATGAGAAGGTGACATCTGTGTTAGCTGTGGCCCATCAGTGACAAAAAAAAAAAAAAATCTATGTGACAGGTTGGTCGTTTTCTGTCACTTATTTAATAGATAACATAACCATACTTATTTGTAGAGTCTCCACCTTTTCTCCTTGTCTTTGTGAGTCATATTTTCTCCCCTTTGAAGTGTAAACCTGTTCCGATTCAGTTTCCCTTTTCCAGAGACCAGACTGTGCTCCCAATTCACAGCCCAACTACATGCCGATCGTCTGAAATAATTGTGTGACAGCACAAAATGTAGGATACACACAGATCTATTTACAAGAGTTGCATTGTTTGATTGACATCTGAACCACGATGTTATAAACTTTCACCTTCCTCCGAAAGGATGAATCAAGCATGTCGTCTGTATTGCATCAAGTCCGTTACCTTTTTTGCCATACTAGAAACACAAAAATGATTTCCACTGACCAAATAACAAAGCCTGAGACTTAGATGTTTGGTTCAATTTATTATAATTTGTATGAAATTGAGTTTGAGAAATCTTTGGCTCATATTAACTAGCAGATGTTCCAGAAGTTTCTATGAGAATAAAGATCTTTCTTCAATTTTTCCCACCTTTTAGCCTTCTAGAAATAATGGCACAAATCATTTTTAAAGTTAACTGGGATTCTTAATTTCTGTACAAAAACCAAGATTGGAGAATTAAAGAAATAAATAACATTCCCTCACTTCTATTTGAAGCCTCAGTAGGGAGAATGAAGACCTGATGGTGGCTTTGTCTATTCTATGACCTAGTTAGAAAGCATTTTTAAAGTGTCTACTTTTCAATTGCTTGATAGTAAAATATGGGGTAAACAATTAAACTCAAGCACATAAAGAAAAATCAGATACTCACTTCCTTGAGGAAAATGAAAGATTCAAATACAGCTGCGCTAATTAGTGTGTAGAAATCGTCTGTGTTTTAAGGTGAACATGGTTCTCAGGCATCTTTCTTAAGAAGACGTAGAAAAGTCGTGCCTAGCAAATGTCTGAAAACTTACTTGGACTTTATTGCAGTTAGGCCACAAAAAATCCAAAGTAAAAAACGGAATTCATTGAAAGACCTGGACTGTTAAAAACGTTTGATCATTCCTGCTGCCAAAGGAAACCCGTGGAAATTCTTAGAGCAATTCAGCATAGCTCTAGTGCAAGTATCCTAGGAAATGTGTTCCTTCCCGACAATATTCAGGAAGGTATTACAGAGCTGATGCAAAATGAACGGGTACCAGGAAAAGGGTACAGAAACATGCTTAAGTATTTTCTTAGCCATAAACTTCAAAACAGAAGTATGAAATAGATAGAGTAATTTGACCACTTACTGTGACAGATTTTCTAGTCTTTAGACAAGGCCATTCATTTCCCTGACTCACTCTTCAAAATACTTACCTGTTTCTCAGAATGAGGATGATCAATAATCCCTCATCGCAGGCAGAGGACTGTCTGCATAGAAAGTACCTGATAGTTAGTAGAAATGAAAATCACCCCACACTCTTCTAATTTTCAGAATCTGCATTAAAACCTGATTTCCAAGTGATTCATTAGATGCTGCAGTCAGACAAGCCCGGCTGAATGATCCTCTGTAGTTACTTGTCAAGGTCTAAAACATCCTTTCTTGGGCAAGCAGGCCTTGGACACCTACAGCACTGTTGATGGCTAGAAGGGTGGTGAACAACTTCCTACACTTTGCTCATGGTTTCATCAGCCAGAATCTGTTTCCCTACTATTTGTCTCTGTGAACATTTTCCCTGCTTGTTTGCAGTCTTGCTTTTGTCTGGTTCATTTTTATTCTCCTATTCTTCCCTTTGGGAATAAACAGGTCTACTCCACGCCATTGTATGGTGGAAGTGTTGGTCTTTATTTTAGAATTTCACAGAGGCTCACAGCTTTTGCCTTCAGTCTCAAGGCAAGATTTGGACTTGGACTTTTCAGCAGTGCTGGCACTGAGGGCTTTGGTGAACCTTAGACATAGATGAGATACTTGCATAAGGGGATGGGCATGAGCTTTTTGGAGGCTGGAGTTCAATGTTATAATTTAGATCTAAAATGTTTCCCTAAAGTCTCACGTGTTTGGAGTTAGGATGGTTAAAGGGTGATTGGATCATGAGAGCCTGTACTCACTAGTAGGTTAATTCATTGGCATATTCCTACCTTGAGGAAGTGGGGTCAGGTTGGAGGGAAGGTCATGGGAGAATGACCTGGAAGTACTTGTCTCCAGCTCCTTTCTTTCCTCTCTGTTTCCTGACACCTCTGGGATAAGTGACTTTTCTCTACCACACTATTGCTATCTTAGAGCCAGTTAACTATGATCTAAACCATGAGCCCCCATAAATAAATCTCTTCAACTCTAATTTGTGAGTGTTAAATATTTTGCCTCAGTGATGGGAAAACTGACTATTACATTTTCCAATTCTATTTTTTTACCCCTTAGGCATTCAAAAGAATTTTCTGACTTAATGAACTTGTGAGGTTCCCACTCAAACCCACCCCTCAAACATCTAAGACTAAGTTCGCTCATTTGCAGGATAAAAAAAAAAAAAAAAACTTCACACACATTCCAAATTACATGTGAGTACTGGAAGCAAAAATATAAGACTCCACCCCTTATTTTTCTTAATTAATTAATAATATCACTACATTTTAAACATGCATAGTGATCACATTCATCACAGGAAATTTACATCTGTACATTTTTTCTTTTCTCTTCCTGGCTTCTCCCTTCCTTCATCCCTTTCTCCTTTGAACATTTTCCCAGTATCTATTACACACTTTTGATTTTATTTACACTTTCAGTTTCTCACCCCAGAGAACCAGTGCAGTGTATCCAATTGATTTCCCTTAAGTATATGTTCTTAAGGGTCATCCGTTTACCAGGAAATGTCTCAAGCCTTCCCTTCAGGGTAGAGTAGTCAAAAAATAAGTTGCCTGAATGTGTTTGGATTTCTCTCTGCATCTTCTAACCTGTTCTATTGAGCCTGAGGTCTATTTGATTCCCTGTACTGTGCTGTGTTTATCACAGTAGCTTTATAGTGTAATTTCAAGTAAGGATTTTGACGTGCTCTAACTTGCCTTTGTTGCTGAGAACTGCTTTGCTATTCTAGTTTTCTTCTGGAAACAAGCGAATCTTAGGAATGCTTTCTTTAACTCTGTGAGGTGTGACATTTTATATCCAGCCCCTTGTAAAACCTAACTTTAGTTACTTTTATGATTTAAAGCAATTTTTCCTGGAAAAGGACTTAATGCCCAGCAATCTACCATTCCCAGGATAACAAAAATTTGAAGATTAATGAACAAAGTCTGAAATATCTTTTGCTCATTTCTTTTTAATAATACCATTGCCAATTGTTATAAAACTTATTATTATTCTAACTCATATAAATAATTTCTGTTCTATTTCTTCCATCTGCCTTTTAATGGAAGTCATCTTTTAACTGTTCCTTTGATTCATAAATTAATTATTAGGAGATGATGAGAAACTGCATAGCTCTGCCTTAGAGGAGAAATGGACCTTGGATAATGTGAAAGAAATGTGTGAAAGTGTTTGATGGTTTTCTTGCTCACTAATTTTCTTTGTGTGTTGATAGCCCTGTTTTTTTGTGTGTGGCATGCACTGAAATTTAA
This sequence comes from Hydrochoerus hydrochaeris, assembly GCA_004027455.1. Lineage (NCBI taxonomy): Eukaryota > Metazoa > Chordata > Mammalia > Rodentia > Hydrochaeridae > Hydrochoerus > Hydrochoerus hydrochaeris. The sequence continues at coordinate 115,246 of PVLA01003628.1, read as the reverse complement.
AAAATAAAATCAAACTGACTGAAAAAACAGAAAATGTTTCTGGCTCTATATGTGTAATTACTTAAGATATATTTTAAAAGTAGAGTCAGAAAAAAAACCCTTTCTTTCTGTGTTTTATCTAAATTAGGTCATCTCTGTATTGTATAAAATGGACAATGGGGTGTATTTTCTCTAGAAATTCCCCTTTAAATAATAGCCAAGAAGAGTGATTTTGTTCCTTGGATTTAGTAGGACATGAGTTAGTTAAAATGTTCCAGGTTTATTGTTTAATAACCCTGATGGGCATTTATAAGAAAGATATCATTAGCATCTGCCTACCTTGGGATTTTAGTAAAAACTGGGATCACATATTATTTGTGGAAAATGGTATATCCAGAGAAGATGCACTAGATGCTAATATGTAATGATTTATATTACTTGAAAGGACAGAGGGCAGGAAATCAGGGAACAAGGAAGGGAAGAGGAAGGAAAGAAGGAGGGGTAAAAGAAATGAGGGAGCGATGGAAGAGATTAAGAGGGAAACATGACCATTTTTTTGCTTGCAATAATGATGCGGGAGAACTTATTTGTATGGTCACATTCATATTTAAGTAGATGTATTTTTTGCAATACTCTGTAGATTGTAAGTGAAAATGATTGATAAAGTTTTATGTTCCTTGTTTACTGAGCTTGTAATACAACATTTTTTTCCTTAAAAAATTTCTCATCTTCTCAACTATGTTGGGCTCATCCAATATTTATTTGTTCATTGTTGAACTACCAAAATCTGAAAGAAAGCCATTTGTAGCAGGATAACTCATGAAGATATGTGTGCTAGGCAGAAAAATATCAAAATGTGAGCAGGGAGTGGGAAGGGAAGGAAGAGAAAAAACAGGAATTATGAAGTATTATGTACTTCAACTCGTCAGGATGAGTGCAATCATCAAGTGTGGAACATGTGTACTAAGAAAAAACTTAAAAATATGACAATCAAAAGTGATGAAATATCTGTACATCTGACGTAAATATTAGGTACTAGTTCTACATGAGTATGTATTCATGCCAATACTTAATTGTAATCTCCTACTGAAAGTATTTATATTGTTTCTGGAAAAATAATTTTATTTATGTTTCTACAGTTTTACTTTTTGTTTCAACTCAAGAACTGTTCATGTATATGTTTTTATTTAATGGATAATATATGAAAATGAAACTAGAATCCAGATCATTTTGTTTCTGCCTTACATTTTAGTGTGATCTTCCTAACATTTCTTTGTATGGAAGGACCTTTTTCTCCCTAATCGTCCTCTTATATATTTAATTTAAAGTAATTAATGAATATTAACATAGGTCTTGTCAAACATTTACTTCGCACTGGTTGGACATTTGCTTAATGTGGTGGGGCCCATAGGTCGGGATTAGTGGCTTTTGAGAAGGGAGGTCAGAGCTTGCATATCCCTGTTTCCTCATGGTACAATGTGCTTCCCAAGAAACCCTTAGGCAGAGTCACACTTCAGCCTGGATTTTTCAGATTCTGAAAAAGTAAACTTGAATTTGTTTAACTGACTTTTAGAAGTTATTATTTCACAGAAATTCTATTCTAGGACCAGGTGTACTGGCTCATACTATAATTTCAACACTTGGGAGGACAAGGAAGAAGGATCACTGTGAGTTTGAGAACAGCCTCAACTACAAAGTGAGTTCAAGACCAACCTGAACTGAATAGCAAAGCCCTGTCTCAAAAAGACAAAAATAAAAAACAAAACCAGAAACAAACACAGAAAAAACTGAAATTCTAATTTAGAAATATAGAATAGACTAAAGTACTATAACATTTTACTTTCCTGCCCAAGTCTGCTACTTGTCCTGGATATACTAATGTCTGTTTTTATACTCAGTGATATAAAAGCATAAACACCTCCCTACAACAAAGGATGTAAAGCTAGATCAATGGTCGGGCCTTAGAATGTGGGGAAAACCCAAGTTACTTAAGACAAATCAGACATGGATTTATGTGATTTGCACTTATACATGTATTTTGCATGTTTATATTTTTCCAGGAAAATAACAAAAATATACACTTAGAATTTTCATATAGTTTCCAGTGTTCTGTGTAATCAAAACGGTTTGGAGCTTGACCACTGCTAACTGTGCTTAAAGCATGTACTATTTCATTAGGAATATTCTGCAGGAACAGGAAACTGGCCCATAATCAAGAGCAAATTTAAACAACTGCCAAGATCAAAGCAGGTAATAGTAAAATAGTGTATCAGTAGGAAGTTCCTACAGTCAAATGGTCATCTTTCCAAATAGATGTGTTTCTTGAAGGCAAACCCAACCAAAACATCAACAGCATTCTTCCACGAGAGGCAGCAAGCAATCTTAAAATTTCATATGGAAACAGAAGAGATTCAGAGCAGCAAAAGCAACCCTAAGTACAAACAGCAGAGTGAGAAGCATCACAGTTCCAGACTTGTAGTCATGTTACAAAACTATCCTAATCAACCAGCAGGTTATTGCTAGCAAAACGGACATGAGGATCAATGGAACAGAGCAGAGGGGACAGAAAGTACCCAAAGAACATTCAACTATTTCATCTTTGACAAAGGGACTAAAAATATGTGCTGGAGGAGAGGTAGGCTCTTTAATAAATAGTGCTGAGAAAACAGGATATACTCATGGCTGAGTGAATTTAGATCTATATTTCTTACCACATACTAAAATAAAAGCAAAATGGATCAAAGAAGTAAATGTTAGGAGAATCACTTACCCAGAAGGAAGGGAACATAGGTAAAGCTATTGAAGTCAAAGAAACAGACAAGCAGTTTTAAACAGATCCATGATGGCAGAGGAAATAGAGCAAGAATCAACAAAAGGGTTCAAATCAAACTGAAAAGCTTCTCCACAGCAAAAGAAACACACAGCAGCATGAAAAGACAAACTATGTAGTAGAAAAAAATATTTTTCCAGCTATTCTCAGATAAAGGACTAATAGGGAGAGTATGTAATGAACTAAACAAAAGTTAGAACCTCAAAATTAAAGACCCGGTCAAATAATGGGCCAGTGAAATGAGCGGACAGTTCACAGTAGAAGAAATACAGACAGACAAAATTACCTGAAGCAAAGCTCAACATTGCTGATCATTATAGAAATGCAAATTAAAATAGTTTCCATCTTACCATCAGAAAGAAAGTCCACTAGCAAGAAATCAAAGATTGCAAATTTTGGCAGGGCTTTAGGGATAAAGGAACACATCTGCACTGTTGGCGGAGATGTAATCTAATACAGCTGCTATGGAAATCATTACAGAGATTGGTTAGTAAACTGACGTCAGAAATTTTATTTGATCTTGTTTCTGCTTTTAGGTGTCTTCCCAAAAGTTAGACACTGTATTACAACAGTACATGCATAGCCATGTTTATGATAGCACAGTTCATAAAAGCTAAATCTTGGAAGTGCCCTATGTGCCCACCAATGGGTGTATGATTAAAGATATTTAGCATTCATTCAAAATGAGCTCAACTGTGTCATAAAACAATAAGCTTGAGTCATGTGTAGGAAAATGGATGCAATTTGATACCATAATATTAAGTGAAATAAATCAGACACACAGTTTAAAAATTGTATGATAAAGTCAAATCATAAATAAAGAACATAATAAACCATAGCCTATGAGACGTAGGGACATAGATCTTTCTCAGATGGAAAGGTGATCAACTAATCAGTTAGGTGGGGTAAGAGGAAGGAAGTGAAAAGCTAAAAGAAATTAAGATGTGTTATGTACATGTACCAACTCCATACCATGCATTTCAGTATTATGTACTACAATCATTCCCTAAAAAATAATAAAAAAGGAAAGATTAGTATGAAATTCCACATAGCATGGTCTGACTCACAGTCAAGTGAGCCTTGGGATCATGGAAAGCAGGGTATAGAACGCACTCCGAAGGGAAATGCTCCTTTGCTAGGATGACCTTGTTACGGCTTGTGTCTGGATCCCTCCCCACACACAAAGCCTCATGCAGAGGATCCTGAATCTAGACTGTGTGATGGATTCATAGCACAATACTTGTACTAAGTGTGCTGTTATTAAGGGTGGGTGGCTGCTGGATCAGTCCTCTGACTGGACCCGCAGCCCCCTAACACTGGTAGACTTGGTGCAGTATAAAGGACACACTGCATCTCTAACATTTGTCTTTATGATAAAAATGATCTAATGATTTGCAACATACAGTTAAATTTGGGCTTCTGTTAAAACTCTCAGTTTGAGATTTTTTTACTGAAGTGTTATAATTTTGACACTTAACTTTATTGTTTACAAATAATGATTTAAATCTGCTCTCTTCCTATTTGCTATTTATCCTACTCTGTTTTTCTTCATGTTTTTACTTTCTCCTTTCTTTTTAACACTTGCTATTTTATCTTATTAGCCAGGAATTTATAATTCTTTGATTTACTACTATTTATCTCAGAATTTTTAATTTAAGTCTTTATCATAGTTGATAGTCATGTAATACTGAGACAACTTCACAATATGTTATTACTGTTGTCCCTTCACACCGATTTTAAGATGTTCTGAGTAGTTAGAGCACTGTGTTTGCTGAAGTATCAGTCCAGACACCTCTGTTTCTTTGTGAGGGTCAAGTTTATCACGTCATTTCCTTCTTCCTGAAAGACTGTATCAAATTTTAACATCCATTCTGGCAGTGGCTTCTTCAGCTTTTGTATTTCTGAAACAGAGTGATTACACTTGTTTTTGAAATCTAACTTCATTTGCTACAAAAGCCTAGCTTCATTGTTTTCTTTTTCAGAAACTGAGTGATACTAATCTATTCTTTCTGGCATACATTATTTCCTTCAAGAAATCACACATTTTGGCCTGGAAGCAAGTGCCATGTGCGGGCCGCTGCCAAGGTGGGGACAGAAGACCCAAGCCTCTTTCTGTGAGTTAGTGCCAGTCAAGAACTACAGGGGGAAAGAATCAGGCCTCGCCAGGAAGCAGTTCCCCCCTGGAAACCATAACATTTCATTGTTTTGTTGGTTTGGGTTTTATTCTCTTTTGTTTTGTTTGATTATATCAAATCTGTTGGCATGAACAGCTATTTAAAAGATAGCGGGACATAGTATGGTGGCTATTTTGGATTTACTGCTGGCTTGTTTCGAAGTCCTTCACTGCATTCATTATTATGCTTTTACTGTTTCTATTCTGTTCTTTTCTGTTTGATTTTTACTGTGTCCAAAGGTATCTGCAGCTAGTTTGAGGACAACAAAAGGAATTAAGGGCAACTATTGTTGATCTTATAAGGTTTTGAAGTCCTGTATCATGTTCACTGGTTTATTTTGATTGGTTTTACTCTATTTTATTTTTCTTGGCTTTAACTTCTTTAAAAGAAAAAAAAAAAGAAATCCTACATTCTTATCAGCTTTCTTTGTATATGATATGTCGTCCAGTTAGCTGTACAATTTTTTATAAATTGTCACTGCCATTAACCTACTTGATTAAAATGTGTAATAAATTTCATGCTGTTTTGACATCTGTGAATGTACAGTTTTAAGTAAGTTTTTTGATCATTTTTTATCTTGCAATATGAACAACTGCTTTGAAAATTATAATATGCAACATATTAAACAGTGTTAATCTCTTATTATTGTTTTGAAATTCTTTATCATAGTTTTTATTCTTCTATTATTTTAAAATAAAAAATATACTCAGTATTTTATAGTATGTTCCTTCTTTCTTATCTTATTTTGGAAAAACCAATTATAGGTTTATTAGTTGGACTGAAATTATACTTCATCTTATTATGTTTTTAAATTTTTAAATACTGCATATTGTTTTTGTATTCATTAAAATATTTTATTCTGCATATGGCATCTGGCTAGCTCAGTCGATAGAGCATGAGACCCTTACAGTACTTTATTCTGCAATGTCTGATATGCTGTCTTTATCATTCCATATATTTTTGAAACTACAGCATTCTACTTCTTCGCATTTAGAATCTTAGTGATTGCTTTGTTTCTCTTTTTGTCTCTATTTTTTTACAATTTTTCTCTTTGTACATTTTTCTTGTTGAGACCAAGTACCATAAGCTAGGTGACATATAAACAACAAAGTTATCTATCATATTTCTGAAAACTGGAAATTATGAGGTCAAAATATCTGCTCAATACCCATTTCTGCATTGCTACGTAGCACCTTCTAACTTCATTCTCTTAAGGAGTAAGAGATGAAGCTCAGCTGTTTTCTAAGTGTATTAATTCTGTTCGCAATGCTTTTCTTCTATGATGTGAAAGTTCAGCCTACTAACGCATTCACCATGCATGAAAATTTCAGTATATGAATTTAAAAGAAAGCAAGGATTCATACAATTGTGGTTTCGTTGTGTCAGTCATAAAACTCATTTTTTTTTCTTTCTCTCTCTCTCTTTTTGTTTTTTTGAACAGGGGATAGAACTCATGACCTTTCCAGGCAGGTGCTTATACCACTGAACAAAATTCCTAGCCCCTGCAGAGTGAAGCTAAGAGCTTACAGCACCCAGTATCCCCAGATCATTTTTCCTCTACCTAAATGAACATAATGATTCCAATTATACTTACTATTTTGGGGAGGGGGACAGGAAGTCAAACTTATCTAATCAATTGCTTATTGAATTTTAAGCTTGTTTTGTTTTGTTTTGAGGTAGCAACTCAATCTGTAATTCAGGCTGACCTTGAATGCTATCTAGCCCAGGCTGGCTTTGAACTCATAATAATCTTTCTACCTCAGCCTCTCAAGTGCTGAGATTAGAGGGTGTGCCAACATGCCGTGAAGGATTTTCAGAATTTTGATATCATATTACTGGATACCATACAGCTGAAGGTACTGTAATTAGGGAAGATATTTATTTGTTTGGAGATTCTTTCAACAAGATCTTTCATAAATATAATATCTCACAAATATAGAGAGACACAATTCATAGAAAGATGGGCAATGTAAAAAAATGTTACTGTGTAAAAATATGTATCAGAATTAAGAAGAACAAATAATAGTTGATTTTATATTCCTTATTTTAACTTACCTGGTATGTATAACTCAATAATTACAAAATTTGTACACCTGATAGCTCTTATTTAAATCTCTAAATTAGAAAAAAAAGACAACATGAATATTGTTTAATGTGGTGCCCTTTGGAGTTGGGAAATTTACTCAGGTTGATGTAAGAGTTTCTGGGTTGCCTTAGGACAGAGCTCAGTAAGGACTGATCATTTCAGTGCAACCTCAGCTTCCTGTGGAAAGTGGAACTTGTTCTTAAGAATTTTAATGTAAAGGTAAAAATAATCTTGAAATATTGGAGAACTAGAGAATGTAAAAGCTGGATACATTAAGGAAACAAGGTTAGCAACTAGCTGAATATTTAAAAATTTATGTTGTTCAAATTGTGATATTTGTGATATACTCTGTACTTCCCTATTATCATCTTCCCATGAAGTAAGGAGAAATTATTTAGTCTCCATATTTATAAAGAGAGTCTATCTTACCCTTAATGTTATATTTGTAAACACTACAAAATTGTTAACAAATATATGGCATGAGAACATAGAAAAACAACCTACTTTGTAATCTTCTTTATTGAAAGAATCTTAAATTTATTTGCTGATCTTGGTGATGTTTATGTGAAACCAGTAGGAAGAAAACACTAATTGTATATTTAAACATTATTTATAACAAATAAAAACTGTGATGATTTACTGATAATCTTTAAAAGCTATTTATCATATAATACACATTTTACTTAGTTCATGTTTAATGTGATATTATTGTCATTGTCCTTTAGCACATCATAGACACAGAATGCTAAAGTTTATCATTAGAGAGCAGAGTGTACATTCATTATACATGTTGTATGAAGGAATTCCAAATTTATGATTCAGAATTCTACTTGTAATTCCAGAGAAAACAAATCACAAAAGGAAGAAAAAGAGGAAAAGAAATATTCATATCACTCACAGACTCATTTTATACTTAACTCTGGAGAGATGAGAAGAATTTCTATTTCCAGTAGATTTTCATCACACGGTATATTTTCTGTTACCTCAAAATGACCTGAAATGAAGTGACAGAAATTCTTAGGAGAGTTGCCTTAATGTTTTGCTAAAATCCTAAACAAAATGCTACTTAGCCTGCTCGGGTGAGCTGGGAATATTTGCTGTGGTTCCTGTACATTTGCTCTCTCTTAAATCAACTCCATCAGCTGTGATGGTTTTGTTGACTTCAACCATGGGATTTGATGTTTAGGTTTTCCATCTTCTTGCATAAAACTCTGCACAATTTTCAGAAAACTTCAGGCAAAAATTTGTTTCCTGGTAAAAAAAATTTAGCCAATATTTCCCGCCCTATTAAATATTCTCTAATATTAACTTTGATGAAAAAGTATCCTCAACAGCACTAGCAGAGAAGCTTTTGACATTCCATAAATTTTGTTTCGCTTAAATTGTCTGGGTGTCACCTACGAATCCATGGACAGCATGATTAAAAGCAGCTAAGTGAGATACGCATGAAAAATTTGCCATTGCATTTATGAAAATAATTCCATTATTGTTTATGTGTTTCAGAGAGTTATAGAGATAGGTAGTATTTTGATTTGTGGGCAGTATTTTAAAAATATTAGATGTTACAAAATATATCAACAATAATAATTTAATCTAAAATGTCTTCTTTGACAATTTAGACTTAGTTATTGTCAATAAATCACAGAAAATTTGTAAGAATGCAAGTTCAGGAGAAGTAATAAATTATAAATAAAATAAAATTCATTCAGAAAGATAAATTTTTACCTCTGAAAAATAGGCTTCTATGGTGACTATCTTTGGGGATTAACTATAATCTTATGCCTTTTCAGGTCATGATTCAATAAATGATATATAAACCAATGTTATATAAAGCACAGTGAAATACTACTAAGCCACCAAGAAAGATAATCTGAGCCGTTTGTAGGAAAACAGAGGCACCTTGAGACCATACTTCTAAGTGAGGTAAGCCAGAGGCAGTAAATTACACATCACATAGTTTCTCTCATATGAGAAACCAGAAATATAAATAATCTAAAGAGCAAAATAAAATCGATGGAGGAAACACAGAGGGAGACTCTAGAGATGGGAAGGGATCCGTGGGAGGATGGACAGGAAAGGGAAGGGCAGAGGGGACTAAAGATGACCAGGATGCAGGCCACACCTGTGCAAAGGCACCAAGGGGACAGTAATTATTATGTGTCACAACCAAGCCAGATAGGCAGATGCCAGTCAAGCCCAGGATGGAAGTACCTTGGTAAAGCTCCACCAGATGAGCAATCCTTTCTATGAAATTTTCACTTGGTAAGTGAGCGATGCTTTTAATAGGAGGAATAGGTCACTCTAAACATCACCAGACCCCAGCTGGCTCCTTTCTCTCTCAAATATGGTGGCCGTCTCACAGCGTTTCTGTTTGCTCTCTGGGCCCAGGTCTTCTTTCTGCTACTCTCTGGGTGTCCATCTTGGCTTTTAGCTACTTTTTAAACGTTTTGAACAAGATCTTGCTAAGTTGCTCAGCCAGGGCTCCAGCTGACATCCTCTTGCCTTAGGCGCTAGGATTACGGGTGCACTACCTTGCCCGGTACTTGTGCCATTCTTTTTCAACAACACACCAACTCGTGTAGTCCTCTTCTCTAAGAGACACCCAAGCAAACAAACCTTAGCTCTGCTTTGTAGCTCTATATGGGGAACATGGAGAGTGTGTGTTGATGGAGAGTGAGAAAGAGTACTATTTATGGAAAGTTAGGAACCCTGGGATCCAATAAACAAGGTGGAATTTCAGCAAGGGAACGTTATTGAGGGTGACCAATTTGTCATCATTGCTGAGCATATTTCTTGAGATTTGGGATTATCAGTGATAAAATGGAAAAATTCTCACAGACAATTTGGGGTAATTATTACACTAAAAGTTTTTCTCAGAAAGAGAGAAACATGTAAAAGTTCTGTCTAAGGTATCTAACTGCACATTTCTGAGTTGGGATGTTGCCATATCCATTGTAGAGTGTCAGGAACTGGAGTTAACTCATGTACCCAGAAATTAAACGTCTAGATAAAGATCCAGTCCCACTCTCACTCTTACCAAACCCTAAATAGTGCACATGTGTACTGCATGAAACCTTTTTTTTAGGTATTGTCTTCAGAAAATATTTACGCTTATGTGAAAATTATATGGTTATATTTCATGACAATGTAAGGCTACAAAAAATCCTTTCTTTCTTAGGGTATATTTAACAGTCCTATAAACATCAGTGGCATGAATTTGTATTTTAATTATTTTCAGTTTCCCCCTTTTTTCTTATAATAACAGATGCTTCATTAACAAGCGCAGATTTACAGCATAACTCTTGAGTTTTCTGTCTTTTAACTTCAGAATACATCCTATGGGTCACATCCTGATGTCTTCACATATATTTATTGTTACAACTGTTGTGACTTTTCACTTTGCTATTATTAAGAAACTTATAATGGTTTGCAATGTGGTGACACTACATCTATGATTGAGTTATATTAACTTTGTTCAAAATGTGTTTTTAATGTTTTTTTTTTTGTAAACTACATTGCCAGTGTAAACATAGTACCTGAAGATCGCTTTAGGCAGTTTTTACTTGATCATTCCAAGGCTGAACGCTGCACCTATGTGTATTCACACTGCTTCTTGTTTGCTTCGTTGCTTTGCCTTTACTTTAGTTTTAAAGATACAACACCAATGTGGCCAGTGATATTTAGGGACCCTCTGCTCTTGGTAGTTTGCATTTGTTAACGAGACTAGAGAGAAAGGAAATTCCTGTGGAATTTCCACCAGCAGGGCTCCATCCATCAGCGGGAATGAGACATCCCATCAAAACCAACTACACTTGATAGATGCTGGGCACTGCTGGAGAACAAATCTCTCTACATATTGTTCAGAGCTTCCATCACACCACACGCTCTTTCCCTATGGTTGCTTGTTGACAGAATTTGAAGTGGCTAGCAGGCAAAATAAAATTAAAACAAAAAGGATGATAAATGAGTGTTTAAAAGGCGAAGTGAAGGATGTAAACAGCTAACATTTCCCTTGAAACCCAGCTTCTCAAAAGACATTCTCCCTAACTACATAATATGAATAATGCGAAGCTGGCTTTAAACTGTATTTGACTGCACAGTTTGCAGGACAATATAAATCAAGAGAGAAGCCAAACAAGAGGAGCACTTATAAAAAGGTATAGAGTACAGAATTATGGGGAGATGATAATGAGAAGGGATCCTGACCTGCTATGAACATTATAAGCCACTCACTTATATTTTCCATTTATTGATTTTTTTGTCTTTTTTTCTTTTTGGTAGTAAAGCAATTAATCCTATTTCGGGAGTTGATACATAGCATCCTTCAACAAGGAGCTCCCGTTAGTTCATTGGTCTGCAGTATCATTTTTGCTTGGCCTTATTTAAATAGCCTCTTTCTCTCGATTGCAATGGCAATAAGTGCTGCCGGAGCAACCTTCTCAAAGAAGGAGGTAAGGATGACACTCCTCTGCAATTTTTCTCTCCCACTCTGGTGGATAAGACATCCGCATAAGCGAATTTCCTGTACCAGACTCGTGGGCCATCTCCAACCTGCTGCCGAGATTCCTCCCATCCACTGACAGTGGGTAAAGGTATTTTAAAATTGGCACCTGTGACACATCTTTATAGATTTGTGAAAAACAGTTCTAAGTGTGAATGTATGCCTTGAAATATTTTGCTTGAGATTATTTTTAAGGTAGAATAGACAAAGACGTCATGAGAACTTGGTTTCTTCCATCTTCAATTTCATTCCCCAGTGCTAAAGCAGAATTAATTCCAAACTCTACTAAGCCTCATCAAGGCGGTATAGAGACCAAGGAATGACTTAACATTCCTCTGTATCTTTTCTGCACATGCAATATTTAGATTAAAACCTAGGTAATGTTACTGGGAAAATAGGAAATCATTTATCTTTTAGAGATATTTTGGAAAAAAATTTCTGATCCCTTTAAACAGGGATGGTGGAGTCATTGCATTTTCTGAGAACTGCTCTCCCTGGATCCATCTTTCACATATAGGACCCATATCCTCAAAACGAGGCTCTCAGTATTCTGGAAGCTGAAATGCAAAGAGCAGATGTGTACTCTTTCTCCACAGACAAAGAATCAGAGGCTCAGAAGGTGAAAAGTAAGTAGGTAGCGATCAGTCGAGTGAGTCCCAAGTGCAGCTCTCCTGGTCCCTCAGTATGCACAGATCTCCCAGGACGCCCTCTGTAATGTTGGTCCTGGAGTCTGCATTCATGCTGTGGTATTTTAGCAGGTGAGAGCTTAGTATCCAGGATATTTTGTCTTCAATATCAATCTGCCTGTGTTTTCTGAGTCTCTGCACAAGTGGAAAATTTACTTTGGCTGTGCAAATACACCTACATTTGGCAGACTACAGATGCTAGCAAGTTTTGGAAATGCTTTGAGCAATAGGCCTATATGCCTGAGGTCAAACACAGATAAATATTATGTCGAAGGGAAGAGACAGACAGGCAGAGACAGAGACTGACAGAGATGGATGGATTCAGCCGCACGGGTATGTATGTGGCTTGGCACAGTGAAGCCCACCGGAGGTCACAGAAACCTGAGAGGATGAGGGAGAATCACAATTCTGAGCACAGGCTGGGCGACTTAGTAGCACACTGTCTCTAAAATAAATAGGTAGGTAGATGATAGACAGACAGGCAGACAGACAGACAGACAGACAGACAGTAAATCAGACAGAGAATGTAACAGTGCAAATCCCCTTGGTTCCATTCTCAATATGAAAAGAAAGAAAGAAGGAAAGAAAGAAAAAATGCAGGAAGGAAAGAAAGAAGGGAGAGAGGAAGGGAGGGAGGGAAGAAAGAAGAGAAGGAAAGAAGGGAGGAAAACAGAAAGAGAAAAATAAATATATATGTAAATGTGTATATATATGTGCTGTATGATTATATTACCACATTAACATACTCAAAAATTAATGGACCATAGAAATATGGTATAGTAGGATTTTTGGCTCTTTGTTCCTCTGACTCTTGAAAAGCTTTGCTACACTTTAAAGTAGTCCTTTAAAATAGCAGCTAATGGAACTAAATTTATTCTGCATGAACTATGTTATCTTTGATAGTTTCATTATTAAAATCATTTTATTTATCCTATGATTCATCATTAAAATTAACACTTACATGAGAATATCTTTATACAAATTTTACTAATTTTTAACTACCTGAATTTAGTTTTTTTGTTTAGAGCAGATTTATAGATGCAGAACTCTTTATAGATAGAAATTTAATGAAATGACCAGGAGCGACACTGACTAGACACCGAGCAATAGTTTAGCTGCAGCAAGGGGAAGTACCTACATGGGGAACAATCCTTTGTAGCTTTCTGCTTCGAATCCTTTAATGGATTTCTCTAATATGCAGGACTCAATGCAGAAAATTAAACATCACCTAAGAATGTAAATAATCTGGCCTAACCTCTCCTCAATCACATGCTAGCAGAGTCAGACTTCTCCAGAGATCTGGTCTGTGCTTGGTTTCTGAAAAATAAAGACATCAATAAATTGTTTCCCTCAAGCTCACTGCGTTTGTAGGGCTGTCGGATTCCTGTCTTGATTTAGACTTTGCTGCAGGTGTGACCTCCACAGACACACGTCTCTCGGGTTCCCTTTCACAGAGTTCATACTTTGCTTATTTGCTTGCTGTGGCTCTGCCGTCTGCCTTCCCTCATAGCCCTTCTCCTACCAGCAGGTAAGGTCCTCAAGACAGAATTCAGGCTGTGGGTGCAGTTGGGATGTTCTCTGATGCTCACTGTGTCTCAAGCAAAGACCAACTTTTTAAAAACTGATTGTAATGACACACTGAGTGTGCCTATGTGCAGGGCACAGGTTGATATGTTTGAAGTCAGCTGCAAGTTAGGTAAGACCTATGGTGCCAATATTTCCTTTGCCATCTCCTTCAAAAAATAATATACTAAAGGGAGAATGGGTCTTTCGTGCTTATTCATGGAATATTCTAAGTATTTGTATGACCTCACTCATGTGAAAATTAGAATATTCAATCTCATAGAAATAGAGTATTGTAGTGGCTACCAGCAGCTGGGGAAGGGAGTGGGGAGGTAGATCAAGAGATACAAAGTTGTAGTTAGATAAGAGGATCAAGTGCTGGTGTGCAGTGCACAGCAAGGTGAATGACTGCAGCGATCATATTGTGCTCTGTGTTTTATAATGGTTAGAAAAGAAGATAGTGAATGTTTTTAACACAAAGAGATGAAAAATATTTGGATAAACTAATGATGATGGACAAACTAATTACCATTATTCTATCATGGCCCTAGCTAGATGTGTACCAGAGTACCAGACTATATTGCCATAAGTATGTAAAATTATTGTCAGTTAAATTACTGTAAATGTAATATGATAATTCACAGTTACCTTTACCGATTTAAATTTATATTTTTCAGTGCAAATTCTTGAAAGCTGAGTTGAGTTATTGGTGATATTTCTTCTAAGTACTTATGACTTCTCTATGAGTTTTTTCTCTTTCTGCAATTTATTGTAGTACTTGTTGGGTAATGGCTAACTTATTTCTACTAAGTAACAATATTAGAAGTATAGTAATCCTATTTCCCTTGTTAAATGACCCATACATTCTTCACTGATTTGAAATGTGTGGCAGATAGAAAAATGACCCATCTGAAAAAAGCCAGATCTTTATCCCAAAGCCCAGGAAAACAGCATTTATTACCTTGCATGGGCGTCTGTGCATGTGATTAGGTTTAACATCTTGACCTGAGAAGCCTAGAATCAATTGTGTTGGTACACAGCATAGTCACAAGGGTAGATGTAAGACAAGTCAGGAGGGCCAGAGTAACGAAAGGAGCTGAGATGACAGAAGGGGGTCATAGAGGAAGATGGTTGTGAGCCCCCCACACAGTTAGTTTTGGGTGGACACCGCACACATTAGCAGAATAATGCGGGTTGCTTCTGTAGCCAAGAAAGCAAGGAGATGAAGTTTCCCTTGAAGCTTCCAGAAACACTATGATGCTGCTGACTAGCTTCCTTGAGACTCCTCTCAGATTTCCAACCTGAAGACTTTTTAATAGCAAATTTATGTGGTCTAAACCACTGGATTTGTGGGTAACTGTGTCAGACCACTAATATAAAACACACACCAATTACTTGTTTAAATAACTTGCATTTTTAGACTTCCATAAATGTTCATAGAGAACATAGGCAGTCCTCAGAGTAAGTGTGTCTGTAGGAAAGCGTACAGGGATAGAAGGATACGTATATAACTACTGGATTGTGGATAGGTTTACACACATATGTATATACACTTACGTGTATATGCATACACATAAAATATAGTGCATTGTTTATAAGCCTGCAACAGTTAATGTGTAAGTAAGTATATCTTATTGATAAGTTTTACTAACCAAACTCCCATTTTCTTTTCTTTTGCCTTTTTTTTGAGATAAATAATGCTCAATTAAAAACAAAACACACACAGGTTCTGTTTAGCTGATAGCTGTGGCATGTGACTGCATAAAGGACCCCAGAAGGGGGAGGGGTTTCAAGACAGTTAGGTTTTCCTGTAAAACCAGATCCTGTTCATCTCCAGGATGATGATTTTTCCCTACTTTCTGGTTAGACCAGAGCCTCGGTTTGGACTGCAGCTCGCAGAGTACCACAGCCAGCACATCAGGGCCTGGACTCAATCCCTGCTGCTTGAGCCTTACGTAGATGGTAGATGAGATTTTTTGACAGATGTGTCTTAGTACTTTACCTCTTTAACTTTTCCGCAATCCTCAGATATTTTTTCATAGAAAATACTTTACTGAATGAACTATTACTTCTGTAAACATTTAATTAACACTGTTTGGAACTGTAGCAACCAAAACAACTAAATGAAAGGAAAGTCAGTGTGTGTATAATTTTTTAATCTTACCTTTTATTTATCTCATAGTGAGATACGCATAAAGGGATCTCATAATGGACCTATCCATTTGCTTATTTGCTTTTCTGTCTCTGAATAATTTATTTTCTTAGATTACAAGTTTACTACATCTGTATTAATTTTAATTTCTATTGAATGGATAAAAAGGGATTTAAGAGGATCATTTAAAAGCAGCAACTAAAAACAAAATTAATTCAGTGAGTAAAATATCATTAAGCCATCAGAAATGAAACATAGCTGAAAATAGCTATTCCTTCAATATATAGGTAGCAACAAAGGTGATATTTAAAAGATAATAATATTCTTTATGCCAAATGGTCCCAAAATTGTTTTGAAACCTGAATCTTAGGGAAGAAATAAGGAATATAGATTATCTATAAGATGGAACCAGTGTTCTTCCTGGAATTGTTTGATGCCTGTGTTTAGCCTCCCTTCGTATGGCAACTGGGATGAAGATATAAAAGAACTTTCTAGCAGCAGGATTCTGCTTCCCTGCCTCTCTAAAGCTTCCAACAAAATATGTCAAACTGCAGCAGTAAACACATAAAATATGCCAAATTGCTCTTGTGCTTTAGCTAGTGCGGAAAGGAAAAAGCATCTCAAACTCTTATATTGATAACAACTTAAATATTTCATGATCTGTGGCATAGAGGAGAGGCTGCGGAAAGAATCATCACTCACACCCTTTAGCTTTTCCCGTGGTAATAAAATGCACACTTTTTTAGACTTATCTCCCTCAAAAACCTGGGAGTGTGACAAGTAGCATGTCTGTTCCAGTGTAGCTAATATGGTCTCAGTCTCTTCCTTGAACTGGATTCAGTGAGAATGTGATATTCCGTCCAATCACTCTCTGCTGGATAAAAAGAGATGAGTGGATGCCAGGACCTGTGAGCATGAATCCCTGATGTCTTATTTAGTTTTGTAGCCTAAGCAATGCAGGACCTGGCACATGACCACCATTACATCCTGTGCATGCTGGACTAAGAACCAGAAGGACAGTCACAAAACCTCAGACTGTGTTTCATACGAAATTTAAAGACCTGGAGCTAAGTGCATATTGAGATTTTAGAGATAAGAATTGAGAATCTATGATGGCAACTGTATGTTTAAAGGTCACTATAGATGTGTATGAGATACTCTTTCAGAAACACAAATAGACGTAGAAAACATAACTCAGACAACCTGGCAGGAACTGAAGGTAAGTACATCAAAATGTTGCCAGTCTCTTGTTGTGCAAATGTTTTTTACTGTTTTCCTGTGTTCTTTGCAATGTTAAAAATCTTCAGCGGTGTAGTGCGTGGTTATCTGGTCCCTGGTGGGGCGTTGCTACATGGACATAACACATCTTAATTCCTTTTCCTTCCCCATTTCCTCTCCTCTGTCTTGCTCCCTCTAGCTCCTCACCCCCTTTCTAGCTGCAAAAGATCCCTGTAATTTTATATATATTCTGCTATGAAAAATAATTCTGAGAGCTAAACCACCCAAACCACACTGAACATCTGTATCTTTTTTATCAAATGTGCCAGATCGTGTCAAGTCCGCTTATTTTCTTCACGGAACTCATTGCTAGTGAACATTAGCTGATTCTTTATTATGTCTCTCAGCACTAAAACCAAAGTATCAAGGCAGAGCATCTTGATTTTGCCCATTTTTATGTCTGCATACTTAGAAGAGTATGCGTGAAACAGAGCTAATACTACCAAAGTGGATATTAAAAGAATGATTAGTGAATGAACCAATAGAACACTGTTCACTCACTATCACAGCTGGGTTTGTTTGTATGTTTTTATCCAGAAACACATACATGAGCCAGCCATATAAGTAGTATTTAGTTTCCATATTTCAAATGGAAGTATTTTTCCCATGGGAGAGATACTGAGAATTGAACCACAGTATGCTGAAAACAATTACAATTTTTATATCAGTGGTCCGTTTAAAATGTGACCATGAAAGAGATTTAAAGCTAATATGGTCCACAGCAGAGTAGCCTGACGTCAGCTGCCCCTCGTGTCAAAAACTAGCATTATTCTTCAGAACACGCTGGATTATGCATCTTGAGGAAAAAAAAAATCCAAGCGTTGACCTATAACCTTTTCATATTTTGCACACTGTGGATCTTCACAGTCATATTTCATATTTCAAAGCTATTTTAACTTTTACAGTTTTGAGGCCTCCAAGCTTTTGCTTTGGAGCATCAGCCAATCACTGCCACCACATGTTAATAAGATCAACTCTGTGCTCCAGTTGATGAGAAGAGACAAAGATATTAGAATACAAAGAAAAATGAATGTAAAGAGTATTATTAAATGTACTCATTTTTTGTAATTACATCATTCTATAGAGAAATTCCTTTCTGAAAAAAATTTCATTTCAAAAATTGAACATGAAGGAGTTTCCCTACAATTTTTTAAAATTACTTTATCTTGAGTAATTAAAATATGCATGTGACTGGAGTTTACCCAAGAATATATTATATTTTATAATTTTGTACAAATTGTATTACTGATAAGCTATAATTGTTTCATGTTTTCATGTGCATGTTATATGCATACTTAATTATATGCCCATTTAATGTCCATATGAGTTGGAAAAACTAGCATACATATTCACAGGAATCTGGGTTGTAGTTTTATTATTTTTTGTATCATTTTTATACATCTCAGGATACTAAGGAATTTATAAATGATATTGCTTTACATATAAATACTTCACAATAAATTACAGTTTTGTGTCATGTGTCTGTTTAAATATTAAAGCAATCAGACATGTAACATAAAGTTAAATAAACACATTTTAATGTTATTTCACTTAAAATATTTATTCATTTTTTTATTTAGAGAAAAAAGCAAAATAGGAAAAAAAGGATAAAAATAATATAGAATTTCAAAAAAATAAGAAATCACTAGTTGATAAATCACATATTGTTATCTTAGAAGTATCTGTTCAAGTTACAAAATCAAAGCATAAAAAGTGGACAATTAAACAATGACAGTACAAAGAATTCTGTTTGATGAACTAACAAAAATATTTACAGTTAACTTTTTCCATAAGATCATAAAAAAACTTTAATATTTACTTCAGTCCATCTTTTTAAAAACCATGTGGATATCACTATCTAGTAAATAGTGAATATCTAAGTAAAACATTGTAATTGGCTTTTATTAATTTATTCCAAGATCAGATAATGTTTTAGAAAAAAGTATTTCAAACTGGTCATAGTGATGCACGCCTGTAATCCCAGCACTCGGGAGGCTAAGGCAAGAGGATCATTGGAAGTTTGAGACCAGCCTGAGCTACAAAGTGAGCTCAAGTTCAACCTGAACTGCATAGCAAGACCCTGTCTCAAAAAGACAAAAAAAGAATTTCAAATGCGTTTGAAAAATAAGTAGACTTTCACCAATGACTGAAAGACACTGTTGGAAATAGGATTATTTTTAATGATGGATTAAAACATGGAAGAACACATTTATGACTATTTTCAAATAAAGCTATGACTGTTCTAAGACTCTATTAAAGTGTTTTTATGTAGAGAATGTCCTTCCTGTTGCTCCAGGCACAACCATTTGTCTAGTTTGGTAAAATGAACATTTAGCTACACACAGGATGTCAACTTTTTACATTCTTTGCTTATATTAGTGTTGACATATTTACTACCCCTAACATCTTTCCAACAATTAATTATCTTTCTCTTTAAATACTGGAAGTCAAATTAGCCCTCATTTTAAGCTTTTACAAAGTGTTGCACATCTTACTTTGTAATACTTAATACAGAAAGTTTTATTTAATTTCTCTCTCTCTCTCTCTCTCTATATATATATATATATGTATATATATGTATGTATGTGCTTTTTCATATCATGTATTATTCATGAACACAATTCACCTCATCTACTATAAAACAGAATCTGAAAACACCTCATTGAATGAATGGAGAGAGGCAAAAACCTGGAAACAACTAGTGTTTCTATTTATTGTTCATAATTATAGTTAAGAAACATAGATACAGGTCTTTAAATCAGGTTAGAAATTATTGATATGTAAAGTGGTCTGCATTGCTTGGAAATAACTTGACAAAGGCATCGAAGAGAGCAAACTCATTTCATGTTAGACGTGTTCCCGAGTCCCCCTCTCCTGCAGACCTAAGTGCTGTCAGTCCCTAGGAGCTTTCAGAGTCTGAAATGTGTCCTCTCTGTGTCCTCTCAACTGGGGATGGAAAGAAAAGCACATTTGGAGATCAGACTCCTGTGTCAGAGTCCCTGGATACCCAGAAATAACCGGTCTCTAGGGCAACCTGGTGAATCCCTATGTTAAGAAAACTCACTGGACAGAACAGGAAGACACTTAACATTGTGGGAGTGCGAGGAACATGCCTTTCAACGAAGCTATCTGCAGCACCTCTTTGTACAGTTTATATGGTCAGTTTGGGCCAAGGAGATCGATCACTTCTGTCTCCATAAGATGATAGAGAAAAGAATGCAAATGTACATAACAGAGCCAAATCTAGTTCTATGTATCATGCTCTTATATGTCCTAGCATAGCAATGAATCGCAAGGCTGCGAAAGGCTTCTGAAGTGTTCATGAAGTGAGCACTTCGAGTCTCGGCTGGCCTCATGCTATCCAGTTTATTTTACTTTTTAAGTAAGAGCATCAAGCTGTCAGGACTTCTATTAAAACGATTTAGTAGAAGTGGGGATTGAGACAGCATGAAAAGAATTCTCCCCGCACCGCTGTGGCTCACACAGGATTATATTTTAGCAGCAGAGCCCAGCCCAGCCCCTGTAATCATCTTTGGAATGCAGCGCATTCCTGTCACTGACCACCTACACCAACTGCTTTCCCTGCTTCCTTATGTAAAGAAACAGGCTGTCACCGAAAAAGACACTTCATCAGCGTGTGGGACATGGGCGGCAGAAGATGAACAAAGCTCAAATGGAATATATACTTCAAGCTGCCTTTCTTTTTTTCTTTTGCCTTTCTATATGGTCTTTGCCCAGGGTGAGAGCTGTAAGCATTGAAATAATATCATTTATTTTAAAAATCAAGTACAAACATTTGGTGATGCTTTTAGTAGCTAATAGGTTTTTTATGTGTACCACAGTGTCTCAATATTTACTCGTATCTCACTTTCACGTTAATCCTTACCAAAAACATAAACATACAGAACAGAATAGATTATCATATTTTATTTTTAAACCTAAGGACTTTATGTCAGCTTTCCGAGATCACACACTAATAATCAGATACGTGGCGAGGACCCAGACCCTGGCATCCCTGTCTCAGAGGGCACGTGGGAATGAGTTAGCACCCTTCACAAATCGGTAATAGTGAGAGCCCAAAAGGATAAAGGTCTTCATGGCCACTACGAAGATTAACTTCCACAGGACAAAGAATCATATGAAAATATGCATAGCATCGTTATTTGCTCTTCAGGAAAATTCAAATTAAATCATCACTGAGATGGAATTTTACATTCCCTAGAAGAGCTAAAGGTGAAAGAGACTGAAAACACGAAGTGGTGATGAGGATAACCAACCAGGGAAATGATCACACATGACTAGCCTTGTCTGTAAATCTAAATACACACACCATGTCACACGGAAATCCCAAGCTACAGAGCACATCCAGGTGTGATCATTGGCTTTTTAAAAAGTAATGAACTGTAGCTGTCAACTAGACCTATGGACCATGAAGAGAAAAATTTAAACATATATATATATATATATATATATATATATATATATATATGTATATATATGTATGTGTGTGTGTATAGTACCAATGTATACTACACAAAATTTATTGAATAACAATGAATTAACTTTAGAAACAAAGTGCTGACAAGGTCTCAAAATTTATGAATTATATATTGTCCTCAGCTTAAATTTCAATGAAATATTTTCCAAGAGCTTCTAACACTAATGTATAATACAAAACAAAATTAAAAAATTGAAAGATGCTTTAAAAAATAACAGCATAGTTAAAAAGAAATATATGCTGTAATATATAGACCATGGTATAGGATTACTTAACTATTATTATTATTATTATTATTTTGGGACTGGAATCAAAGTCAGACCTTACATTTCTCAGGAAGGCCTTTTGCCACTGATCTATATACCTGGCCTCTGTATACACCTTAAAATAACAAATTTTATGTATCTGTCTCTCTCTTTCCTCTCTCTCTCCCCCTGTATATATATGTAATATAAAATATACACACATATATGTGTATAATATTAAATATATATATATATATATCCATGAGTTGTTTTCATTGTAGCTAAATGGAATATCCAATTAAAGTATCAGTTGCAAATAAATAGCAAGTGATCATGACACAAAAATGTTGCAGTGAAGAAATCCCGCAAAAGTTCAATGATAAAATCTTGTGTTTTTCTTTTATTTCCTCAGTAAAAAGTAAATCCAAATGTACAAGTTTCTGACTACTGTATTTTCTGAAAAGGTAAATAGAAAAATGCAGAGGAAAAGTATCAGGAAAGTTACTGAAATAATGTAAGTTGCACCTCTTTTGCATGCTATTTGATTCCCAATAAAATAAGAAAAATAAGTGCTGTTAGTTGTTGAGTGAGAAATGATTTTCCAGGATTGACTGTGTGTATTCAAAGTCTAAGTGCCCACACAGTGCCTAAATTTGAAAAATAGTAAAAGCACACCGATTATATCTTGTAAATACAAATATGTAGAACACTAAGAATAGAGAAATATAGGCAGTGTGGAATTCCAGAGATACAATGAAGCAATGTAGAACTTTTCTCAGTCACTATAGTGATGCGGATCTAAGACGTCACTCCACTGCCACAGGCCAGGGCCGCCATCTTTGGCATCCTTGGAGTTGCAGCCAACTACAGGAGAGTTGTGCGGATATCATTAAGTACAAGGTGAGTAAGGCAATGGGCAGGTTATTAGGTTCATTCTGGTAGTATTGTTTATAAGGTCCTCAAATTTTGAATATTGAACACTTTTGAAAGCATCTCTTCATTATAATAAAATAGCATAATTTCTGCCTTCCAAGAGAGGTACCACTTCACTCATTAGAGACAGTAATATTTGGACCATTTATTTACAAGTACAATATAGAGTTAAAGTTACGTAATGGATGTGGTAGAATAGCACAGGACCAGGCTGGCAAAGATAGAATTTCACCAGTTAAAACAAACAGCATCTTTCAAGATGATATAGATTAATGCTCTTGGGCTTGGGATATAGCTCAGTGACAGAGCACCTGCCTGGCAAGCACAAGGTACTGAGTTTGATTCCTGGTAGAAAAGAAGAAGAAGAAGAAGAAGAAGAAGAAGAAGAAGAAGAAGAAGAAGAAGAAGAAGAAGAAGAAGAAGAAGAAGAAGAAAGAAGAAGAAGAAGAAGAAGAAGAAGAAGAAGAAGAAGAAGAAGAAGAAGAAGAAGAAGAAGAAGAAGAAGAATGCTCTTAATATTTAAAATGATGGGCAAAAAACCTGAGATGCCAAAGTAATCCCTAGGTATTAGGGATATATCATGCCAAATACTCATCTCCTACTCTCTCTCTGTTTCTATCTCTCACTCAGTGTCTGCCTCTCTCAAAAATCAGTGTGGTACACATGTGGCCTGGTATCTCATTTTGCCAAAAACATCATGGATTTTCCAGTAGATTTGTGAAAAAAGTGTGAATAAAATCTTGTCTCATGCATTTTAACCAATAGAGATGACCAATTCAGTAGATTAGAATGTAAGAGTACAGAGTAACTACAGTTGATACCAAATGAAGAGTATTATTTTTGAGAAAGAGGAAAACTAAAAGCTATCCTTTGATATTTAGCAATTGGCCAGGACTTACTGTTATAGAATAGTTACTCAGGCAAGGTTGCTGAGATCAGGACAAACAGACACAAGACTGAGCGTCTCTATGCTTATGCTTAAGCAGAGGGAAAAACAAGATCCTTGGATGAATTAACACTTACAAAATATTTAACTTTCCCTCCCTTGGCCAAAACAAATGACTATTACTTCTTTATTAATGTCAGGTTTACAATTACTGCAGTCTTTCTACCATATAGGTGAGACATACTGAATAATCAAGAAATAGAATTTTGCCACTTTTTATATTATTTTCATTTTGTTACATATATTTTAAGTATATAATGGTTTGTGTTTATTTATAGATGCATTGTAAAATAATCGCTATAGCAAGTACATCATCCTGTCGATCATCTGCCGTATCTAAATTTTTGGTATTAAGGGTTCCTAGCATTTCTCCTCACAAGCTCTCCGTTCACAGTCCAGCATTGTCCACCACCACTGTCCTCGGCTGAACCTCAGCTCTCCAGCCGCCCTACGTGAGGGTGACCTGGTGCCTCTCGCCTTGCTTCTCCCCACTTCGGTCATTCTCCAACAGCTTCCAGGGGGTGCTGGCTGTGCTGCTTTAGCCTCTCTAATCCTTGCTAACTGGAGTTTTATGTTCTTCCTTTATCCTCTTTCTCTACCAAGAAAGTTTTCTGTCATGATGTCTGTGAATACTTTTTAATGTCATTTGAGTTCCCTACTTTAAATTATTGAAATTTACTCCAACTTCTAAATTATGATTTTCTAGAACTCTCTCTCCAGAGACACCTTGTTGCTTCAGTTGAAAAGTCACATATGCTCACTGTTGGTTGAAAAGACATTAATTTTATGACCTTTCACCAAACCAATTCTGCTTCTCAGCAAGTTGGTGAGATCCAGAAATGTGTGCTGTGATATATCTATTACTTACTTCCTTTCAAAAAGTGGGAAAATATTATCATTTATAGTGGTTAAATTATGCCAAAATGCAAAACATGGCAAATGATTCTGAACATTAATTTGAGAAATAAGTCCTCTCTCCTACAGTTACATGTTGGTGGCTTACATCATGTAGCTGACTGACAAATCTTTTTCTCTGCATGAAAATTCAAAGCAAGTTTATTCTTCTGTTGTAAGCTTTTCCGTGAATATTAAATAATGCAGGAAACTGGAGTAACTGTTTTCTGATTCTGTGTGTATGTTTGTATGTATATATTTATATAACTTTGGCACCTCGATAATCTGATCACTGTCTTTAAAAGAGATCCAAGAACTAAGAACCTGTCTCCCACATTCCTTCCTTTATTTCCATATTAAATTTTACATTCTGCTCCATCAATGGAAACTTCAAGTAGAAGATACATAATGTCCATCAACAGTGGAAAGGAAAGAAAATAGGTATTTTATACCCAATTAAGTGATACTCTGACAAGAAGGAGGATACATTTGAATTATTTGTGGAACAATGGATATACATTGAAACCATACAGTTAAGTAACATAAAACAGGCACACAAGCTTTATCAGAGAAACAGATTTAATAAAATATATGAAAATATGTAAGGATTTACAAGATTGGATTACAGTGACTGTCTGCAAAATCAGTTTTGGAAAAGTGCAAAAGGTCTGTCTGCTCTCGGATCATATGGATCCAGTTGAAGGACTGGAGCTCAGTGTTGCATCTCCTGGGAGCTCATATCAGGAGGCTGAAGGGCCTGAGGTGGAAGCCAGGAGGCAAAGTCCTGGCAGTGGTGCAAACTGTATCTCTCGGTCCTGGAGAAACAAACAGCCTTCCTATCCATTTTCCCATATCCCATCCACAGCACATGCCCACTGGTTGGTGCCATGCCACTCACATCCAGTGTGGATCTTGTACCATTAGTAAATCCCTTAGGCCACACCCAGGACTATGTTGGTCCAATTTACTTGTGTATTTCTTGCTCAAATTGATGCAATCAGTAAATTATCACTTAGGCTTAGATACCGTACGGTTTCTCTTGTCTGAAAAGTTCAAAATATAAATGAGCATCAAAACAAAAGATAGATAATAAAAAATAAGAAGGTAGGTCTTTTGCAAAATAGAAGGACCCAGAGACAGAGGGAGGTGAAGGGAGGAGAAAGAAAGAGGTTAAAAATAATTAGGAGGTGTGCTGTGTGTGCACCAACTCCCCAGGAGCAATGTGGTCATCTCAGGCTGCATTGTGGACCAATGAAGACACAAATTTAACAAAAAGAGACATTTCAGATGTTTTTGACAAACGAAAACGATTCCCCATATCTTACACTGTAATTTAGCTTTGAAATTTTACTTGTCTTTCTATCAATTTTACTGAAAAGAGCAGAACT
Organism: Hydrochoerus hydrochaeris; assembly: GCA_004027455.1. Lineage (NCBI taxonomy): Eukaryota > Metazoa > Chordata > Mammalia > Rodentia > Hydrochaeridae > Hydrochoerus > Hydrochoerus hydrochaeris. The sequence continues at coordinate 89,093 of PVLA01003628.1, read as the reverse complement.
CCTCCCACGGGAGATCAGATCAGTTAAACATATACCTTACTTTCCCCTGGATTCTGCTCAGTAATTATGAACTTCAGTGTGAGTGGTTTAATTGTGTTGTATCTAATAATTGTCTATTTTTCCACAAAGTTTGTAGTGCTCAGACATCCAGGGGTATTTTGGATGAATAGATATATAGTAAATAGTTATTTCTTCTAAAATTTAACAACAAAATATTTTTTCCCTCAGACCACCTCTTAGAAACTATTCCAAAGAAAAATGCTGCTTTTCAGATCACTTCACAACTTTTGACTTCTTAACAAGGACATTTACCCGGAAGTTTGGAGCGAGGTTGCTAAAAGCAAAACATTTTCTTATAATTCAACTTGCTTGTCATTTTCGAATTAAGGAATGAAGGTGATAAGCTGAAGAAAAATCACATAAAATTATCTTTTCCTATTGCAGCTACAACTGTATATTTATATATGAGGAAAGTGTGCATTTCCTGGGATTAATTCTGGTGTAGTTTTACAGTGATAGTACCTAAGATAATGTGCACATAGTAGTTTTTTCATTAAACCTATATTTGACAAAATATTGAGCAACCACTGAGTTGAAAGATGGGATACCAGAGTCATGAATGGGAAGTCAGCTGCTCAATGTAGCAGAGAATTCACTCTACTTGAAATAAAATAAATAAATAAAAAACAAGCAAAAAAACCAAAACCCTCAAATCGAATTTGAACATTGCTCTAGGTTCTCTTTGTCTCATTATTTTACTTCTATTTACTAACTTCCAACTTCTTACATCTAAGCAATTGTCATAGGAAAATCTCATTTTCCCTTTTTATTTTCTTGATGAAAGCTAATAAACATAACAAATTTCCAGTGACACTCATTTCTTTTGAAATTCAGCTGCATAATTCTAATGATAGAAATGTTGCTGCAGGGATTCAAGAAAATTTCTGGTGACAGTGCCTTGTCTGTGAGTTGTAAAGCAAGTAACAGGAAAGGAAGTAAGGCAATGCTTTTGAAAGAGGAAAGCTATCAAAATGCCAAGCAGTGCTCATGTGATGTGTTTCAATCAATGACAGAATGAACAGCCTTGCTGTACGGAACTCTGTGGAGTAACTAAAACCATCAACTCCTAACACAGGCAAGTTTGTTAGCCAGGAACAAATCACTTCTACATAAATTTCAGGGGAGAAAATCAGGCTAGTTCCTTAGCATTAGTGATGGGAGAGTGGGGTTGATTTTTAAAAGTCTAATGAGCAAAAGGTATTCCATGAGAGATGAGCTCTGCTCTGACATGGTAGACAGCAGGAGTCATACAATGATTAAGCCTGATTAAAATCCACCAGTGAGTAACATACAGGTTCATGTCTTGTCTTCTAAAAAATTGTAAGTATTTAGTTTCTAACATTCAGATACAGAAATCATCCAGGCAACATATGTTGAAGATGCCCAGTATACAGTGTGAACTGCCTGCTTTCCTTGCTGATGAATGCAGACACATTCACAGAAGGACTAGCAGTAACTTGGCAAGCCTAGAGAGCTCAGCTTCCAGCACCAAAGGGAAAATCGGGGAAACACTTGCTGTGCCCTACCTAAGCCAAAGAACTTGGTTTTGGAGAGCTGCTTTTCCCCTTTGATATGGTCTGGACACAACTGTGTTTTTGAAGGACAACTCTGTTTGTTCTAAACTCTCATTATATCTGTGCAGTTTGAACATCTGTGCCATTTGTTTCCTTAACAACAAATAATTTTTTGGGTTCACTACATTGCCCAGTAACTGTAATGGTTGATACAGTGTGCCATCTTGAGAAGTTTAGAAGTTTAACTAAGTGACTCAGCATGGGGCCAGGATCCTCACTTTGTAAACGCCCTTATCCTGTGCAAGAGGAGGGCATGGAGGTGGTGTGATTGCTACACATGTCCTGGGTTTGGGGGGACTTAGCGTGCTTACAATATAAGGGAGGAAAGTGGCTTGTTCTTCTCTCCTTTTGCTCTTGCTGCTTTTACTGTCTTACACTACCTTGAACTGTTGTCCCCCTGCCACACCACCCTGCCTTATAGCCAGCTGAGTATGGACTGAAACCTCCACAAACTGTGAGCTAAATAAACCTTTCCTTTCTTAATTTTGGGTGTTAGGTGTTTTGTCCCAGCCAAGAAATAGAGAGAGAGTGAAAGTGAGATAGAGAGAGAGAGAGAGAGAGTGAGAAAGACAGATAGGCAGGCATGCAGAGAGAGAGAGAGAGAGAGAGAAAGAGAATATGACAACTCATTTAGTCTTCCTCTCAATGATGGGTATGTAGAAATGCTTTGCACTCAACACTTGATGATTCTTTTTTTTTCTTTTCTTTTTTTTGGAAAGTATTAAAGGTATTTGTTAATTACATATCAATCATTTGACCACAGACATAAGAAACATTCCACCAAAGACCTATCAAGATACAACATAAGACAGCATCTTATGTTTCTGGGAACTAGTTCCAACATTCTTTGAATTTCCCATGCAACATTTAAGAGAAAACTATTTTGCAAGATTGCTATTAAAAATCAGCTCAAACATAAATACATGCAATCCATCTTTCAAATGTAATCTAACAAAATATAGGTGAACCTTATATTTAAAAGTGAAGAAACTAAGCAATTCTGCCTTTATTATGGAATAACAAGAATGTGTCTCATTCCATATATTTTGCAAATATCTGAATCTAAGTCTGTAATCATTTTTTGACATTTTAGATATCAAAGTTCATCATATCTGAACTATTTTTTTTTCTTCAAATAATCAAAAAATCTGGTTTAAACTGTGTAATGAGTGGTTAAGTTTCATATTTAATTTCTGTTGTATCATATATTTTAATACAATTTATTCTTACTCTCAAAGGCACTTCATATATACTATTTAAAGGTAAGACCAGAGACAGATATTTCCACTGTGAATCTTCAGTTTGCACTTGACATTCCTTTTGAGAATATTACAGATAAATTGTTTTATCCTTTTATCAATGATCTAGTGAGTTTAAAAATATTTGATTGAAATACAGGAAATGTGTAAAATAAGCCAATTGTGCAACCACTACCAAACTCAGAACATATAATACACTGTCACTGAAGAGGCCCACCATTTTCCGCATCCAACTCATTAGGGACGCCATGTAGAGTAACTGTTACCCAACACCATAGATTAATCCTGGCTACTTTTAAGTCCTTTAAAAATAAAATTGTACAATAGATATTTATCGTCTTTCATTCCACAACTTCAGTAATGTTTATATATATATACAAATGACTCATTTGTTCTTATTGCCTTTTTTCCATTTTATAAATGTGGTAACACTAGTTTAGCCTTTTATTTTTCCATTAAATAACTTTTTGGAGTTTCTACTTTGTATATGTATATGAATTCATTAACTAAAAAGCAAATTGTTGAATCAAATAGCGAAAATATGCAATCTTGTTATATAATATGAACAGTTTTCCAAAGTAGCTTTGTGAATGAGATGTAAATGACAGTGCTGGTGGCTCTACCTCCTCTGAGCCTAACTGAATAAATCCTTGTTGGTGCACGAGATTATTGAACATCAAAGCCCATCGTTTTCTCCACTATCATAGGAAGATTTCCAAATAATGATACTGTCTGTCTTATGGAAACCCAGGGGCCTTGCGAAATGATTTGTTATATAATACTTTATAAATTAGACTAGCTTCTGGTCATTTTATCCTTCTTCCACATAATTTAGGAATTCTTGGGTAGGCTAATAAAGATGTTGCACCAAAAAATAAAAAATAAATAAAGGAACTGATGTTAGTGGAAGTGAATGGCAGAATTCTATTTCAATGATTTTGTAATATGCTTTGAAGGAAACAAAGGAAACTGATGAAAGTAAAAATTCAAGAATCAATCTGCTCTCACATTCAGAAGAGGGGACCGACTTGCTATAGAGAGACTGAATACAATCATTGATTCATTCATCCATCAAGTGCTTATAATAATCTTATTACCAATTAGTCACCTAGGGCACATTGAGGATAAGCAGTAAGTCCAATGGTTGCAATCTCTAACCTGGTGGAATTTATCCTACATGGAAAACATGTTCATGCTATAAGTAATTTGACAAGGAATGCTCTAAATACAGCTATACCTGGGTGCGACAGACCATAGCATTCCCAGCACGCTGGGCTGCATTCAGAGGCACAGTTTAGAGTTGGATCTTCTTAGGTTGAACCAAGGTGCAGCCAAGGCTGCTGAGGCAGGCACAGTTGAAGCAGCGTGCAAGGACTTTATTGCTGACCAGGTGCTGTTAGGCCAAGGGCAAAAGGACTGTTGGCCCTGAGCAAAGGGTGAGGACTTGTTTTTATAGGGTAGGGGAGGGATGTGTTGCTAAGAATGGTGAAAAATTGGGGGTCTCTGAGTAGGGATCTAAGGCTAGGTGATAGGGCTCGGTATAGGGGTGCTAGCAGGCACAGCGTGTCTCTTGTGGTTTCTTGAGGAACTAGCTCTTTGCAGATTGAGCTGTGTGCAGACAGCTTCTGGCTTCCTGTTGGACACCATGCTCCCCCAGGTGTGAATGACAGATCTGTTTGGGGAGCTTTTTCTCTCCTAGTTGGACGAAGGTCTAATGCAGAGACCTGGCAGATCTGACATAAGCCGATGCATAACTTAGCAGTCCTGTGTCCGACCGCTTGTTCCGTCTAGTACAACTGCACTGAGAGTTTCATTTTTTATCCATTTCTGCTTTCAGTGTTCACATTTCAGCAGCTTTATTTTGAATTGCGCAATGAGAAAAGTTGAAAATGGTCTCAAAAGTAAATAGCCAGCGGTAGTGACATATGCCTAACATGCCAGCTACTTGGACCCACAAGTTCTAGACCAGTCTGAACCATCTTGCAAGACTCTGGAATTAAAAAAAAAAGTAAAGAAGAAATGTAAATAGAATGTACCATATACAAGAAAAGAAGCCAAATTTTATACTCAATATATAGTCTTCACTGTAGCTTTCACAGTTCAGGTAATATGTGACATTATCAAAAATCAAGTAACAATGGCTTCTTCTCCAGACCTTTATTGATATAATAAACTGACAATTCAATATTTAAGTGTATTTGATTTAATTTATTTCTGCTATAATGAAGGTGGGAAATTTATCACAAAATTAAAATATATTATGAATGTCATATAAATCCATACTATACCTTTGATTTCAAGGTGACATTAAATAAGTGGTGGTGTGCATACAAAAGAGAAGATTTATAAATCACGCTTGATTGCCATGCAAATTGCCAAATGCATGTTGAAACAGACTGTTACTCAGGAAGCTGAGCCTCACCTATAGAGACTCTACCAGCAGGTCCTCATGTGTGAATGACAGGAAGTTTGCAGCACTCAACTAGCATAAGTTTTCAACAGTGCTTACATTCACCTAAAGAGCTGGTAAGAGTACAGGAGATCCGGGCTGACACTCACCTCTCCTTTGGATCACTGTCAGGTGGCTGCTCAGAGAAACCCTGCGCCACCCTTCCAAGTGACCAAATCTCAAGCACATTGCTACTTAGCTAGTGGCTTCCTCTGAGGAAATCATGTTGCAAACAAGTTTATTTTGCTATTTGGATACAATCGTAACCTACAGTAAGACCAACAGCAGGAACGCAGATCAAATCAGAAAAGATTGCTTATTGGGAGTCATCTGCTTAGGCTCAGCCTCTTCATATGTAAGACTGGAGCACAATCAGCTTGGTTGGAAATACTTGTCTTAGGGTAATGACCTTCAATATGCATTCAATCATTTCTGTTTTCAATGTCTTAATTGATTAAGTGGTTGTACTGGTTCTAGGAAGTATGTGTGCTTAGGGTCTCCATCTGACAGCTGGGGAGACTACAGAAAAGATGAGCCAGCCATTTGGTTAAAGTTATACAATTTCTAACACACTGGGTGCTTATGCACCTGAACTTTCTGGCTACAGAGTCTGCAGTTAGCTAACTTTCCATCCCGAATGTATTCTCACATTTTTGCTTTTGCCCTGCATCTGACCCTGCCTGGAGTTTTTCTCCTACATCTTCCACCTAAGTAGCACCATGTCACATTTCAAGATACAAGTCAGGTGTAATAGACTTCAAGAGTTCTCCTGTGTCTTAGCTCGATAGTAACACAGTTCTGCAAGGCTGCTAAAGAAAGCAGATGTTAATAGCATTGATCCTCATAGATACCAATCACATTCTGCCTCTTGGTCTTTCCTACTTAGTGGAGCAATTCAAAGCCAGAAATATAATGTCCTCAGTAAATATTTACTGAACCCATGCATGAATGAGAGAGAATCCTATAATTCTGTATATCTTTAAAAACTGTAAATAGCAGGTAAATGTCGTGGGTTATCATGCTACTTCATCACAATAAATGTATAATATGGCAAAAATGCATCTTAGGGAGGATTACCCTATGTAGACAAAAGAGCAAATTAAAAACAAAAAGAAGAAAGAATCTGGTTCAGACGATGACAAGTACCAATCTATGATCACTGAATAGTGTTTTTCAGTTTTCAAATTATTAAAATGGTGGTGTCAAAACAGTAAGAGGGTTGATGTATCACTGACTGTTGATAACAAGAAAATTCAGATGGCAATAAATTTTGAGGTACTCAGTGTAAAAGCCCATGGCTAAAACAGGAATGACAGGAAAACTAGGCCCAAAATGAAGAAAATTAATTATAAATTGTATGTTACCAATGGCATAAGTTGCTAATAAAGATGGAACTAAGCCTAAGCCAGACTAGTTATATTTCAGAAGAATGTGATGAATCCCTGCCTCGTTGCTTGGATTTATGAAGTCAGAAGCAAAACTCCATGTCCTCAGACGATTGTAGAAACATGTAAGGAAACCTGGCAAGGATCTCACTCCAAAGACGGCTGGATTCATGTTCATGTCCCAATTACATCTAGGAAGAAAGTCATGCAAAGGACAGCAGTAGCATAGGAAAAATATTTTTCCTAAAATAAGAAATCCTTGATATTAATCCATGTTTTGACCAAGAAGGCTTTTAAAACTAATGATTTTACACCTTCTTCATCGTTCTGAAGACCATAGATAAAATCTTCTGGTAGGATCCTTAGGGAGGTTGGAGAAATCATCAATTTCAAGTTTCACTTCAAGAAATCTGTAGTAGGTATCTCAGGCCAGTTTGCAGCAGCTATTATGTTAGTTGTACAACAATGGTCCACCTCTCAATACCGAGGAAGACAAAGTGTCAATCATTGCACTTTCAAAACAGGAAAATATGTTGGCATTCTCCAGAAAATCATGACCAATGCACTACTGTGGATACCTCAGTTCATGAACCTAATTCATTCCACAATTCTAGGGATGGTGATGGGTTTGTGATCCTCTCCAAATGTGGAATTTGTGAACAGAAGTAAAATTTTGCAGAATGCTTCTGTTTGCAAATACATTTTGCAAATAAATTTTGCAGAATGCTTCCATTTGCAAACAGAAGCAAATGTAATTGCAGACAGAAGCATTAGTGAATGGAGGTCCTGTCTGTGTATCTGGTATATATGTAATACATACATATATGGAAATATCACATGGTTATAGAAGCTGGAGTGGCTTGAGATCTTCAAGAAGATTAGGATGTGAACCACAGACCAAGGAAAGATGGTAGTTTGTTCCAGTCTGAGTCTGTAGGCTGAGAATCAAGACAGCTACTGTACTGTTACACATTGTCGATTCTCAGCCTACAGCTCAAGATAAAGGAGCAACAAATAGTTTTGGTTGAGGCTAAAGACAGAAAAAGATGATGCCCTAGGTTAAGGACAATCCAACAGGAAAATGCTTACTCAGAGAGGTATCCACAACGATGTTCTTTTCAGGAAGGAGTTTACTGATTCCCTGGGGCCCACCTGCATCAGGCGAGGAAACTACTTGGCAAATTCTATGCATTTATAAGTGAGTCTCATTCAGAAAAACCCAGAACATTGCTTAACCAGCCTAAAAATTCCTGGAGCCAGTCAGACTGACAGGTGATATTTCTTAGGATCTTCTGTACCATATTAGGTTTTACTCCAAAGGAATATTAATTTAACTTAAAGAAATTTCTCTAAAGTTGTTTATTTTTATTTTTTAAATTTTGTTTAAACAGAAAAAAATAGGAAAAGGGTAGAATTAATACAGAATTTCAAAAAAAATATAAACAGTAAGAAATCACTAGTTGATAAATTACATATTGTCCTCTTAGAGATAGTTGTTCAAGTTACAAAATTAAGGCATACAAAGTAGACATTCAAACAGTGAGACTGTAACCAGCTATGCATGCATGAGTCTCTACATGTATTTCTATCCTTTCTGTATTAGAGGGAAAAACAAAACATAGCAAGACAAAACAAAACAAATTCCTATAAAAACCTGAAATCAAAAAATCATATAAAACCATAGTCCAAGGTGATTTAGAATGGTTACTGTGTTGTCTCTTGCTATCTTCAATAGACTTGTTCATATCATGAGGCATAATTGAATATAGCAGTATAATTGAATAGCAGTACATAATAACATTAATAAAAACAAAACGTTGTAGACAGTGTAAAACTTCAAAGGCAGGTAATAATCAAACCAGAGTGGGTATCCTAGTGAATCTTGTCATCTTAAGTGCAGTTGCCTATACTCTCAGACTTGATACTATCAATCATAACAGCTTGGAATAAAATCTGTCAATGCAAAACAGCAATCTAAAAAACCAGTTTTAATTAAGATCAGTTTAAGATCAGTTATGGTAAAACACTGTAAGTTATACAGAGCTTCAGATTAAGTTAATAGGAAATTAAGGATGATTACTGTACTATCCTGTTATTTTCAGGATAGCTGTCTGTGCCCTCAAATCTAGTACAAGTAGACAAACTGAAACAGAATATAATCCATCTAAAAAGAGTGGTGTGGGTAATGTGGGTTTTAATTCCTGATACACTAATAACAATATCCTTTGCCTTCTTTTTTCAGACTATTCCTCCCCTTTCATTCCCACAGGGTGCTGTGCATTTTGGGTCCCACCAACTCCCTCAGTTTTTACATTTGGGGGGCAACCTGCCATTTACCTAAGTGGTTCCAAACCTTCTCACTCCTGGTCTTGATCTCAAGTTGTATTCCTTTACCTACAAAAGCCTCAAGGTCCATACTTCTAAGTTCTTGTTGGATTGTTGAACAGATCTGTTTGCAGTCTCACTGCTTGAATATCTACTTTGTATGTTCTAATTTTGTAAATTGAACAACTATTTCTAAAAGGATATGTAATTTATCAACCAGTGATCTCTTACTGTTTATTATTTTTATTGAAATTCTGTAATATTTCTACCTTTTTTCTGTTTTTTTTTCTCTTTAAATAAATAAAAAAAAAGCCTCAAGGTTTTCCTTCATTATAGCTGAGTAGTTCTCTACTGCACATAAGTATCCTGTCTTTCCAACCTATCTGCAGGTGGTGGTCGAGTTGCCCTATTTCTCTCTGGCTCCCTGTCACATAGAGCATTGTTTTCACATATTTGATTTTTGGTTCATAAGCCCTCTTTCAGGTTGATTATATTTCCTATACAGAGCATCTCGATGGACCCTACCTCCTGATCTACTCAGCCTGTATTTCTTTTTTTTTTTTTTTTTTTTTTTAGTGTATCAAGGCCATCTATGTTAGAGATTATAGCCAACCTTCTCTGCCTCATTTCTGCTATGCTATTTTTCTGCCTTTGGTTGTCCACTTTTCTCCTTCGTTCTACTGCCTGCTCTGCTCATTGAGGCCTCTCTGCCACTGTTCCTGAAACCCTGGTATTTTTTTCTCTCTCTAGAATGTCCTTCAGTGTTCTCTGTAGGGTTGGATTGGTGGCCACAATTCCCCCAGTTCCTCTTTGTCATGGAAGCATCTTGTTTCTCCATTAATTTCTAGTGACAGTTTTGTAGGGTACATCAATCTGGGCTGGAGGTTATTTTCCTTCAAGGCTTGGAATACCTTGCTACAATCTCTTCTTGATTTTATAGTCTGTGTTGAGAAGACTGCCATGATTTTGACTGGTTTTCCTTTATAGATGATCTGTTTCTTTTCTCTGACAGCTTTTAATATTTTGTTTTTATATTGAATTTCTGGTATCTTGATTATTATATGTCTGGGTGTAGCTCTGTTTTGATTGTAGGTGGCTGGAGTTCTGTATGCCTCATATATCCAAATATCATTTTCATTTCCCATGCTTGGGAAGTTTTCCTTAATTATTTCTGTGAATAGCCTTTGTAATTCCTTTGTTTTTACTCCTTCTTCTTTAGTCACATTTCTTATTCTTAAGTTATAGATTCTCTTGTCATCTTCTAGCCTTTGTATTGTTACTACCTGTTTCCTTGTTATTTTTAAGAGACCTTTCCTTTTATAATCACACCTTGAAAACTAATCTTCAAGTTTTGATAGTCTATCCTTAGTTTCTTTTAAGGAGTTTTTCCAGCTTTCAATGGAGTTTTTATTTCCTGGTAGTGTCTTTGAATCTGCTTCATGTATTCTATATTTTCTTTATATTCTTTATCGAATGTTTCTCTCCTTTTTTTGTGTTCCTCCCTTCTTCTGTCTGTGTCTTCTTGAGAGATGCTTAGCATTTCTTTTATTAATCTACTTATATCTTGCTTTATCTGATTTAATATTCCAGTTTTGAGCTTGTCTACAAGGTCCCGAAGATATCTTTTGATGTCCATTGATGCCGTGTCTGCTGTTGTGTGTTTGCTGCCCTCAGTCTCTTTTGTATTTCCCTCTCCTGGATCAATGTTCTCAGGGTTGGGGGTTGGGGGCTTTTTCTTGTTTCTTTCTCATGTCATGTTTTTGTTTTCTTCCATACAGGTGTATAGTGGAGGTCTCAGCCCCTTTCCTTGTTGGTTATGGTTCTTCTAAGGCACGCTGGTGAGGGACTTCTGCCCTCTCCGGTTTGCTCTTGTCACTGAGGTATAAGCAGGGGCAGAGTACGCTGGCCCCTCCCCACTGGGCCAGTCAACTTTTGGGAGCCTTCACCAGTTAGTGTGTGCTACACGTAGGCAGTTGGTTTGGGACAGCTTATTGGGTCTGGGCCAGGGGTGTGACCCAGGCCAAGAAGATCCCATCAGTCTGCTCTGGGAAGGGAGCAACCAACTGAAGTCACTGTCATTGCTAGTTCAGGCTCCTCCTGCCCGATTCCAACATGTCGTCCATTTGGTAGTCCCTTTCCCATGGGGGAGGTCTTATTCCCAGCACTCACTGTGTGTTAATGGAGGTCCCTTTCTGGCTCCGTTCTCCACTGGGTTTGCCAACCTCTGTCTTCAGCATGACTGGCTAGTCCAGCTGCACGATTTTGGGTGCTCCAGCCAGTTCGGGCCACTCCGGCCAGTCGCGGTGGCGGTAAGAATTCAGGCGGCTGGAGAGCGCTGTGGCCACTAATCTTATCTTCTCCAATGGTAGCCCTTGGACTGTGCGTTTGACGAGCTCTTTTGCCTTTAGCTTCTTCCTAGATCAAGCGGATCCATCTCCCTCTGTCCGGACCTCTCCAGGATGTTTTATTATGTCATTAGATGTCTCTCAGGAGAGGCTCTGTATCTTGCTGCTTATCAATTCACCATCTTGTCTCAGACTCTGCATTTTTTTTTATCAGGGAAAACATTTGTAGATCTGGGGATAACTCCTTAGCACGTCATATCCATTGGGCTGAATGGCTTTGTGTTTAACCCCAGCAACAGAAAAGGAAGGATGAGGAAAACAAAGACAGAAAAAAGCATAGAAACATTTATTTATTTTTTCCTATATATTTTTTTCTTTTGCTGGTGATAAGATTCTTATAAGAAATTCCAAGTAAGAAAACTAGAGAGAGTAAATATGTCCACTACTGTTGGTCCAAACGCCAAACTCTATGCAGATACTTACAGTGTGTATTGCGCCAAATGTCAAATCACCTAAGAAATATCCTCCAGTTTTGCAAAGTGATGTGTCTTCCTACAATCACCACGATAAAAAGTAAAACGTGTGCTAGTTTCCATTCAGTGTTGTCTGAGCTGATCTGTAATATCCCCTAACCATCTTCACGGGTAGCAAGTAAGGTTACTAGGATTCATGCTAAGATATACACATCTAAGAACTTTCTAAACTATAAAAAATATCACTTTATTTTTCACTGATTAGAATTGCACATATTATAAAGCAGGGTTAACTTTACTGTGTGTCCTAATCAAATCTATTTATTTAGATGTACTAATGTAATCATTATGATAGTTACCTAAGGCAAGGTTATAATTAGTTTCAGCAGGAGATTAAATCTGCAGCTTGCATCAGTTGGATTTTCACTGATACTTTTAGTATCATCAAACAATTACAATAACAATGTAACATTGAGTATTCATTGTGAGAAATAAAATTTGGTTTCCTAGAGTAATTTTTAATAAAGATTAGGCAAAGCTCATACTTTCAGATTTGAGATGTCCTGAGGAATCTAACTCTATTTTTAGCAATGTTCTCTAAAATTACATAAGTCATTTCAAAATTTTATAACACTAGTACTTGATCTAAGTAGCATAAGTGCCTAATTGTTTGATCCCCATGGTGAAAATTGTCCTGTTTACTGAGAGAAGTGAATTGGATAAATCATCTAGAGCTATGAACTTTATGGCTTAATTAAAGGACGGTGTATTCATGGGAAGGCACTGCAAAACTGAAAAAGCGTGAAATGAAATTCCTGTTATTCATCTATTGTCAGTTTATTGACACAGGCATTGATGGAAGATCACTAGTTTTCACTTTCACAGAGGAGAGAGTTTGAGAGATTTAATATTTTGTCCAAAGTAATAAAGAATTTTCAAAACTACCTGTCCAGGACAGCAGAGGCAGTAAATGACCTAGAACAGCAACACTGCATAGCAAGGGTATGCAGGTCCCGCTGCTGGAGACACAGAGGAGAAAGCGCATGTTTATAGATTTCACAAGGCGATGCAGGTAGGAAAACAAACAAAAAATTACAAAGCCAAAAACAAGGCAGCCCATTCGATGTTTAAGCAGGAAAGCAGGAGGGCTCGTGACTGGAAAGTGTTTGTAATTTAAACAGCTGTCATATATATCACCGGTGAAAAACTTAGACATTTCTTGATTGCTAAGGAGAAGTAAACCACACACAGGACTAGGGAAGATGCTGTAGGCTAGGACCCCTGAAAATGCACTTAAGAAGTGTTATTGCTAAAAGTCAGCAGGGCCAGACCAGAATCCGCACAGGAAGTGTGGGAGGATGTGAAGCAAGGAAGAAAATAGAAGAAAGAGAACATATGTCTGTTCTTGTCTTTTTCTCTCTGGTGAGAAAAGCAAGGTCTACTTTAGAACTTTTATATTACAGAACTTATGGACTTTAATACCTGTATTTCTTCATATTTAATCAATTGTAATATGTTTATATGGGTACAGTAATACATCACTGTTTTACCTTTGTTCAGGGAAATTAGAAATGTCACATTTCTTGGAATCATAGATGATAGAAAATCAAAAATACCAAGCAATAGTAATAACAAAGAAGCAAAACAAAACACCACCTACTGAAAATGTTAGTTTTGGGGCTACATCCTTTGATCTCACAAGATGTCATTTTCTGTTTCTTGGTCAGAGGAAATCACTCAGGACTGGAATTTCTTGCCTTCCTGCCACTTGGATATATGGTGTGTGTGTGTGTGTGGAGAACATCATGTGACCATCTCTCTCTTTCCTGGTGAAAAAACTGGGTCTTCCAAACTCATATGCACCGTGCAAATAACAAGAGGCAAAACCTCTTCCGTCATTAGGTGAAGAGTGACAGTGGCCATGTCTTCTCTGCATCTTGAATTCTGTACATGTTTATTCTACACACAAGAGAGGCCACCTGGTTTACAGCCTGCACGATTACATCTCTTACCACATCACACCGGGCAGCTCCTGATTATGACCAGCTGTTTTCTCTCAGCTTTTAGAAAGTTGTTCCAGTGTTTCTTCAAGAAGGCCACCTCTCAGCAAAATGAGTAAAGTCTGTTGAGGTGGCTCAGTGTTCACATCAAATTATTACTTCTCAGCCAAGCTCTTCATCCTTGGCAAGTTTGGCTTTCCTTATGATTTTGTTTTGTTTTGTTTTGGCTTTTCTTTTTACTTGTTTTATTTTTTCCTACTTATCCCAGCTCCAACACTGTTGCAGTCCAGTCCCATCTATATTTCCAAAACAGTGCTTGTTTTGTAATTGTGGAGAGCAAATCACTTCCATTCTGGAACATAAAAGAAAAAGGAAAAAGTTAAAATATTACATGTGATCATGTTAATAGATTCATAATCCAAAGAGATGTGCATTTTCACAACAATAATGAGGTTTGGATGAGAAGATGTAAAATCATTGATTTTTATACAAATGAACGTAAGTCTTTATCAACATAAAATAACTATTAAAAGAATTTTGTATGTCACACAGTAACTACAAGAAAAATATAAATTATAGAAATAGGAAACAAAGTATATTAATACAAAGATTTTAAAAGTACAAATAAGATAGTAAGAAAGGAAATACAATAAAAGAGCTATAAGACTAATTTTGAGCAAAATGGAAGGTAGAGAATAGGACACCAGAGATGTAGCTTTTGCAAATGGAAAAGAGACCAGCAGGTGGAGAGAGGGCAGAGCAAAAGGAAGAGAAAGGGAACTAAAAAGAATAAAGCCATGTTAGGTGCACGTTCCGGCAGCCCACAGTGAATGTGTTAGTTATGCAGTCCAAACACACACTAATGAAAACTCTGTAATCTAAGAGAAACCAATTGACAAAATGGGAACAGCAAATATTTCCCTAACAGTAGTTACTTTAGATAGAAATGTGTTATATTCACCAGTGAAGGAACTAATATGGGCGAATGAACAAAATACATGACTAAGTCTATAGGAAATTCATTTTATACCTTAGGACTGGAAGTGAGAGAAAAAGTTGTTCCACAAAAATATCCAGCAGGATGTTTACACTGTAACAGAGGGAATAGACTATCGTTACAAAACTGTCACGAAATCAAAAAAGTATTTTATGCATAGAAAATTACAAATTTACCAGAAAGATACAGTTACAACCATATGTACACACAACATCAGAGTACCTGCATACATAAAGAATTGTACATGTGCGTGTGTTTGTGTGTGTGTGTTTCACTTTCAACACTTTGGATATTCCATCCTTGTCTCCTCTAAATTGCAAGGTGCCCTCTGCATATGTCTGTTAATCTTATGAACCATTATTTGTAAGAAGACTTATTACACTACACATAAAATGATTTTATTCATTCAGGAAAGATGGCTCATTTTATTTGAAGAAATTCAAGATTTCATAGATACAGGAAGGGCTCAAAGTCATAGAACCATAGGAGCAAAGATAATTTTCTGCCTCTCAGGTCAGAAGTGAAATAATTCGCATGTGAATATCTTTGTGATGTTAAGCTTTAAAGCTCAGTATCTTCTCTATTACTTTCTTGGGGAAGGATTAAATTCCTGCTCTGTACACAATTTTACACGAAGATGAGATGAATATCAAATACAAAAGTATGCTTTTAAGATAGCCATCGAAGCATCAAACTTTCAGGCTGTATTTTTAAGGAGAGAAATGGTTAGCTGTGCGCAGACTTTGGAAATCTGAGAGGCTCAGGAGTTACACATTCTTTCTCTTCTATAAATATGAAACAGTTTCAATTTGGAGTATCAATTTCTGCTTTGCAGAAATAAGTCCCCAAGTGATAGAATGCAGAGGTTGCAGCCATTGGGAACAGATTAAAACTAGCCAGAGAAATCCTGTCACATTATGGGTGGGCCTTGGCAGCCCAAAGCGGTTCCCATACACAGGGGCACAAACCACTGGTGTTGAGAAAGCTGTGGAGTAGAGCAGTTGTTCTTCTCCGGTGCGGAGCTTACTGAGATGCAGATTCTGCTGCACCCTAGTATCTGCAGCTGGGTCAGAGCGATGCATTTTTAAGTAGGTCCCCAGTCAGGGCAGTGTTGCAGGCTCCTAAACCCCTCATTGGAGTAGTAGACAGTCTGGAGAGGTAATGATGGTGTGCCAGCAGAAACAGATTTGGTTTGTTAGTCAATTTTGAAAATTTCTAGCTAAATTTTGTCAGTCACCTTTCTCATGTATTTTTCACAGCCATTAATCAAATAAGGTGCGTACCCAGGCTGGTGCCATGGGAGAAGGGAGGCTGGGAGAAGTTTGCTCAGCACGGGAATCCTTGTTTTGTAAAACCTGATTGTAAAGATTGTAGGATTCACTGATTATTTGAAGGTGCTAACATTCCACTGCAGACAGCCTTCAAAAATCGTAGCTTGTTTTGTATTTATTCTACGGTTCCATCTGTTGTTAGATTTACGTTATTAATGACTGGTGATTGGAAATTCTTTTTAGAAATATCACTTTTGGGTTGGAAATACTGTGCAATCATATTGTCTATTAGAAGACTTTTATACCTCAGCAAAAAATTAGTAACCAGACTTGTAGACTCTAGCACTTAATAAGAGAAAGTCAAAGAAAGATAAGCATTCTTAAGAGTAAACCTGTGAGCAACATGTGTGGTTTGTGAACCTAATTTACAGAAGAGCTACAAATAATAAAATACTTTCAAAATTTAGTCTACTTAGCAACTTCAAAATAGTTTTGCTCACCTACTCACCATTCTTTTTTCAGGAATGTTTTTGAACCTTCTTAAATCTCTCATATAAGCTTCTAAGTATGGCAAAAAAAAAAAAGAATGTAGCTAATTCCTGAAACAGGTAATGATCATTAAACCTGAGGAAAGTCCAATGGAAGGAAGACCTTCAGGTCAAATGCATGTACACACACATGCACGTACACACACACATACACACACACACAACTATGTGTAAACACTAAAAGAAATTGTATCCTGCATGGAACTATTTATCATTGCAATAGAAAATGCAGAAATAAGGAGAAATACAGGATAGAAAATTATTTGGATATATAATGACAAAATAGATTTAAATATAACTTTTAATTTGAGAGTTATTGAGCCAGAGAATTTTCTAGCTGCTTCACAGGTACATTGCTACCCTTGGGTGTTTGCATGCAAGTGTTCTGTAATTCTTTACAGGGTTTGTTCAGTGTTGTAGGCCAGGGTTTGTGTGGGGTCAGTTATGTCCTGGAATGAGGAGTGATGGGTGGAATGTCTTTCTTGGTCACTCTGTCATATGTTAGGCAAGGAGCTCTCACACCAGGCAGTCTCTCGATAGAACTAAAGGCAAAACAACATGAAAAAGATGGTAAACAAAGTAAGTAAAAAATTGAAAGCTTCTGGGGTTTTCTTCAGAAAAACAAATCCTAAATAATATAGTAACCACGGTGTAACCCAGAACTTCATGTACACTGTGTGATCAAAAATTACAATGAATTTCAAAATGGAAAATATTACAACAGATGCATTGCTGATAATTACCCTAAATCACCCCTTTTTGCTTTTAATGCACTTAACTTGCCATGCCTGTCATTTTCAGAAGCAGTTCTGGAAGCCTCTTTCATGAGTGTCTTTGCTAACACAGAAGTGTCTGCTGCAGTGTCCTGAACAGATTCAAAACGTTTGCCTTTCATGGTGATGGCGACTCTGCAGACGTCGTTCAGAGCCAGATCCGGCGCACAGCGTGGATGAGGGAAGCCCAATGTCGGCGTGAGTCTGCACTGCTGTTTTGCACACTCAGCAGCAGCATTCACCATACTTTGAATCACGATGTATGGACCTAGGTCAGGACATCCGTGGTTCTGTACCCTGCATTCAGTCAACCACGGAGAGAAATTATTTTGAGCAAAATGCATCTTTATTGAACATATATGGGCTTTTCTTTCATTAATACAGCAACTGTATTCATAGAATTTTTATTTTACAAGGTCTTACACATTTTCTAGTGGTACTTCAAAGCCTATGAGAGAGTATACACAGGTTATATACCCCAATCTTATATTACGTTGTACAAAAGGATTGGGTTTGCATGCATGTTGTGATCTATAAGGCATTCTGGAACTAAGCACCCAGAAATACTTAGGCAGAACTATGTAGAAAGATTTATCCCAAGGTATTAGTTCATGCAATTAAGGAGGCGAACAGACCCTAAGAGCATCAGGGTGCATTGGCAAGTAATGTGGAGAGCACAGCTCCAAAATGAAAACTAGCAGGCTAGAACCTCGGAAAGAATCAGTTTCTGTCTGAGTCCGAAGGCCAGTAAAAGCCAATTTCCCAGTCTGGAGGAAATCAGGCAGGAATAATTCTTTACTCAGGTGACAGTCAGCCACCTTCTCAGTGGAACTTTCACCAGATCAGATGAGCCTCCCTTACAGTAATCAGGGTGATTTGTTCTCTGTATACAGAGTTTAAATTTTATCAATTTAGATGTTAATCTCATACATAAAGACCAGCATCCCAAAACCCAGAATAATGCTTGATAAGATAGCTGGGATCCTCAGGGCCTAGCCAAATTGACAGAAAACCAATCCAGTATTCCTACCCTTGTGTGAGGTAGCTAGGGATAAAGACTCTACCACCTGGTCAGTCACAGCATCGTGATCTGTGTAACACACAATGTAGAATTAGAGGTCACCACAGATTATCATTCAAGTTAAGCTTTTCTGTGATGAGAAAATGATAACCTGTGAATAACTTGAAGGGAAATGAAATCATATGACCACATGTTCTCCCAGGCCCAGTACTGAAATTTTATATTAATCAAATTGTAGCATTTTGTATTTCTGTTTTTTTCTCTATGCTAGGATAAATTTGATAAGAATTTCATGGTATAAATGTTATTCTTCATTTTTGAGAAGTGGGAAATGAGGCTTTGGCTAGGTAAGAAATTTCTCCCAATTTAAAAAAAATGTATAGTAAAAACTCCATTTTCAATTTATAACATCTTGACCTGTACAAGAAAGGTAGCATTTCTATACTGCTTAAGAAATTGAGCTCTCTCTCAACAATTATCTCATGTGTTATTTAAATAAATACCTTGCCTTATACTTTTTCTTATACTTTTATCTTTTTATTTCTTGGTGTTTTTATGGAAACTTTTGGAGATTTAAGATTTCTTTGTTCTAGTTTATCTATTTTCAAAGCAATTTTGTTATTTGACATGCAGTGATGGTGAATTTATGGCACATGTGCTATTCGCTTTTGTTCTAAGACAATAAATGTTAATGCATGAGTTTTTTTCTTTCTAAACTAAATCCTCAGTGTTCGGTTTTAATTGCACTGTTGGCACTTTGCTGTAAATAAGTGGGCTCTGGGTTGCAGATTAGGTACTGATCTCTAAAAAGTTCACCATCATTGATATATACTGTAACTAAAATATAAATATAAATGCTGCAAGGATCTCTCTCTCTCTCTCTCTCTCTCTCTCTCTCTCTCTCTCTCTCTCTTCCATCCCAAATGGTGACTCCTAGTCAGATTACTTATTCCCAGGGCTTAGCAGTCACAGTCACTAGACTATGTAAGCTGATCCATATTGCAACTTAAAATTCTCCAGGAAGATTAAATATGAAACATCAACAGGTCCAAATAAGTAACTGGGGTAGATATAATAAAATTTACAAAGAATAAATAACTCACTAATTTTAATAAAAATGAAGTTTTCACTTTTGCCAAACAAGCCTGTAGTTATGTTTTTCCATTTCCATTTAATCAGTTTCACTACCCTGATTTTGTCCTGAGATGATCATCGCTCGAGTGTTCATGCTTAGTTATTTATGTGATAATTAGTTTCAGTGTTGAACATACAAAGCAATAAAAGTTTCCCTAGGCTGAAATCAAAATTTGCTTTCTGCACATTGGTTGCTTTTGAGCTCAGAGGTTTCATTATAAATTTCTTTATTTCCTTTTTAACATAGATTTTAATAACTTCCATTGCCCTTGTGCTTAGAAGTTTTGCAATTTTAAATCTTTCACAGGAATTATATGCCATTGACTGTGAACAGAGAGGAGTCTGATTTGAAAAGCTGCACTTTAGAATTCTCCACCTGAGAATAAGTTTTCCACCTAAACCAACAAGCACTAATAACCACTAAGTCTCCTCTTGATGCACTTCCCTCAAATTGTATCACTGTTTCTTATGCTTGACATTCTGTCCTTCCTGTTAAGAAATTTCT
The DNA here is from genome assembly GCA_004027455.1 of Hydrochoerus hydrochaeris. NCBI lineage: Eukaryota > Metazoa > Chordata > Mammalia > Rodentia > Hydrochaeridae > Hydrochoerus > Hydrochoerus hydrochaeris. Next base: position 68,974 of record PVLA01003628.1, on the reverse strand, counting down.
TCAGGTTTTAAAAAAACATACTGCACATATAATGTGCTTTCAGTTGACAACTTGCCAACTTCACCCAGGGAATCCTAACTACTTAAAGTGATTACAAAATTCAACAAGAGTATCATATTATGTGGGCTGGAACTCATTTAGTCAATACTTATTAAGCACTTGCCCATTCCAGGCTATTTAGACAAGAGATGCAAATGTATCATGAGGCTTCGAGACACTGAATGTAAAATATTCATGTGAAAACAAACAGAGAAAGGTTTTTGGTAAAATGCAGGTATTGACTCTGGAGGAGCCTTCCTGATTTTTTTTCAGGTCTCAGAACATAACAATGTAAATTTCCAGAGACAGAAGACAAGTTATTTAAAATACAAATTAGCAAACTATGTATAAGCTATGCAGCAGAGGTTTTAATTAAAATACTATGTAACAGATTAAGTTATGCAATTATTATGGTAAATTTTTTAGCAAAAGATGGGAATCTTACACAGTTACTTAGAATTGGCTGAAATGATAAGGTCTCAAATGACAGGAGAACAAAATCTCAAAGAAGTATGAGAGAAATACAGGTAGATATTCTAGGGAAGAGAACCTTCTTTAGAAGAACATGTTAGATCCTGGGATTGGAAACTCATTCTGCTTGAGGAAAACAAAAATCTTTCACCACTCAAATCCAACCATCTTGAGGAAAAATGGTAAAATAATTCTGAAGTTACTTGAAGTCGGCTTGAAAGTCCTTATGACACTGACATTTTAATTAAATTTCCTTTTAACTGTCACGTAAAAGTAAAGTTATACATGATAATAAGGAATCAGGCAGTATTTTGATGCATGATAACATGTGTATCTATGTCCTTAAACATTTATTACTTCCTTATAGTAAGATCATGAAAAACATTTTCTTCTATCTTTCTAGTACATGTGAAATATAGAGCTACCCTACAAGGCAGCAGCTCACCATAACTTATTATCTACAACTTAGGAGCCACTTTTCAATCTCTCCCCTTTCCCTGCTCCTGTCTGCTCTCCAGTTCCGGGTAATAACTATCCTGGTAATAACTCTCAACTTCTATGACATCATTTTAGATTCCAGATAAGTGGTATCTTCTCTCTGTTCCTGGTTTTTTTTTTTTTTTTTTTCACTTAGATCCAGCAATGTTATTGTACATGACAGGATTTCTTTTGCTCACACTGTGAGTGTGCTATACTTTCTTTGTCCTATCACGGCTTGATGGGCTTTTAGGTGATTTCTGTTTCTTGGCTGTTGTCTGTGGTGTTGCGGTAAACACGGGAGTGCAGATTCTCCGTGACACACACAGTTCATTTCCTTTGCCTAAATAATGCTACAGCAATGGTGCCATCCTGATGTGGTTCTGTGTTGATTTGGTGAGTAATTTCCATATCATTTCCATACAGCGGTACTAATTTGCATTCCTACCAATCGAGTGTAGGGATTTCCTTTCTCCACATTGTCGGAGCTCTGTTATTTTGGGATGAGTTGATATCTCATGGTGGTTTCTATTTGCATTTTCAGAGTTTCCTTTTTATGTTGAATCAGATGGTAAAATATGTAGGTGTTCATACGTAGCTCTGGTTTTCCGCATCACGACTGATAGGAATCTGATTTGTAATTTAAGTAGCTCACTTGAAGGGCTGCATCAGCTTCATGGAGGGGCAGTGAGGGCCTCTAGGAGACCACAGTAGTAGGCAGGGAAAACTACAGTGGCTTGAGCAGGAAGTAGCAGTGGAACTGAGCGGTAGTGCAGTAATTGGATGAGTTGAAAAATACACAGTTGTAATGGAATGAAAGCAACAGTAAAGAGATAAAGTGAAAAATAATTTTGTACTAAGTGTTGAATCTTCTTGAGAGATTAAAGACTCCCGAAATGTCCCCTATGATACTGTGACGTCAACAGTTATCAAAGGATAGAACGCAGTTGAAGGAAAGGGGTAGGAATTCGGGTCTAGTGTGCATTAAGACTGAGACGTACTTGTGGTGAAGGGTTTGCTCCCCGGGAGGTGAGATTGCTCATGTGAGACATGAGTCCAAATTGTTTCTCATCCCTGCAGTCACTCATGTATGCTCATTATTTGTGAATTAAAATTCTGAACCATCTCTCCAGTGTATGGGTTGATACTGCACCTCAAAGGCTGTTTTGTGACTTATGAATGGATTATTTGAAGTATAAACAGAGCTACACATCTGGAACCATCTCAAATGCAATAAGCCAATGTAATTCAAACAATATTTTTAAGCTCTGACCAGAATCAATACAGCTTAAGGGGATGATTAGATCAAAGCTGAAGAATGTCAGGTTCATTTACAGTCTGGTAAATCCCTTTTAAGGATGAGGCTCTCAACATAGTGAAAACTAAGAACGAACTATACTGTTGACTGCAGAGATGTGAACATAGTCATTATTTTGTGGTATTGGTCAGGGCCTGGCAAGTGAGACAATTTTCCCATGTTTTTCTCTTTCTTCTTCCAGCAGTGCACAATCCTTGTGTGCAGCCCAGTTTAGGATGGTGTGTAAACCTCCGCTGGACTTCCACCTATGAATACAGAAATTAATCAGTTGCATGTTCAAACAAATGTTTGACCTTGGGTGGTAAATCATTCTACCTCTTCATCCAGTGAATACGCAGATCTGTGCTAGAATGTGCTTCTCTTTATTATCACAGAGGATTTTTTTTCTTAGTTTCCACATGGGCAACTAAAAAGTTATTAGAAGAAAAGCCAGATTTATCCAAAGGCCTCACAAGGATGACATGGCTTTGTTCATAAAGCAGTCTGAGATTTGCCAATGGAACAATTACTGTGGTTCAAAACTAGGGTATTGCTCACTGCATTGCTGTGTACACGAGTGCCATCCCACACTGTGCCAACCCTGCTTCATTGCGCTTTGCGAGGGAGAACCCTTCTTCCATTTGGACTCTTTGAGCAAACCGTGGCACTAGGAGATGGACGTGGGTGAGTTCATGCATGATCTTTTACGTGGGGCGCTAAACCGGCCCTGATTGTAGAAATGCCCTTGGGGGGAATGTGAGCACAACAACAAACAGACAAATACTGCAAAGCAATCAAGGGGTGAGTGGTGGGAGCCTAAGCAGTGAGTGGTGGGAACCTAAGCAAGAGGGTGTGAAAGGCCTCAAAGGGACTGGTGCAGAGCTGGCTTCGGCAGGGACCCAGAGGGGCTGGCCTCAGACAGAGCACGGCAGAGGAGGATTCGTTCATAGCTCGTCCTCCTGTGGAGAATCGTGGTCATCAGAGTCGCCTGTTCGCTTGTGTCACTTGGCCTAAGAAATGTAATTTTTCCTCCTGCCTCTCACTGGATTCCTGATCTTGGCATAGAACCTCTGGGTTCCTTTAGGGGAAATGGGGAACTTTATTTAGTTTTATGCACCTTTGAAAGCTGGATATGCTGTATAAAAGTTGGCAGGCACTCTGACTCATCTCCAGAATCACTTGGAACTGTGCAGGGAATAAAACATATCCAGCTTCGATGCCTTCATCCTAAAGATGCTAGAGTCACTGTATTGTTCAAGTTAATTTTATGGGTACACTTTAGACACACATAAAGATGACATTGGTCCTAGAGAACTTGTACATCATATATCTCAATTCTTCTTTTTACTCCAGTTCCCTCCCTTGCCTTCAACCCCTCTTGCCCTCCTTGCTTAAAAGCATTGCATCCACTTTTTCTCTCTATTCTCTTTTTTCTTTTCCTTTCCTTCCTTATGCCCTCTCTCCCCTCTTGTTCCCCTTCCTATTTGAACATCGTCTTCAGATTTCCCAGCATCTGTTATACATTTTGTTCCTTATTTACACTTCCAGTTTCAGTTGATTACTGCTTTTCCATAAAAAGGATAAATGAGCTATTTCTAGGTAAGTGGATTCACCTTGAGACCACACTCCCAAGAAAAGCAAATTGGACACTTAAGTTACGAGTGACTGTCTCTTGCGGTTGTTATCAATTAGGGGAAATAGGGAACCTTTTTAAGATTCCATATGTGAGTGAGATCAGGAAGTATCTGTATTTTTGCACATTATTATTTCACTTAAAAATTCTCCATGGTTTTTTTGTTGTTGTTTTGGGGAGTTTTTTGCCATTGACAGGATTTTGTCACTTATTAGGGCTGAATAGTATTCCACTGTGTGTGTACTGTTTTTTCTGCACCTGTACATTATTTAACAGACTTTTAACTAGGTACACTGGCTCGGCTCTTCTGAAGAGCCCTGTGATGAACACGGGGCTGCAGATTTTCCTTCAACACAAAGATTTCATTTATCTCTAAAACATCACCACTAAGGTAATCACTAGTGTATGGTATTTCTGTTTGAGAGTTCTATAATAGTTCTATTTCTTTGTTAAAATTCTACCTAATATTCTCTATAATCAATTTACTTTCACACCAACAAATTAGCATTTTATCTTATTGGTGCCCGTATGCGAAATCTCACTATAGTTTCTGGGTGGATTGCATAGTGGTTAGCACCGTTCTGTACTTTGGATCATGAAAACCATACAGAGCCTGTGTACTGAGACCCTGGTCCTGGTCCCACTTCTGAGCGGTGCTGATGCTTTGGTGGGGGGAACCCAGTTAAAAAAGATTAGGGCACATCTTTAATGGGAATACTGGGATGCTACCACCTTCCTTTCTCTCTCTCCTTGCCTCCTGGTCACCAGGAAGTGAACAGACATCCTCAGCCATACACTGCTACCGTGATGTGGTATTCTACGCTGCCATAGGCTCAAAGCCCAGAGGCCAGGGCTTACGGATGACAACCCCAAAACCTGAACCAAAAGGAGCAATTACTCCTCTTACTGTGATTGTCTCAGATGCTTCCTTGCAGTGATGAAAAGCTGAGTAACAAAATCATTGAGCAATTCTTATACATTTTCTCTTGAAATGTCTCTTCAAGTATAAAGCCTATTTTTAGTAAGATTTTTTAAAAAAAAATTAATATTGATTTGTTTATTACCAATTATAGGCACCTCTTCTCCGAGGGGAAGGTTGCAGATACTTTCTCTGATTTTGTAGGTTTTGTTTTACACTTCATTGATTCTTTCATTCTGCAGTAGCTTTTCAGTTTGATGTGATCCTATTTTTCTGTTTTTGCCTTGTTGCTTATACATTTGAAGTTTTATGTTAAAAATCCTTTCTTAGATTAATACCATGTAGCGTTTCCTCTACATTTCCTTCTAACAGGTTCAGGTGTTCTAGTTGTCTTTAATGCATTTAGGGTTTATTTTCGCTTGTGGTGCAAGTTAAGAAAGATAGGGCAGAGGTACACTCTCCTCCCTGTGGGTACCCAGCCCTGATTGCTGCAGATACTGAAAGGGGAAATGCAGCAACGCTTCCTCCAACGTTTAGAGCAAGACTATTCAACAGTAGACCCAAGACCTGGCCAGAGAATCTTTCACAAGAAGAGAAATAAAAATGTGCGCTGTAAATAGGAAGAATTCTAAATCATGTGTCTTTTTGAAAGTGACACAATCTTACATATAGAAATCCCTAGGGCGCCATCAAAAACTTGGTAAATCTAATAAATGGATACAGTGACATTGCAAAAAATAAAACAGACAAATATGGGTATAATTGCTACATATCAATAGTGAAGTATCTATAAAATAAATTAGGAAAGAAATGTCATTGACCAAAGCTGTAAAATTTCACAGAAGTACATTTAACCAAGACGGTGAAAGATCTCTACCATGAAAACTAGAACACTGGTGAAATAACTGAAGGAGAAAAGATCCTGTAAGCCTAGATTAGGATGACTCATTTTAAATTTATTCATAGCGTTCAAAGAAAATTGTATAAACAATGTATCTATATTAAAATTTCAGTCTCGTGAACAAAAAATGAAAAGATATTCTTAAATTTGTATGGAACTAGCAAAGATCTCAAAGAAACCATGATAAAAATGAACCAATCTAGGACTATCAGACTATGTGACTTGAGAATGTACCTCAAGGATATAGTCAGCGTGCAGCTGGAACTACCTCGAAATGGGCATCAGCCCAAAGCCAAAGAACAGAGCGCCCAGAAGTGAACGCGTAGGTTTACAACCAATTAAATTTCAACAAAGCTGTTAAGAACATTCAGTGAGGGAAATATCTGCTCTTTCAAAAATAATGTTGCAGACTCATTCTTTTGGAGGCCCAGGCATGGAATTCCGTCAATTTTGTTTTACTTTATTATTTCAACCACTGCATTTCATTAAACCTAAAAATGAATAGTTTTTGTATTTTATATACTTTGTCTTTCATTCTTAGCCAAGATGTAGTGGGTTTTTTGTTAAACCATTCATTTCAATTTGAAGTCACTACGTTTAAATGGCAAATTCCACAGTGTATCTGATCATCACAGGGAAATCGATGGATATTTCTTTTTTGTAGTTATAGATTTTTGAAGCTAGCAAATGATATTAATCTATGATTACTCAAACTATTTGACTTGTCATGCAAAGAAAGATGATATGCCCAGGATAAATAGTGCAAAAATGTATAATGTTTGGTTTGGTTTGGTTTGGTTTGGTTTAGTACTGGGGTGGGGATTGAACTCACAACCTCATGCTTGACAGGTAGATGCTGTGCCACTGAACTATATCTGCTCCCAACTTATTTTTAATGTTTATACATATATGAGAGCATAAATCTATCTCCTCTATCTGAATATTAAGACAATTACAAGGGCTTCACTTATTATGCAGTGACTATGCACACATACTTACTCAAGCTAAGCCAGGGATATTAGTAAATTTCTGTAAATATCTACATTAACAATTAATTGATTAGTGTACATTTACCACTTCTTATAGGCATCTACATTAACCATTAATCTTTTATTTTCCAATTATCTAAGAAATTCAGATATGTTCCAAATTTTGGTAAGATTTTAAACTCTGATTTAGGCCATATCTATGAAAATAAGAAACCACAGGAATTATAATATTCCCTAGCATGGTCTTTGTGATGCCCAGAAGAATCTGTACAGATTTGAGATACAGAGGAGGACAGCAGCTAAAATTCCATCTGGAATTCTGCCAGGCCAGAGCTCCCCAATTTCAGGCCTGCTTTTACCTGCAGCAGGTTCCTCTGAGATGCAGTTTCCTGACCTCTGCTTGAAAACTTCATTATGAAAACCTCTGGCTGCCCAGGAGGAAGGAGTCCACATGTTCTGATGCAGCCTTTCACGGCCCGCGGTGCCCTTCCCAGCCTCCTGTAGGTGCTGGGACAGTTCCGGTTTAGCCACGTGCTGATATCTCTCTCTGTTCTGTAATCACATGCATTATCACACGACTGCACGTTATTTCAGCATATGAAATGTGGAAGAGACAAAAGTGCTATTCCTTCTTTTCCTAATGAATGTGTCAAGTGGAGGTGACTAAAGCCATGGAGACAAATACTCGGTAAAAAGAAACTGGAAATTTTGGAATGAAAAATGCACATTTCCAGTAGTTGAGAACAGGGGGATTTATCTTCAACAAACTTTACTATTCTCAGCTCAGTAGACAGCATTGTCAGAAGCTGAGAATTACTGTGGAGGACCTTGTTGCTGGGTGTCTACCAGCAGAGGAAGAGATAGAAATGCTCATCCAATGAGTGTCTTTGGGATTATCGCTGAGGACACTGCGACACAGATGTACGCAGCAGGCGTGAGAGCTGGCTTCTCATTTGCCCAAAGTCTGCACGCATAGATGCTGGTGGAGTCCTTCTATTACTCTTTGTTGAGAAAAGCCACAGTATAATTTTGCCTAGAATGACAAATGTCAAATCTGCTTGGTTTTCCAATAATGTAGTATTTTGGGCACCTCTCTATCAATTATTAATTATCCATGCATCATCCTTCCAATAGCACCCCCTCATCATCATATTAGGACCCTTATCTTGTTCTGGCATAATGCCAGGCAGATACTGGGGATTCAATCACAAGGATATTTGTTTAACTTCTTTGGAGCAATGTGACCCTAATGCAAACCTGGTGATATTGTCATATCTCATATTGCTTGTTATAATTAGAAGGGTTACGTTACAGGCTTTGTACATGAGTGGAAGAGAATTATAGGGAGAAAGTAGGATCAAACCTGGAAATGTTAATGTAATATCCCTTCTCAAAATTCTATTTTCATAACTTATATGTTACACATGATTCTTTTATAGGTTACTGTTTCAGATTTTTGCATTAAAGTTACTAATCACTTAAACATTTATAAATTAGAAGATCATATTTAGTGTATCCAAATGGAACAGGAATCCAAGAGCAAAATACAAGGTAGCTATTTAAAAATTTTTTCAATTAAAATTCCTTCTGAAAGAAGAGTTATTCACATCATATAAAAACTGACTTACAGTGTTTCCTTGTGTCTCTCACAGCATTTCTTTCTTTTATAACTTTCTCAGGAGATGACACGTTCTCAGTTTTGTTTTAAATTATTTTTTCTCATTTGTTTTTGCTGGTCTTTGTTCAGTCTCTGTAAAGCAACTTTCCTGTTTTTAATGCCCCAGTTCCACAAGACTGATTATATTTTATGAAAATAGATACCATAGTGGATCGACTCCTCCTTTGATGAGCTCTCCACAGTAAACTGAGAGGTAAGTCAGGACCACTGGGCAGATATTTTAACATAAGTGATTATTTATAGGGCAGCTATTGACTGTATCTATTAATCATGCTTCCAAACGATGCTGTATTTTAAATTGGAAAATACCTTCCCACTCTATAGCAATGACTCCCACCTCTAAATTATTGTTATGAATAACATTAGAAATATCATCATAGAAAGACTTGAAGTTCTAGCATATGAGCTAATTTTGAATTCTGGAAAGCATTGTCAGAAATCATAAATTAATTACTTTAATGCTCTGTTGAATGCTAGCTACCTTGGTAGGTACTTTTGATTTACAGTGGACTCTGTTCTTTGTAAATTTTGTTCCTCTTTTTGTTTACTCAGAGTACTTTTTTTGGGGTCAGGTGGGGTTGCAAGTTACAGGCATGTGTGAAATAATGGAGCTAGTGTGCGTATCCATAGATCTGATTTTGACCTTCAGTGGGACATGATCATATTGATTTCTGAGGTGATTTGATATCAGAGCAATACAAGATGAATCAAGTACTAGATTTGTTTCAAATTTTTGTGGTACTCTGGATTGAACTGAGGGGTTCACAAAAACCAGGCTATTGCTGCAGCTCTGGCTAACTAACCCTCCAGACTCAAATACTAAATATTGTAAAACTATTGTCCTAAGTGTAACATGAATCTCTACCAGTGAAGTTAAAAATATTGCACTGAGGGCCTTGGGTTTAACTCAGTGGCTCAGTGGCACAAGTACCTGCTTGGCAGATGCAAGGTCCTGAGTTTGATCCCTGGTACAAAAAAAAAAAATTAAAAATGCACTGAATGGTACTTGGAGAACTGGGCAGACTCCTCTGGAGGAAGACGTCAAGCAGGGATACAGGCTCAAAGTGAAAAGGGATCCATAATAAGATGGTGACTATTGTCATCCTTAGTGTCTACTCAATCCCTGCTGGGGAGTTTCAGATCAAAACCGAAAAAAAAGTAAATGGAGGAGGGAGGAAGGAAAAGGGGAAACAGGGGGCTGAGGTGGGAGGGAGAGGAAGGGGGATCTGAACCTTTAAATTTTTTGCCTTGTATTAAAATTTGATATTCAAGGACACAACTTGAATGAACTTTACTCACTGGTCTATACAACTAAATTATCAGTAACGTATTTCTTTGATAATATAATATTGGGTAATATTTGTACTTTATGTTTTTGTAAAAGACAATGCAATCAAGATAAATTTAATGGCAAAATTCAAAGAATTGCTGATTGAAAAAAAAAATACCAGCATGCCAATTTCTCTGGTCTTGACATTCCTGAGGCATGTACTGTTTTTGAGCAGTAATCTCCATCATTTCGCACAAATATTTTGGGTAACCATTAGAAATAGTCTGATGTCTCCAATTCTTTTATATTTTAATCCAGTCTAAAAGAAACATTTTCTTTGTAATTTTACATATATGTTACACATGATGTGTCTGAGATAAATTATAGTTTGTTTTGTGAAGCACAGAAGAGATACTCTTTATGTAAATCATCAGTTACACATCACTAAAAATAATTTTTTCTCATGTCTATTTTCTTGGAAAAATAAGTTAAGGTTAAATCTAAGTAAAAGAAACATGAAAGGACAAACTATTTATAGGCTTCTATGGGTAAACACATAGATATTTTTTCAAGCAAAAAATGCATGATTTATTGGAAAAATACATCAAAATTTATTTACATACAAAAATTGTTATGCATTGAAATATATAGAGTCCAGAAGTTCCATCTTCCATATCAAAATAATTCTTCACTTTCAATTAGTTGAACCAGTAAAGAATTAAGGAGTATATTTAAAGCTTGGTTAATACTGCTATCTGTAGCAAATAAAATATTTTCAATCATAGAGCACACATAAATATATATATATATATATATATATATATATATATATAGGACAAAAGTCTCAGTTTTGACACTGACATATTTTATAAAAATGCATTTATATTTTGAAAGTGATTGCTTTTTCACGTCAAAGCATTAATATCCAGGTTTCAAACAAAAATCCTAGGGCAAGGAGCTTATACAAAGTCTTCTTCTTTGTCATTTTCATTTCAGATCCTTTAGTACGAAGGAGTAAATGTTTTTAGCCAAGTGCTGAGACACCAGCCCCGGGGTAACCAGAAGATGCTCACAGCTGAGTGGCGCCCTGCTTGCAAGAGAACCATCACGCATTTGTAACCATGACCATGGCCGTCTAGACACTGACTCAGGATGTACTGAGAGCGACTGGAACAAGTTCAGTGATGATTGAAAACAAAAATGTTCCTGCTAACAGGAGTTTCAAAAGTAAAGTCCATTTATAAATCATGCTGTGTTGCCCCTGAGCACGGTAGACAAGCTAAACCAGTGAGACGGTGGTACTAGCAATGAATTCTAGTTGCCAAATTACATACAGCTAATGAATGTCAGGTTAAGCGGTTTCCTCACCTGAACTACACAAAGCTCATGTAACACCAACTGATAGTCTCATTGCTGCTGGGGGTGGCCCACGCGGTTTTGGGTGCCCTATATGTTTATATATACCTCTGTATTTAAAGTGTCATGATTTTACTTTCTCTTTTCTTTTCTTTCTTTCTCTTTCATTCTTTTCTCTTTTTCTTTTCTCTCGCTCTTTCTCCCTCTCTATCCCTCCATCTTTGTCTCTCTATCTCTCCCTCTCTCTTGTGTGTCTGTCTCTCTCTCTCCTTATTTTTTCCCCTCATGGTACTGGGAATTGAATCCCAGGTTTTGTCACAGAGCTATATGCCTATCCCTATTCTCACTAAACTACATCTCCAGCACTTTTCTTTGCTTTTTTCTCTTGCATTTTATGTCATTTTATTTTATTTGTCAGACTCTCAATCTATTCCTAAATTGAGCAGGCTGGATTTGAATTTGAAGTCCCCTCCCTCAGCTGCCAGAGTCCTGTGATTCCTGGTCTGAACCACCAGATCAGGGATGCTGAGGATTTATATAAAGACCACAACTGCTCTGGATAACAGAGATACATGATCTGCAGGATGGGAAGAACGTCACGTGCAGGTTCTGAATTTTGTCGTTTAACACAGAACAAATTCCAGGGTTCTCACTTGCAGTCCTCTTGGCAGTAACTGCTTTCCTCTACCCATGATGACCCTGAGTAAGATACACAGAACAAGACAGTGAGATATTCTCTTAAAAGGAAGTTAGCTTATTGTTGTAGTCAGGGGTTATCAGGAGAACAATTACAGACAGGACACAGCATTTATATTATTTCATGATGGTCACCCAGAGTTAAATACAAGAAGGTGCAGGAAACCTGCCAACACCACTAAATTCCTAGAAAATCTAGCCAACAGCCTGAGTCTCTCAGCAGTGTTCTGCATGAGTCCAGCTGAAGACCCAGAGCCCATGACAGTGCCTCCCATGGGTCCAACTGGAGGTCTAGAGCCCACAACGATGACTCAGGGCAGTCTGCTTTATGGATCTGCACTGGGAAGGCCCAAAGGTCAGCAGTGGAAGCCAGAAAGTCTATGCCAGTGGGGTGAAGGAGATGTGCTGGTAGGTTAAGAGTTCTATACTGGAGCCAAGAAGTGATTCTCAAAATAAGGACCAGGGCTACCCTGAAAAGTACCACAGCCACCCTCAGTGATAATGAGGTCCTGAGCTCCTCAGAGGACAAGAACAGTTGGGTACATGCCAGGAAGCCAGCATTACCACCTTTTCCTGGATATTAAACAGCACATATCTTCCTCTCTGGAGCCTGAAGCAATGCTCAGTATAAGAAGAGCTCCCCAAAGTGAATCACAGCCACTCTCAGTGACAAGACCCCGAGCTCCGCTGATGACAACGGCCAAATTCACACTGGGGAAGCCAGCATGATGAGCTCCTCCAGGAGAACTAAGTACTCCAAAACACAGCACTTAGGAGAACCCACGACATCTCGCTCTTCCTCTCCGCATCTCCTTTTATGCTGGCAACTTTCCTCAGGTGGATCCTTTACACTCAGCACCAGGTTGATTTAATTTGGCTGGAGTTAAGCTGACCCCCAGCATGGGTGTTTTATTTCTTGGTGGTTGTCATTGTTTCTAGGGTAAGATGGACTCTTAACATTGTTTTAATTTGCATTTCTCTAATGGTCAGGAATGTAAACATTACATGTCTTTCTTAATTACTTTTCTTGTTGCTGAGACAAAATACCCAAAACCAACGGTAAAGGAAGAAAGGTTTATTTGGCTCAGTTTGTAGAGGTTTCAGCCCATAGTTGGATGGCTCCAAAGCAGGGTGGCCTGGCAGAGAAGAACAGTCCATGCAAGGCAGGCAGGCAGATGAGAACACATCACCTCCCTTTTTGTCCCTTATCTTTTATCCAGGCTACTGGGATTAGTATGATGCCAAAACAATCAGTATCCTGGTTTAGTAATCACACATCCTTAATCCTAGCACCCGTAGTAATCCTAGCTTTGCACTGAGAAACAACCACTCACTCCAGATTCAGCCACCTCTGAAATCCCCTTCCCCTTAGGACCGCATAAAGTATGGGTAACCTCTGGACACAAACCGTAATATGTGTCATAAACATCAGATGAGATTAATAATCAAAAGAATGGAATGGTGAAAGGGGATACAGAGGAAGGGAAGCAAGGTGAGTGAAAAGAAAGGGGAGGGGTATTGAGAAAAAAGAACGGAGCTGTATTATGTACATGCAGCCACCTCAAGAGATAAGTGTAACCTGCACACATTGCAAACAGCTACAAAAAGACACATACAAGGGACTAGCATCAGCAGCTGCGGGCCGCTCCCATGGGGAAAGGGGAGCAGTTATCCGCCCGGAGATGCTGACATGCAGACCACAGGCCCGCTGACCTCTGAGGTGTGGCTTCCTGGCAATGTTCTCCAGAAGGAAGCTGGGACCTCGCTGTTTTCTTAGTGCTAGCATAGGCTGGTCCTCCTCTTCCTCATGAATCAGAGCAAACAGGGGTCAGAAGCCTGTGAGCAGCTACTGTCCCCCAGGCCAGGCACTGATCAGAGCTGAAAGCCATGGCAGGGTAATCTAAAGGGGCAGGTGAGTGACATCAGCTCCGGGGATTCACCTGCACCATCAGGGTTTGCTGCCTACATCGCAGGCAAGGGGGAATTATTCAGGCAACTGCTTTTGTTCTGAAAATACATTGGCGGCTATTTCGTAAAATGACAGTTTTCTCCTTTATTTTAGAAAGTCATAAAATATCACAGATAGAGCTCTGTTTTCTTCAATTGTTACAAAAACAAAAGTAACTAGTTGAAATTCTTGCAGTGTTTCATGGGCCAAGTTTAGGGATCAGTTTTTTCAGTTCCCAGGAATGGCTGTTAGCTCCTCCATCTGCTCCAATTTGGAGGTTCCTGATTTTCTGTGAACACAGTATTTCCTGTGACTAAGATAAATAGCGGCCCTTACTATCATAGTTCTATATTTTAAAGATAGCGAAGCGTAATGTATAAAGGAAATCTTGTGAAATTTTATATTCAGTAATAAAATCGAGTAAATCATAAATGGCATATTGTTCGAAGTGCAGACACCAAAAACCACTGTCACGTGTGTGGTTTCAAAACCACTTTGTCTGACTTACAATGCTGAGAAAATGCCAAACCTTCACTGGTCAGAATTTAACATATAGTGACGGTTTGTGATGAAAACACAAGTTCACAATATGAACCGAGACACAACTGTTAGTAATCTTTTCTGTGAATATGCAATTAGGTGGGTCATTAAGAAACTGTGTCATTTTCTTGAGACTAGGCTATAGTAATCCCCAGAAAATATCCTAGATGACTTTTTGAAGTTGATTTGAACAGGAGCTACAAACATGAGGAAATACATGTGGCCAGTAGGGTGAACAACTTTTAAGCACCTTATTTTTCTTCAGTATGATTGCTAGAAAACATGTTCTTCAGGAAAAATAAAGAGGAATGAAAATATAAAATGTTATGTTCATTTTTATAGTTTAAATAGTTTTTGAATCTTCAAGTATATAAGCATTGGATAAAAGCCACAGTTTACAAAGGAGATAAGAAGAGAACTTTCTAGATACAAAAAAAGTGGAATACATGGAATTATCATGGAATGGCTGGTTTTCTATGGTATGCTAGCTTTTGAATTATTAGATTTTTCTCTGCATAGGCAAACAACAATAAATCGTACTCATAAAAATAAATTTTAAAAGAAACCTTATGATGTGAAGATGTGTATTAATGTAAGATTCACAAGATGCATAACTCCATCTCCCTACACAAAAAATGCATGAACTTGAAATTATCACCAAACCTCTCCAGAACTCAGAGCTTTTCATTAGCTTTGAGGAGACAGTACCTGTCAGTTAAGTGATCTGCAAATTCTACCATCCTTCTCCTAGAAATTAGCTACCTTCCCTTAAAGACATCCTTTCCTACTCTACAGACCTGTGTCTAATTCTGTGCCTATTCCATCTTTATACTGAGGGTTGAGATTTTTCTTCTACCCTACACGTCCTGACTGAACTCAACACCTGATTTGAAATCCCCAAATGTAGTAGTTTCCTAGTTTTAAAATTTTAACATTTCTGATAAAGCAACAAAACAATTTTTCCAAAAATATAAAAAATTTATAATCATAAACAGACATTTATAAAATTTTTATCATGAATGATGCTCTTCTGAAAGTTTTATGCTTTGTATTATATCTAATACCTCTAACCCCCTGGGGAGCATGCCATCAATCTATTCACTTACAGATTTAGAAAAAAATCACAAGTTGAAACAACTTGGAATGATTATAATATTCTCAATAGTCATCCAAAAATATTGAATAATATGAAGTAGGAATTTTTTAAGTTCTTTCTATATCTTTATGATAACTATCTGTTAAAAATCCTAGATTCCATACTCATAGTTATTTTAATTTCCTTTTATAGTCAAGATTCATTAATAGTTCATTTAGTTAATAGTTGATGTACAAATTTTAAAGTGTTCTAAGTTATTTTTCTTAAATGAAACATTAGCTTTGTTACAAGTGTCTTTCTTCACCAAATTGGTAGCTAAACAAGCAGAGTTTTTTAATCCTTATAACTGTGGCACTTTCACAGTTTGATTTCATTCTGAAACACATGTGAATCAAACAAGCTATAAAACAATGAAATATTCTAGAAAACTCTTAATGATGAATTTGTCTTTTAATTATTTCTCTTTCAAATTTAAAATTGCCTAGACAATAGCCCATACTAGAAATTGTGAATGCATACCATATTGACTTAACTAGGTACACAATGCTTGAAAAGTATATCTAATAAATGCAAATCTATGTTTAACCTCAAATCAAGTATATGATTGGGTATTTTTACAAACTGGATATAACAGTTGCTCAAAGTACTAGCCCTAAAGGAATCAGCCACTCAGCTTTTAAAATAAGAGCATGTGAAATGCTAAGTCTGAAGTCAGATATACTGAATCAGAATTTTTGCTGTGGGGTCACCCATCTATGTGTCTAACACATGCCTCATAATTCTCCTTGATAAAGAAATTTGAGAATCACTGGTTTGTTACATCCTGCCCACCACCATCCAAAACAGCAGCCACCTCTCTAAAATATTAGAAAAGGCAAAAATGGTTCTTATTTTAGGAAGCCACAGATTCTCTAGGTTGATGTAAAGCACTGGGAGCTTTGCGCCAACGATGGATAGAGACGGCTGTGGAAACTTTGGGAAGACTGAAGAGGAAGCCGTGTGATTCCCTCTATGAAGCCTTGTCCTCCAGGCTACTAAAGTCTTGCCTTGAGCAGTTTATTATGCCTTGCAAGAAACAACAGTGGTTGTTTCTTACTCAAACATGAGATTTCACATGAATTTGAATGGAATTTGTTTTGGGGAAAAAAACTATCTCAGATCAAGTATAGTTCAGAATCTTGAAATAACCATTATTTTGGCAGATCAATACTGTGTATGCAGATCACATAAATAAACACATACATACAAATAAGTGTGCTTTGCAGCTTTGTTATATATTTTAATCTCATAGTTATAGATGCTTAGTTTATATTCACTGAACATTAAATGAAACTTTGTTAATGCCAACAACCAATCGCGAATGAAGAAAAAATTATAAAAGTTTACTCCAATATGACCTTTGACTCCCCTGCTAGTTCTCAATCCATGACTTTTACAGCAAAAATAACCCAAAGGTTAAGAGTCTACATCTCCTTTCGTAGTCTCCTGAAACAGTAGCAGTCAGCTAAGATTTCTTTTCTTTGATGACACCTATCAATTATATTTGTGACCTATGCTTAATTTCAAATGTTGAGTTTCAGTCTTATAGTTTGTATTTCCATCCTCGTTTTTGGAAGCAAAAGTGTATAAACAGACAGGAAGGAAGATTTTCCTTAACTCATCAAATAATTCTTAAGTGACCACCAAGACTGGGAGATGTCACGAGGAGTCCCCCCGCATGGTTAGTTTGCCTCAGTAGCACCAAAGGCAGCCGCTCTGAGGATTCCTCCTGCCCCCGCTAAACCCACCCTCTATTATGCAATTCTGGGTCCTGGCTCTGATCTGCTTTGAACTTTGTATTCTAAATGTTGGGGTCTCTCTTTATGTCCTTGCCAAGCCTCCAGTCTTTCTGTCAGTTCTTTAGAAAATAATTTGACCAATGGGAACATGATGAAGTCATTTTTCAAAGCATCAGGGACAATAATTAGTCTTTGCTTATTTAATTTTTATTAAGTGCCAAGGGTTATTCCCCATGATCAATGTGGTATCTTAATGCTTCAGACAATGACTAGGGTAAATGATGTTCATATTGGTTTTCATGAAATAATGGAGACAAGGGAAGGTTATTTCACCTCGTTCAACCAAACTTCATCTGTTATTTGGATTATTCTTATTCAGGTCAAGTAGCCTAGATAGTTAAACAATGACAGAAGAGTTTACACATTAATATTTATAAAATACTTCTGAGTATGCTATGTTACAGTTAGTGTTGAAGAGAAAGCTGATTTTGGATTTGGATGCAGTGGTCCTGCTTAAATGTGGGAGAAATATCAGAGCACTGTCTGAGTCACGCCTTCACTGATAATACACAAATGCATTCTCAAAGTACGTATACAGGCTGGATGTTTAAAAACATATCTTAAATCTAACCAATTATTATTAGCTTCAATACTGTCTCTTTAAACAACTGTGACTCCCAGTCTATGGCCCTAAAACAGACTCCTAAAAGTCTAGCTGCTTCTCCATCTTTTGTGTTAGACAGTAGAAGTTCTGTCTCAATCTGTAAGATAAAAGTCAAATTATGTTCCAGCTCTGCCAACAACTGTCCAAAGACTTCCATCTGCAGTGCTTGCTTTGTTCCCTGTCTCCTGACTTTTCTCTACACCACTCTGCTCTTTTTCACTGGGTGACAGAAATAGCATGAAAAACTTAGTTAAAATAGCCTGTCTGAAACTGACACACAAAGTCCAGTCTCATCTTTGCCAGCTCTGTCTGATTTAGGATAGTGCTTCTCCGAACAGTCAAAACAATACCTCCCATTTGTACTCACGCCTCTTTCATTTCAACTTCTAGGTATTTTTTTCCATAAGCCAGAAACAGACAGAATTTGAAGACTCTCTCTCTCTCTGACTCTTTTCCTTGTTATTTCTCCTCTTCCAGTAAACATCAACTCTGTACTCATTAGCTTTGTGATAGTCCACTAAGATTATATTTTTCCACCAGCTTCCCTTGAAATGCATAGGTTCTCATTGTCATGTCTTTCTGCCATGAGCAGAAAAAATGGAAATAGCTTCACTTTCAGTGTTTGTACCTGGTTTCTGTTATTACCCTTTGCTTCATGTTATTTGTGTTTTGCATGGTATTCAAATTTTGTAGTTCCCATAGGCAGGATGATCCAGTAGTATGTTATCCATACGGGACATCAAAGTGAGGTTATTTAAGATCATTTTTACACTTTCTACTGTTAGTTGTCCAAATTCAGTGAATAAAGTTAAGCTGTCTCACATCATGTGTATCGTTCCACATTTTATAGAACTGATCGATTTTACTTACCCATTTATTGTTAACGATGCCCAATATGAAGCATATAAAATGCAATCTCCAGACAGTTTGAAACTCCCCCACTGTCATGAGAGGGGTCCATGCACTGAGAGAAGGAAGCTTCACCGGAATCTACATTTAGTGGGGAATTAGGAAAGAGAAAAAGAGTTGAAAAATTAAATCTAAAAAATGTCAGAGGAAGAAAGGTGAGTGCAAAATATCACAGGAAGTTGTAGATTGTAAGGGAAACAATGAATGCATTTTATAATCACATAAAATAATGCCTCTATCTGTGACTGCCTACTGTAATGATTCGAACCAGTTACTCAAGGTGTCTAAGCATGAATTTCCTCATGTGTCAAATGGAGTCACCCTCTGAAGTAATGTGCTTTGAAGATTTAGTGGTCTTGTGTATATACTGCATTTAGTTTTTTTGAGAATCATGGTTAATTCAACTTGGCTTCTAATGTCTTTCCTACAAAGAAATATTATCTAGTATATGTCATTCCCAGTGTTCTGCTATTTACTGGATGAGAAATCATTTCTGCCTTTGTGGAACTTAGAAGACATACAGGTGATTACAATAGAGGAAAATGTTTTACTGACTTCTGTAGGTTAATATTAAGGTGGAAGAACGTGTCAGAAAAGGTTAGATAGTAACGAAAGTCAACATGTTCAAAAGGCAGTGTTTGAGTGACAGAGAGGCACACGCACTGTGAGAAAGCTTGGGGAATCCCCAGATGACAGGTATGACCCTGCAGGGGACTAGATGGTGACACCCAGCAGATCAGGAGCAGTCAGACTGTGAGCTGCACTTCGATCATGCTAGAGGGTTAGGATTCACCCTGAGAAGAATGGAGCATTTTTTAGGATGCTAAAACAGTGTGTCCTCTTCTGATCCATTCAGTCTGGCCATCTACTCAACCTTACCATTTGCCTTAAAATTTGGATCCATTACTTCTCAAATTTAGCTGGAAGCCTTCAAAAATCAAAATTAAGTTTATAAATCTTATCACAAAAAATTTGAACTGCTTTCTTTATCATGTCCATTGGTAATGTGTACAATTTAACCTTTTCTGATAATGAATGCAAAACATCTCTAAGTTTATGAAGAAAGACCTGCAACTCATTGTGATAGAGGAGATTAATTTATAAAATGTGGTTACAGCTTTCTCCTGTTTCCCTTCTGTGTCCACTCCTCCTCCTCTTTCATTTCCTACTCTTCTTGCTCTTTCTATTCTTCTAATAAAATAGTCACCTTATAAACTGAATCTCCTCTAGTGGATTTACTTTGTTCATTCAAAATCTCATCTTTTCTCCTCAGTTTATTACTTTCAAACTTACATAACACATTTCAATTCCCTTCTCCCCACCCTTCCACCCACTTTCATTTCTTCCAGCATCAGGTTCATTTCTTTATTTTATAAGAACTCATAAAGTTGATCATCATATGTACAGATTGAAAATCAGACTAATAAGACAAAGAACAAACATTTAATACAATTATACCATCAAGGTCTAATTTACATACAGTGCCTGGATTGCAATACCTTTTTTTCTTTCTCTTAGTTCTTATACTTTTCTTTCTGTCTCCATGATGCACCATACAAATGTCTAATTTAAGAATATATCTTTGCTTTGAGGTTTTGATTTTTAAAATTAAGGAAAAGAAATTAGTACAAATGACTCAAGGAAACATATCCCATATTCTCATTTTCAGAATAAACTAATCTTAAACTTTTTGATGCATTTGCATCTAACTTTTTCTGTTTTGATCACATTGCAGTAGTAATATGTGAATACAATAGCTTTCTTTAGCAATACTAGACCTTTTAAGCAAAGCTGGATATCTTTTCTGCCACTTAGTGGTTCAAGTCGATAAATTAGTTTTCCAGAAGCCATTACTACAAATTTGCATATTTTATACACACATAGACATTGATGTTATGAATCTTACTATGACCCCATCAATCTCTCTTTCAGATCCTAAGAACATGCTGAATTTGTCATCACTTCTGTTCAGAAAATTGTACTCCACTTCTGCACTTATAAAACCCTGCACAAATTTAGCCCATGTACCTCTTTCTTAGAAGTTTCCTTAGGCTATTTCGTGCAAAAATCCTTCCCCCCTCGGATCATCCTGTGACCTTCTATGTTACTGAAGTAAGCAGGACATGTCGAAGTTGGTAGTTTTGTGTGTTGTTATGGTTTATATGTAAATGTCTCCAAGAGTCTCATTTGCTCATGAACTGGACATTTGGGAGGTGATTTAATCATCGGCCACTGTAGCTGATTTGCTATAGGAAGTGGAGGCTTTTTGGAAGTGGCCAGGGACTGCTGCAGGACCTAGGGGAGCATATCTTCCTCCCGGGATTGATTCCTGGTTGCCAAAATAGAAACAGATTTCTTCCTCTAAACCTTCCCCTCTTCTTTTCCTGCCTTGGACTCAGGCAACTATGGACTGAACAATCCAAGAACAGTGAGCCAATCTATACCCTTTTTCTTTCATTTGAGGGCATTGGATATTTTGTCCCCAGGTGAGGGGAAATGACTGAGGCATTCAGTATCCTCTGCCAGGGTCTGAAGCCTGGGAAAAGCACACATGCTCTGAAGCATGTCTGTAACTCATGAACACAGCTGAGATCTGGTCTTAGCTAGAAACTCACGCATTTATTTCTATAAAGATTAGGTAAAATGAGTGTTATAAGTAGTGACATCTAACCAATGCGTCAGCAAGAATTCTCAAATTGCTCTTCATTAACTTAGACACTCTAAGACATTTTAGATAAAATAATAGGCGGTGAGCATTCAAAAAAAAGACTTTCTCAGGTTTCCTCAGAGGTTTAATTAATTTATTATCTGTGCTGGAGGAAAAAAAGCACTTCTTCACAAGACGACATTAGGTTATAGCAGTAGGAAAATATTCTATTGAACACAGTGGCGTTTTAGAATTACAGTAAAAGTACAGTATGCAAACAAGTTTGCTTTTTGGTTCTTACAGAATGAAGAAATAAATTAATGACCAATTTCTGTAACCACTGGGTCAATTAGTAGCCCTGAAATAATTGTTCTAATCCAAATCAAATTATGTATTTTTGTTTTGTCTGTAGTTATGTATAGTTCTATTGAAACTTTCAATTTCCTTGAAGTACCGCTATCTGCAAATATTGATGAAAATCAATACGTGCTTAATCTATATGTTAAAAACTAATGTGGAAATTTTGCAAACAGCCATGTTTCTTGAACTCTATCAATTCTACTTTGAGTAATAATTTTAGGAAATATCAATTATTACCTGTACTATAGCAATTGAGTTGCAAAAGAAAATTCAAATAAATTCAGAAGAAGAAAGCTATTCACTGCTTTGTCCTTATAGCTCATCAGAACTTCTCTGTGCCATAGACTGGCTTGGTAAAGATTGAAACAGGAATTAGTGGACTTCAAACAATGTGGGACAACAGGGAATTAGTTAGGTATACACACGTGTACACATATGGCTCAAAGTACTTTTGGAAATATCGAAGCTGTCTCATTTAAGGTAAAGCCCTGTGTGATATTCTCCACTATCTGAAGGACAGCATTTGACCCAGAGTCTGATTCTTAACCTCAGTCAAATAAGAAGTCTCCTGGAAGGGTTTTATGGCCTTCTTACTTCCTACATCTTCAGTCAATTAAATGACAAGAGCAGTATTCCTTCACTCACCCTGAAGTCTCATTTTGATTAAAGTTCTTCATCATTTCAATGTGTACTGCAGTCTTGTCAGGTACAGCCTTTTGAATATCAATTAATCTAAGAGATAAAGTGAACTGGAATGTCTCATCTAGAAAGGAGAGCTTCAGTGAAATGAGACCCAAGGTTAGAATCACTTGGTGTCTCTAAAAGTAGGATATTAATCAAACAGGAAAGCTAATGAGTTGGATAAGACAAAAACAGTAGTGTATATTTGTCAGCTTTTGTGTTCAACAGAATTGATGATGGCATATAGAACTGTTTTTAATTTTGATTTTTTTGTAGCCCATGGATCCTTGTATCAGCTGAGGTGTTACTAACACTGGTTCTGTTTTAGGCTGCAGTCTGAATTTAGTTTCCTCGACATGCTCCATGCTTGTACTCAAGCCAAAAGCAACTTGTTCATGTTCTTTGCATGGGAGACCAGAAAGACAAAGCGAAGCCTATTTTGGTTCCTTGTTCCTGTCAGTTCTGTTAACATCCTCTAGGGCATGGTAAGTCGCATAGCTGAAGCCAACATCTTTGAAATTGGGAAGGAAACTCCCAATGGAAATTGAGAGTAATTGAATATTTATTAAACAAAGATGTAAATAATTAAACTTGCTGCATAACTAGGCTTAAACAATAAAGAGGCTCTATTCAATTTCAGTTTATATTCAAACCTTAGCTTTCACTGATGTATTTGCCTTTTGTCAAGATTTATATCTACCTGTTTCTCAAAAGTCTCATGTGACTGTCGGCTTCTGGAAGGGGACTGGAATATGGGGTTCTCTGGTTTACTTGCTGTTGGGAGGCACTGTGTGGTCTGGGGGACCAGATACAGGGAATGTGGTCTAGGAGGGTTCATCTCACTCCTTGTCTTCTCCTTTCATACTCTCTTCTTGTTATCCACTGTGACATAGGAAGTTCTCCTTTGCCATGCTCTTCTGCTGTGCCATTGTCCCTTGGAGCCAACAAACTATGGATGAAAGCTCTACAGATCATGGGCCAAAATAAACCTGAGTTTCTCTGACTTGGGTGCCAAGTATTGTGTCAGAATGAGAATGTGACTAAGAGGCTTTGCTACCTGAAAAGTAAGCTTGTTGTTGAGATGCTGCCTGACCTTGTGGTCCAGAAGCCGTTGGAAGAGGTTTGTCAACAGAATTGGGAAATGTTTGGAGATGCGGGGTGGCAGAACCAGCCCTTCACAGAGGCTGATGGGAGGTCTCAGGGCACAGAAGGCTAGAATCCTGATAGAAATGCAGACTCTAGAAGAGACAATCAGTAATTTTTACTTCAGAACAATACTACATTGATATTTGAACTTTTGGCCATGTGTGTTATCTTCCTAAAGACAATTTGCATTTGTTCTGCTCATGCCCTAGGAGTCTTCAGGAGAGTAAGATTAAAGGTATTAAGCTAATTTATCTGCCAGAAGAAATATTGCAGCAGCCCAACACTAGGGCTGTGGCATGGATACTGGTGGGAGTTTTAGCCAGCTTTATAATGAAAATCATTAGCAAATCACAAGAGTTGAATGATTTAAAATGTTTTGAGTTTGGCTAGAAAAGAAATTCCAGTAATATTGGGGTCCATGATGATTGGGTAGAGAGTTTTTTGCCAAAATGATTAGCACCAAAAAGAACCCAAGTACTTTGGATCAGTACAATAGGAGAATTCCTTGAAGGCATGGCAATAATAACTAAAGAAGTGAAAAACTGGCTTTGTGAGAAGAGCCCCAGAGCACCTTGCCAGAGAAATTGACTTCCTGACATGCTTTTCATAGTTCTCATTCATCCAAGCACTCAGGGAGTTTTGCAGCTTTCATGAAAGGTTCTGTGGCTACTACTCAAATTAGCAACAGACCCTGACATAATTCCCATAATTCTGGTTTTACAGGCATACATAATGCAAGAGTTGTTGGGTCAGGGAGGTTTCCACCCGGATTTCAGAAAATGATCTGGGAAGCCTGGTAAGGAGCCCCAGCAGGACAGTGTGTGAGGCTGTGTGAGTGAGGGCAGAGGTTCAGTGGAGACTTCAGGAAGGTGGAGAAGCCAGAAACAAGGAGTATCTGAAGGAAGACAAGCGTCTCAGAAAAGTGTTTGGTCTTAGACTTCCTAGCAATGTAGAAACTGATAAGATTTTGGCAGATTTTTGAAGTGCACTATAGTATGTTCATTTTGCATAAAACAATTTGCAAGGTTATCTGGAGGGTTATTTTGGTGGAATACTATGGCTTTTGTTTAGATGTGCTCACAGATGGAGATTTGGGGAGGTAATTGATTCATGGGCTTATGGATTAGTCCAATGGAGAGCTTATAACTGACATGCTGTCAGGAGCTGGGGTCTGGTGAGATCTTAAGAGTGTCCTGGAAGGGGTGTCTACTCCTCTCTCCCCCTTTACTCACTCTACATCCCTGTGGCCACGACATAAACAGCTTGTCCTTTGCTCTGCTCCTGGACTGTGCTGTCCCATGTTATAGCCAACTGACCATGGAGTGTAAGCACCAGCCAAATCAACCCTTCCTCCTTTAGGCTGCTGGTTTGTATATTTATTTTCAGTGATCAAGAAAATCACTAAGACACTCTTTTTAAGACCACAACAACATGGAAAGAAAAAATTACTTGTAGAAAAAAAAAAAAAAGCAAAAATGTGCTATTAATGAGCCACTCAAGTAAAATTGCTTTCAACTTCACAGAAATTAAATCCAGCCATTCTGAAATGTTAGTGCTAACATAAATTGTGTTTCCCATCTATTCTTATTGGCAGTATTGATGTTATTGTGGCAAAATGCTAGGTGTAGCCAAATAGCCTCCATTTGCTTCTCAGAATCATAGAAGGCTAAATTAGCAGAAGGGAGCACAACAGACCCAAGCAGAATCTTCATTTCCCAACCTCCTTTGCAGATAAATATAGCAGTGCATCATTAACTTTTCAGTGAGATTTAAACAATAACGATAAGTGGAAGTTCCTGGAAATGATTCCAGAATCCAACAGCAGATGAGAGGCAAAATAAGTAAGTGAAAGCCCAACTAGGATGAGATGACTAAATTCATTATACTGCTAAGATTGAACTCTCTTTTCCTTGTTTCTGTTTTGCTTGTTTTCGACTGTGTGACAGATGGGGATGTGGGAAACCAAGCCCCCTCTGATTATATAAAAAACGAAATGGATGCCCCGAGTGCTATGGTGTAATGCTTATACACATGCTCATCCAAATGAGAATCAGGATTCACTAAAACTAAGTTTTTCTCACACTCATGCTCAGAAACAAGGAAAATAGGTACAGATCCTAGGAAATTTTAAAACCTTTTTACAGCATGAGCTTTAATATAATTGTTTGCTTTTGAAGATGTCCTTTAGCAGAGTTTCACATAAAAAGAACAGCTGTTCACTTCATTTCCTGTGTAAACAATTTCATTTCTCTTATACATTGTCCATCTACATTCCCTGAATATCTCATTGTTCTCTATTTTTCTCTACATGAATTGTCAACATTGCCAATGCTATTAGCTGATGATAGCGGAAGACACTGTTTTTCAAAATTGAGTAATTTCTCTAAAGTCAAGATCATTTACAATTCTACAGAATAATAGATTATAAATAGGTTCATATGCACAGAAAAATATAACATATAAAGTTTATTAAATTTTTCTACAGTGGAAATTTGATGAGATTGAGAGAACTAGCAACTTTTGTATGGCTTCTAAATTCCAAGAGCACTGGCTATTTAATTCACTGCATTGATTATTCTGTGCAGTGCTGGAAAATAAGTTGACTGGAAAGAATTATTTAATTTAATAGTTTACAAAAAATAAAAGTCAATAAGATAAGACAGCAAACTGGAGTAGTATAAATCACATATTTTTTCAAGCTTAGAAATTTTCATTTATTCCTGAATGATTTTGCAGGTAAATTCTACCTTGCTGACATCAGTCTGTATGCTTCTAGTGACACAAAATCACTGTGACTACAGCCAATTAAACAAACACTTTAGTGGTTTTTTTCCCTCCACTAGGAATCGAACTCATGACTTAGTGCTTTCCAGGCAGACAAGCAAACATTTTATAGTCTAATAGAAATCACATCCATATTACACTTTAAAATAAGCACAAACGCCGTGTCCTACATGATTTAGATATTTAATCAGTATAGCATGGGATTCCACTTTGTGTTGTCTCACATACATGAAAAGGTGAAATGAATTAGGACATTCACATTTACCAATACCATGAATGTGAAATCAAATGTGCAGTAGGAAAAGAGTGATAGAACAATCTGGAAAAGAGTAAGGCTTAGCTTTTTTGCCATTACTTTAAACAGTTTATCTTACAATATTTATTATGTTACTCAGATTTTCGTTTGTAATGTGGTGATAATGATACTTCTCAGAGTTTTCAAATAATACAAAACACACATGAGGAATCAAACAGTGGGCTATTTGTTTGAACTTCAAACTTCCAGCAGGCACATTTTGTAAAGCTACAGAAGGCCTGCCACACTTATACCACATAGTTAGCACAACCATGCATTTTATAATGAGACTGTACCAAAGACACTACTAAACTTTAAGACAATTCTTTGCATTTTCATAATTCATTAAATGTTAAACTGTTCCATTACTTAGCTCACTGGTATTTGAAACAATCCTATCACTTAATGTAAGATCTTAAAAGAAACCACCATTCATACTACACCCAACCACAGTCAAAAACAACAGAAGAAAAGGACAGGCACCTCCCTAAGTAAAAAGCATCTCATAGTTAAAGTAGATGCAGTACACAACAATACATTTAAAACTCTGTTCTTATTCTACTCCTGAGGAAGTGAGGTTGGATTTCTTATATGAATTGTGGTATGCATTTTGCATTTAAGTACAGATCAGCACATACTCATGTATATCTCTGCTCATTCAGCAATACGGAGGATAAGCATCCCTAATCTGCAAGTATTTCTTTTACGATATCCTGCTGCTGATGGCAAACTCTGATTTTCCATTTCCTTTCAACAAATGCACTTCCTCCTGTATACATCTGTAGCTTGCTTATAATACTTACCTAACTTGTAAATTGTTGTGATAATACACTTCATAGGGAATAATGACAAAGAAAATCCCTATCCATGTTCAGCCCAATTTTTTAAAAGTATTTTCTCTTGCATTAGGTTCAATTTGATGATGTGGAAATTTAGATACAAGGAGATGTTTATGCACCTCCACTGTATGTATGAATAGTCATGAGCCAGGCACTATGCTTGCTGTATATATTATTTTCTCTTCAAAACATTATAGAAAGAATGTAATAGTTTTCCCAGTGCCACAAAGATAGTCCCACAAAAGACAAATCCATTCCTTGGAGGTGGGTAAGAATTTACTCTGAATCAAGATATAAACCCAAATCTTAATAATTCCAGAGGACCAAATAGTCTTACCTTTCTTCCCTCCTTGCTAACATTGCTGAATTAGAAGCTAGGGAAGGGAAATGATGTCTTTTTCTCTCTGTGGGAAGCCAGTGTGTACATAATAGCACCACCGATTTATATATGGTCCCCATTAAGTCCAAGCTGTAGTTGTTCATGAAATTCATCTTCAAGTTACTAAAATCAAATCAAGGTACTATTTGATTTTGCTAATATTCATTTACCTCTTTTAGTATCTTAGCTACTAGAGGCAGCATGAATACGTCTTTTAAACTTTTTGTAATCTTTGAGAATACTGACAATATTTACATTACTCACAACTCTATATGTTTAGAGGTTTACTCAGTACTCCAGGACCGAGTCATGAGATCTAAATATGAAACTGAAAGTCCATTCTAGTAAAACCCCAAGCCAACTGGCCACTAGTATCTTTGCGTTGGTTAGTATAAAAGTACTTTTTCTTCTCCTTTAGTTTGTATAGCTTATTTCACAAGACTTTCCCTTTACAACACATGAAGACAGTCTATGACTGTCTTTAGATAGCTGGTTTATGGACTCTAAAACTCATTTTTAGAAAAGTCCCATAAAGGTTCGTCATGCATGTTAATGGATCAATGGTGAAATACCCAGGAAAGCCTTATTTATCCTCGATCTCTTTTAATTAACCTCAGTGCTTCAAGCAGGAGGTAGATTGGTCTACATTTAGACTCAGTGAGCTGCATTGGGTATGTCTATGAGGCACTGTTAGGGGAGACCGGTGTGTGAGTGGATGGAATGAGTGAAGTGTAGTCTCCCAGAGCAGGAGGACACCTCCCAGTGGGCTGCCAGCTCAGAAGGAGCAGACGGGGCAGCAAGGTGTAGTCCTCTCTCCTGACTGTGGACATCAGGACCTTGGCATCTCTGCTATTGGCCTCCAAGAGCCTGGCTGATAGCGCCCAGGCTCTTACTCCTTACTTTCGCACTGAAAGGTGCAAATTCCCTTGGTTGTAAGACTTTCAGACTTGGACTCAGTTATGTTACCAGCTTTCTCGGTTCCCCAGCTTTCAGGTGGCCTCGTATGGAACTTCTTGGCCTCCATCTTCGTAAATTTATTAATTCCCGTAATAAATCCCTCCTCCCCTATTTATGTCTATATGTCTATATCAGATTTACTCTCTCTCTCTCTCTCTCTCTCTCTCTCTCTCTCTCTCTCTCTGATAAACCTTGACTAAAACATGGTTTGAGATTTGGAATCAATTTGGTTAGGAAATTCTGAGTAATTGGCATTTAACTTATATGTATAAACTTGTATGTTAAATGTTAAATTAACATTTAGATGATACATATATACACACATATATAATAAATTATGCAGAACAAATTATGTAAAAAGTAAGAAAACATAAAATGATTGATCCATGAATTTGGAATTAAATTAATTTGAATTAAGCAAAATCAAGCTAGTAAATAAACTTCAACTTCAATCAATTTCCTTTGCCACTTGATTTTCATGATTCTGTTAGCAACAACCTAAAATTCCACTCACCTATGGATGCAGGCAAGATTCATTCTGATTTACTTATGAATTAAAGACAAAAGTCTAAACAATCAGTTAATTTCTGCAAACTTATTTAATAGCATATAATAAAAAGATGACCTAACATGATCCATCCTGGCACTGACTTTATATTTTACTATTTTCCTGGTACTAACTTTATATTTTATTATTTTCCCATTTTACTAAAAAACACAGATCTTAAAGAGAAGAAATATGTCTGTAATCCCAGCAGTTGAGAGGCTGAAACAAGAAGATAAAAATTACAGGTCCAGTTTGGACTAGATAATGAATGATAATCCCCCAAAACCAAACCACAACAGCAAGGGAAAGATAGAAAATTTAAACAGAAAAAAACACTAAAAGCATGGCCCAGCCTCACATTATCTAGGTCACTGATGCTAAAATAATATAGTTTCCATTTTCCTTTTTCTGGGATTTACTTTATGTTCAGTCTTGGCCCACTGAATGCTCAGCTCCTTAGGTACATACACATTATTAGTCTGTGCTTGCTAGGGTGCTGATTTGACCAGGTGTGGGGTTCCCATCTTGGTTTATATCAGAAGGAAAAGAGCGGAAGTTTGATCTGGGAGCCCCACGCCTGGGGACATTTGTAAGTCCTCTGATAGCCAAAGGGACAGGATCAATTTTCCCGTCAAAATCTAGCAATGGGAGCAATTATTAAAGTCTTGTTGATTGGATCAAAGCAGAAGGGAGTAAACACTGTTAGAGAATGACATCATCACCAAGGCTGAAGCAGCAAGTGGCAGCCACCACCCTGTCCCAACCTGTGGAGGTTTCCATGGCGACTGCTGTCACACCCTTCTCCCCTTGTCTCCACAGTGACCCCTTCACCCACACGGAACAGCTGGGTCACCCGCTGCTCAGGACCACCCCCAGAAACCTGTGACATAGGTTTGAAATATTGCCCACAGCTCTGAAATCAATCTCCTTAGCCAGAAAATTTAGTCTCACAGCTTGAGGAGGCTCAAGCTTGTCTTCTGTTCCCCAAAGAAGAGCAAGCTCAGAACTCTGCAGAGGTGAGTCTTCAGGTGCTTGTCACAGAGATAACTCAAAAAAATGGGTCCAGAAATACTCTACTTTCCTCTGTTAAGTTTCACTCCTTATTTTGAAAATTTTATCCCTTAGGATTTTAATAATTCCCCTATAAATTGGAACAAGTGAGATTCATGCAATAGACATTTATATGAAAATATCTTAGTAAAATGAAAGGTTAATGTTATTATGACTGTATAATGAAGTTATCCATAAAACTTATCTTTTTAAAATGCCAAATATATTGCTCTTGTGATTTGAAACTGTCATATGTAATTTATAGTGATTAATAAAGGAGCATTCTGTTTTCCTTTTCTGAAAATATGCAATTATATTCTTATGGAAAAACTGTAATAAGCTTCAGTGTAACAAGGTAGGGAGTCTCTAACTGCATGTGTGTGCATGTGTGTGCATGTGTGTGTGTGTGTGTATGCAGACAGAGAAATGAAAAGACATGGAGACACACCTCTATGCACATAACATTCATAAAACTATCTATATACATGCAGATATACATATGCATAAATGTGCATATATAGACACACACTCTATATATACATATATGATACCAGGTTCAAAAATTTAGCTTTGTCTTTTAAAAGGCCGTACAAACTTACCCACTAGTTGCTTGGTACAGTAAACTGATGAATTATACCGCACATTGGAAAGACTGTACTGGGATTCTAACAGTTTTTTTCAGATGGAATCTGACCATGAACTTTACTAACAATGTTATTTGTGAAATGGAATTTACAAGGAACTCATTTAAAACTGTTAGTTGGGTTTTGGTTTTTGTATGGGTTGGATTTACTCACAGTGATTTGCACTTAGGTTAACTAAGCAATTGCAGCCAGGTTCATGTGATGAAGCCAATTAGTATTTGAATTTCTGGTCAGTACAAATAAGACACATCGATTTCATCTTTGGCGGGGATGGGATCCACTGCCTTGCCCAGAACTGCCACCAGCCCTGCCTTCACTCTCAGTCTGGAGATTCTCATCTTTCAAATCTCAATTTAAATGTGATTTCTCATTTTTTCAACCAAAATCAGCACTTGATATTCCTTTTGTCCCATCCATTTATTATGTGGATTTCTTATTTTGTTTTACATGTGTAACATGTCCCTCTCCAATGTATTCAATTTTTTTTATTAAGCATCTACTCTGTGCTCTCCACTGTGTCCCTGGGAGAGTGATGCAATTAATGTCAATGTGGTTTAGGTCTTTGTTGAATGGGTGGGCTAACTAGCTACAAATGCGAGGTATTTTTTTTTCCACAGAAGGGAGATACAGAATACTGGACATGTTTTGTGTTAAATTGAGACAGGTTGGTTTTGCTTTGCAGGGATGGAGATGTACACACATTAGTGTGTAAGTATATAAGTCATCACATCCTAGTACATTTTCTGTAACATAAAGCAGAAATGTGACAAAATATTTACAGGTTGAAAAATTCAAAGTTCTTCCTCTCTGCACACCTTATCTCCAAAAGTACCTATTCTTACATATATTCCTGAAGCAGAATCTGTATTTAATATCCTTATTTTTGCTTCTTTTCATCTTCAATCGAAGATGAGCTACTTCACATTCATAAAATATGTTGAGACCATTTGTATCTTCAGAATCATAAGTAGATGATTTTTTGCAAAGTTTTCATTTATTTCTCAATTAAAATCCTACCTAAAATCTGCATGTTGAAACCATATATTCATATCATTAATTATTTCTCTTTGATCTTTCCTATCATTCTTCCTTAAGCAGTTTTTATGTGGTCTGGGTACTCTTTGAAACTGTTTCACAATACCTCCACTGCCAAAGACATTCCTTATATTCCTCTAATGAAGAATGAATGGAAAATGTCATATTAAATGAATAGCTGTGGCCACGTACTAAATAATTCATTCTAAACAGTATATACAGTGAGTTTTGTGTCACTTTAAATCAGAAATTAAAAATAAAAAAGTTAGGGCATGGATGTGTCCTAGAAATTATGAATGTTAAGTTTGTGAGCTCCTCAGATTGGTGTGACAATGTGCTTTCTTTTCACCAGATCTTCTAGGAAAAATGATTTACACACCTGCAACATGACAGGTGAAACTGTGCACTACTACAGATATGAGAAAGGAATTAAAGGCAGATAACAGCTGATTTACGGTTTCTACTCAACTATGGGTGGGTACAGAATGCAGTTTCCATCACTCTCAGCTTCCTTATGCTATGCTTCAGTGTAAATATTTTGACTGCTTTGTTCCTGTGTGTGTGTGTGTGTGTTTTCAGGTACTGATTTTCAGCGTTAACTAGCACTTAACACAATGTTGTTACAGAAACAATGACCATCCACAGGGCACATGCTGAAAATGTGAAAGAGAATTTAGGCAGACAGTTCCCATGAAAATTCAGAAATCTCCCTTGACTATACAATGGATTTCTAA
Source organism: Hydrochoerus hydrochaeris (assembly GCA_004027455.1). Classification (NCBI taxonomy): domain Eukaryota; kingdom Metazoa; phylum Chordata; class Mammalia; order Rodentia; family Hydrochaeridae; genus Hydrochoerus; species Hydrochoerus hydrochaeris. The sequence continues at coordinate 36,215 of PVLA01003628.1, read as the reverse complement.
ATTTTTTTAAAAAATATATTTATTGATATTGTATTTCTTTTCATATGCTGGGAACTATCCTGGCAGTGAAAATATACATCATTCTTTTGCAGAGACAACCATGCACATGGTATGCAAATGCAACAGGCTTTGTGCTGAGCAAATTTCTACATAAATTGTGGAATCACAGTGGATAGAACAGTGGTTTCTGCCAGCAGAAGTGGAAAGTGATATCAGAGACCGTTTCCAAAGGAGGATAGATTTGAATGGAATCCTTAAATATGAGGAAATTCTTGCCAGAAAATGAAAGCAGACAGGAAGAAAGACATTCCAAAGATAGACAGCCCTCCCAGAAAATTAAGAAAAGCATCCCATACTCGGGTATCAAAAATGTGTCCCAGAATCCACCAGAGTTAGTCAATCTCTCAGCCAGCTGTCAGACTCTGAGTATCAGAACCTGATATGCTAGCCACAGCCCTGATTCAGACTACGTGCTATATAATCAACAGAGTTGTTTTGTTTAATTATAAAAGGAGCAGAAAGTGGTGGACACTAGCAGTCCCAGGACTTTAGCAGCAGAGGCAGGAAGATCCCGAGTGCCAGGCCAGCCTGGACTCCGAACTGAGACCCTGTTTCAAAACAGTAAAAAAAAACACATTTAAAAGGGTGATCATCGTGTAGTTGGATATGGTTTATGTGAAACTTGGAAAACAAAGGTTGCAATTTAAACTGAGCCAAATAGTGATGGGATTGCAAGGTCAGAGCGTGAAGTTGGCTCTTAGTTTACCAGTAAAGACAACGCATCAAGGATGCTTAGTTAGGAGAAAGGCACTGTTGTAGTATCCTTGAGCTCCAAAAGCAAGCAAATAGTTTTAGCCTGCAAGCAAGGCTCCTTTGCTAGTGAAATGAATCAAAGTTTTCTTTTGCAGAGAAAGAAAGAAATTATATTCGTGCCACAGAGATATTAGATTCATGGTTAAATATCATTAGATGCTGGTACAAGGAAGCAAGTCCCATAGAACCTTTCCGTATGGGCATAGCCATTTTATTGTCAGTGAGTCAGGGTAAATTCTGCCACAAGCCCAATTTTATGAAACAACATGGAGCAAGAGGGGAGGAGATGGGGAAGGATTGAAACTGTCTGCCTCTTCTGTGCACTTGAGGAGACCACATCCCTGCTCCTTGTTTGTAACCTATTAGCATCTTGTATACAAAGAAACCCTAACAAACAAACAAAACCAAAAATTACAAGGTACAAACACAACTGCCAGTGACACTCAGCAACCTTATCTTTGACATGTTCACTGGAAGAAAGATAGTCTCTTGAATGAATAGTGCTGGACAGCTTGGTTTATCATATGCCAAAGACTGAAACTAGACTTATATTTATCACCACATGATAAACTAAAGTCAAAATGCATCAAAGATCTAAATATTAAAACAGAAACACTAAATCTACTGGAAGACAAAGTAGGTGGAAATCTTGAAGACATAGGGGTAGGCAGAGAGTTCATGAACAAAGCACAAACTTCATGGGAATAACTTCAAAGAATCAGCAAATAGAATCTCTTCTTATTAAAAAGTTTTTGTACTTCAAAAGAAATCACCAACAAAGTGAAGCAAAAACCCACAGAATGGGAAAGAATTTTAGCCAGCTATCACTCAGACAAAGGACTTACATCTAGAATGAGCGATGAAAAACATCAAGCTCCCAAATTCAAATACCCAATCCAAAAATGGGCATCTGAGATGAACGCATTCTTCTCAGGCGAAGATATACAAATGGCAAGTGAATACATGAAGACACACTCAATAACACTAGCCATTCAAGAAATGCAAATTAAAACAGCATTGACATTCCATCTTGCTCCAGAAAGAGTGGTTGCTATCAAGAAATCAACCAATACAAAATGTTGGCAGGGCTGTAGGGAAAAGGGTACATTTCTCTACTGCTGTTGGGAGTGTAGATTGGTGCAACCACTGAAAATCAGTGTGGAGATTCCTGAAAAAACAAGGATTGGAATTTCCATTTAAACTAGCTCTTCCCCTTCTTGATATTTTCACAGAAAAATTGAAAGTGTTATGCCATAGTGACATATGTGCACCCATGTTTATAGCAGCACAATTGGTAATAGCTAAATCTTGAAAACAATCAAAATGCCCATCAACCACAGAATGGATAAAAAAAGATGTAGTATTATTATACAATGGAGTATTATTCAGCTATAAAAAGGATATTCTTCAGACTTTTATAGGTAAGTGGAGACAACTTGAGACTATCCTCATTTTTGAAATAAATTAGACTCACATTTATAAAATCATACTGCCTCCCTAGTATAAAAATAATTAAAAAATAGAAATCTGAAAGAATAACAAGATCTGGAACACACAATAGATATTGTAATAATGAAAGGGAAAGAAAGTGCGCAAAAGAACAGAACAACTGGGATAGGGGAAAGGAGGAAAGGAAGAAAGCAAGGATTATATGTGTGTAGGTGCACACATGTAAATGTTTGTATATGCATATGTGTGCTAGATAGATAACTGTACTAGTAATCTCTGTTAGTTCATCAAAAAGAACAGTTTGTGTTGTCACTGCTTGATCACTTTTCTGCCTAAATTTTATAACCTGAACTTCTACTTTTAATATGCAATACGTTAAGTGTGTTAAACTCTACTTTTTTTTTAAAATTCAGTATCATTTCTACCTTTTTTTTGTTTTGTTTTTTAAAATAAAAAAAGAAGGGAAAAGATTATACATATACATATGTATACATATACATGTGTATGTAAATATGTACAAGATAGATAACTATACTAAACTTTCTTCATCAAAAAGAACAGTCTTTTTCATTGTCTGATTATTGATCATTTTTATGCCAAAATCTTAGCAATATACTATATATATATATATATATGGGTTTTTTTTTTTTTTTTGGTACTGGGGATTGAACTCAAAACCACATGCTTGCCAGGCAGGAGTTTATGCCACTGAGCTAAATCCCTGGCCAGCAATACACAATATATTAACTAGTGTTTTAGAAAAGAAAGAAAATCTTGAAGGTCCTGTCCAAAAAAACAAGCAAGCACAGCTACATCTCAGTGAGGGTCCAGGTGATTGATAACAGTATCAGGTTCCTGAGCTACACATGAAGTTAAAGAAGAAAGACCACTCAGTAGTTCCCTAGTTTTCCTGGGAAGGTAGAATCTCACTCCTTGGATTTCCATACTGTGTGTAGGAAAGGCAGAGATATCTTCCATATTCTTTTAGTAAATGCACGTTTTTAAATAAGACTGTTCTCACCAGGGAAACTGCGAGTTCTCCTATCAGCTATTGCTAACCAGCAAAGTGTGGGACTTACCCAAGACCAAGGGAGCGAAGCGCGGTGCAGTTGCCGCTGGACTGAGGGTTTCTGAGCGACGCTTAACAGTGCCCTTTAACCTCTTCAGCACTCCGTACTCCACCTTGAAAAACAAAGCCAAACAAAACTAACGTCTCCCTGATCATTCTGGTTAAAAATATCCAGCATCTATTCCTAAGGTGAGCTCAGATCAGCACCCGCACAATTTAAGGAATCCCACGCTCTGCTGAAATAACACAACGTACGTAAGAAGGTTAAAAGCCTATTTGTTTTGATCATTACTGGGATAAATATTTTCACCTAGCTATGAGCTTGCCCTGCCTAAACTCTCAGGCAAATTCTCAATTTGTGTAACCACTTCGTCATTTTAAGAGTTCATCTTAAATGTGAAATATCAGAAAGAATCTGTATTAATTTCAAAATTCAGTGTATAGCTGCTTTTATTTGCCTAACTGAAAATCGACTTTCCAATTCAGAGAATTATGGGAAAGACAGACTTGTAACCGCTGTTTCACTCTTAGGTCACTGGGTTGGTTCACGGTGCCTTTCCTGCTCTGTGATCCTTCTTACCTGTTTTGGAGTTTTTTCAAAGAGAGTTGAGAAACCATGTGAACATAGGATAACACTTCCTACCTGCCAGTAGTAGGGCTGTAACCTACCAGCGTGTAGTTATGCACACACATTCTTTCCTTTTCCCCATTCTCTAAATTTTCAGTGAATTCTTGGCACACTTCTCCCTTCTTAGTTCTACTCACTCTCTGAGAGTTGGAGAGCACTGAAGCTGAATCCACATGCAGGGCTCTGATGAAGTCCCAGTGTGGTTGAACTGAGAATGAAGAGACACCTTAGGAGGCAAAATTAGGCCACAGCTGAGGCCACCTGCAGACTTTCTGGGCATAGTTCTCCTTAATTAGCACCGTCTGCGGCTCTGAGGGGCCCTTGAACCCCTACCAAGATCCTGCTCAGGTTTTCTCCATTGTCCACTCAACTCCTTGCTTGTTCTGATTAGATACGGGCTGCCCAGGATCAGCCGGCCAACTGGCTAGCAGAGTAAGGAGCTCTGCTGAGGATTTCACTCCTCGTGCAGCCCTAAAGACCATGCCATGCATCTCATTCCTTTGAGCCTTCACTGTGCACCCCATTGAGGACTTGGGGATCTAGGCACAGACAGCAACATCTGAGAATTCTGATGATACCAACATGGGTCAAGTGGTCAATACACTCTTCCACTAGCATGATGCATTTCCCCCACTACTCTCGAACTCCTGAAGTACACCTGATGTATCTTCCTATGTCCCATTTGTTTGTTTGCTTGTTTGTTTATTTTCTTAGGGGAGGTGATACAATTAATCATAATCATTTTCAATTTTCATCTAAGTCAGAGGAAAACAACATTGTTACCTTCCCAAACCGCAGAAAGGTAAGCACCAGTGTGACGTGGAGGCTCACACTTGTACCCAGCTATGCTGGATGCTGAGGCAGGAGGGTCACAGACTCAAGGCTGTCTGGGGCCACCTAGCCAGACCTCCTGTGAAGTTATAGTATACGAAGAGCTGAGGGCAGAGCTGAGTGGCAGAGCTGAGTGGCAGGGCTGAGTGGCAGGGCCCCTGGGCTCAATCTCCAGTCCTGGAGAAAGGACAGACATAAGCAGCCAAAATCCTACTCATACTCCTTAATTGCACTGATTTCTTTTGACAAACGCTAACATTTATTTTTATATTTTCAAAAACACGATTTTGACACTCAAGCTCTGATAGGCAAGTTCAAGTTCTCCTCTGTCCACCTTCCTCCCTTGCCTGCTGCCCAGGGGACACTGACACTGTTGTCATTTTGTGTTTACACAAGCAAAGCAGATGCTGACAGCCAGGCAGCCTCCTCAGAAGAGGAACAACGCTCCCACCTCATGCACTTGTTCTCTCGAGACACCTTTAACTTTGGTTGAGACGGTGGCAAAAGTCCTGGGGTAGAGAGCAGAAGTATAAAGGAAGTCAATAAATAACCTTGGAGAAAACCTCATGCCAGTCTCTTCTGCTCTTTCCCGTCCTATATTTTAGCTCAATTTGGATAATATAAGCTGAGAGACAGAACTACCTATTTTTAGTGTACAGAAAAAGCATTTATGTTCTAAATATAAAATATTTTTTCAGTTCTGAGCATCCTTTTAAACCAGAGCAAAAGCCCTGGTTTTTATCCTCCTCCATATTTCATAGCTCATTTCATATTTATGCCAAGTGTAGAAGCAGTGTTATTATAACCACTGCACAAATGTGGAAATTTATGGCTGGAGGGAGCATATGATTAGGCTAATTTCACACCCGTGGAAAATGAGAGATCAATACAGACGTGTGCGACTTGAAAGTCCGTGCTAATATCTTATTCATGACCTGACTCGAGTCTCAGGTGAGAATACAGTTGACAGAACACACATTGGCTGGGGAGCAAGGGATAACTATCAGAAGAAAAAGAATGTACCTGTTTAAACTGTGGCTCCAAAAGAAGGTTTCACATTTTAGCAGCTTGCTTGGCAGTGCAAAGCATTTGACTCGGGTCCCAGCACTTTGAATATGCACATCTGGTAATCACAGGTGACCATCATTTCTAACAATCAAGCTTAGTGAGAAGTTGACTGGATTAGCAGAGACATGAAAACCAGGTTCATGACTTTGGTTGTGTTTTGTTCAAAGCTTGTGAAACTTTGCATTGTTTCATTAGTTAGTTGGGGAACCAACAATATATATTCTTCTATACCAACTCTTCAAATGTTTGCCTGAATGCTCTGTACTTTAATAAGGTGAGAAAAGGTACTGGTTTTAGCTGCCTTCAGTTAGTCAACTTTGTATTTACACACAGCAAATAACTACGCTATCATGTCAACTAGTATCAAATGTCAGTCACAAAATGGCCTGAAGAAAAGGTGGCACCGTCAGAGGCTCAGGGCGTGGGGAGATTCAGCGATGCACAGGGTGTGGTCCGCCATGTGCGCTGTTCTACCTCCTCACACTCGCAGACATGCAGTCTCTTCAAAACTCGATCCACTCACTTTGAAAATAAATCCCATTTGATAAGGTAGCTGAGAAAATATTCATTTCCGTACCTCACGTCTATTGTTAGTTTAACGAAGTCCAAAGTTATCTATTTTTGAACTAAGGATCACAATTCAGTAACTTTTCCCTCCTATCCCAAATATTTCATTTAATGTGTACAGTAAGATGATTGTGGTGTTCAATTTCCTTTATGACTAAGGTATTAAGATCTCAGGAAACTCTTGTCCAAGTAAATAGCATGATTTAAAGAGAAAAAAAAAACAAAAAAAGGGAAGCAATAATACAAAATTCAAAAAAATAAACACTAAGAAATCAGTAGTTGACAAATTACATACTGTCATTTTAGAAATAGTTGTTCAAGTTACAGAATTAAAGCACACAAAGTGGACATTCAAAACGTGAGACTGCAAACAGTTCTGTTCAATGATTCAACAAAAACTCAGTAATATGGTTATCAATCCTACACAAACATACATTGAGCTACATCCTTTATAGCACTTTCTTTTCCTCTTTGTTTAACAATAGCAATTACACATTTTTGGTTTTATTACTCCTACATTTCTTATTACTTTTTACACTAGAGACACAATGTGATATTTATAAATATGATTCTTATTTATTTCACTTAAGAGAATAGGCTCAAGTTGCCTCCATTTCAATATTAAGGCCTCAAGATCATACTTTTTTATAGCTGAGTAATATTCTATTGTATAAAAAAACACATCTTTTTCATCCACTCTGTAGTTGATGGGCATCTTAGTTGTTTTCAAGATTTAGCTATTACAAATTGCACTGCTATGAACATTTATGCACATATATCACTGTGATATGACCTTTTCAGGTTTTCTGGGAAAATACTCAAGAGGGAAATAGCTGGGTTGAATGGAACTTCCAATCCTAGTCTTCTGAGAAATCTCCATACTGATTTCCAAAGTGGCTGCACCAGTCTACACTCCCACCAATAGTGGACCAGTGTTCCTTTCTCCCTGGAGACTTGCCAACATTTGTTATCAGTTGTTTTCTTGATGGTAGCCATTCTTTCCAGAGTGAGATGAAATCTCAAGGGTGTTTTAATTTGCATTTCTCGAATGACCAGTGATGGTGAACATTTCTTCATGTATTTATTTGCCATTTGTATATGTTCCTCTGAGAACTCTGTGTTCATCTCAGATGCTCATTTTTGGAGAGGGTCTTTGAATTTGGGGGGCTTGATATTTCTCAATTCTTTATATGTTCTAGATATAAGTTCTTTGTCTGAGAGGTTGCTGGCTAAAATTCTTTCACATTCTATGGATTTTCTTTTCACTCTGTTGATGATTTCTTTTGAAGTGAAGAAACTTTTCAATAATATGAGATCCCAGTTGTTGATTTTTTGAAGTGTTTCCCATGCAGTTTGTGTTTTGTTCATGAATTCTCTAACTACCTCTATGTCTTCAAGACTTCTACCTACCTTGTCTTCCAGTAGATTTAGTGTTTCTGTTTTAATATTTAGATCTTTGATCCATTAAGACTTTATTTGTGTGAATGGTGATAGGCATAGGTCTAGTTTCAGTCTTTGGAATGTGGGGAGCCAATTTTTCCAGCACCATTTATTAAAGAGGCTATCCTTCTTTCAGTGAACATGTTTAGCCCCTTTGTCAAATACCAAGTGACTGAGTGTCTTTGTAGTTGTGTTTGCATCTTCTAATCTGTTCCATTAATCCTCAGGTCTATTTCCTTGCCAGTACCATGCTGATTTTATCACTGTGGCTTTGTAGTATAGTCAGGAATTGAGATGCCTCCTATCTTGCCTTTGTTGCCCAGAATTGTCTTTGCTATTCTAGGTTTCTTCTGTTCCCAAATGAATTTTAGGAGAGTTTTCTCTAGATCAGTGAGGTATATTAATGGTATTTTGATTGGGATTGCATTAAATCTGTATAACAGTTTTGGGAGTATAGCCATTTTCACAATGTTGGTTCCTCCTAGCCAAGAGCAAGGAATATCCTTCCATTTTCTAATATCCTCTTCAATCTCCTTTTTTAGCATAGTATAATTTTTCATCATATACGTCTTTTATATTCTTAGTTAAGTTGATTCCTAAGTATTTTATTTTTTTAGATGCTGTTGTGAAGGGTGATATTTCCATAATTTCTCTCTCAGTGAGTTTTTTGTTTGTATACAGGAATGCTATTGATTTTTGAGCACTGACTTTGTATCCAGCTACCCTGCTGAATTTATTACTTCTAATAGTCTTTTAATGCAGTTTTTTGGGTCTTCTATATAGAGTACCATGTCATCTGCAAATAGTGATAATTTAAGCTCTTCCTTTTCTATCTTTATTCCTTTTATTTCTCTCTCTTGTCTGATTGCCCTGGCCATTGTTTCCAACACTATATTGAATAGGAGTGGTGATAGTGGACATCCTTGTCTTGTTCCTGATTTTAAAATGAAAGTTTTCAGTTTTTGTTCAGTTAGTATCATGTTAGCTGTTGGTTTGTCATAGATGGCCTTTATAAGGTTGAGGTAGACACCATGTATTCCGAGTTTCTGAAGGGTTTTTATCATGAACATTTGTTGGACTTTATTGAAAGCTTTTTCTGCATCTATTGAGATGACCATGAGGTTTTTGTTTTTGGCTATGTTGATGTGGGGTATTATATTTATTGATTTGCATATGTTAAACCATCCCTGCATTCCTGGAATGAATCACACTTGGTCATGATGTATAATCTTCTTGATGATTTGCTGCATTATATTTGCCAGCATTTTATTGAGACTCTTTGCATCAATGTTCATTAGTGAGATTGGCCTATAGTTATCCTTTTTGGTTGGGTCTTTCTCTGGTTTTGGTATGAGAGTGTTATGTGCCTCCAGGAATGACTTAGGGAGGATTACTTCCTTTTCAATTTCATTGAAGAGTTTAAAGAGTATTGGTGTAAAATCTTTCCTAAATTTCTTATAGAATTCAGCTGTGAATCCATCAGAAACTGGGCTTTTCTTTGTTGGTAGGTTTTTAATTACATTTTCAATTTCAATAGCTGATATTGGGTTATTCAAAATTACTGTATCTTCTTGGTTGAGCTTTGCTAGTTCATATGTTTCTAGACATCTGTCCATTTCCTCTGTGTTTTCCACTCTATGTGAGTAGAGATTTTCAAAGTAGGTATTCGTTATCTTTTGAATTTCCATGGGATGTGTAGTAATTTCCCCCTTTTCAGTCCTTATTGTATGAATTTGACGTTTTTCTTTCTTTTTTCTTTATGTTAGCTAGAGGTTTGCCAATTTTGTTTATTATCTCAAAAAATCAGCTTTTTTATTCATTAATTCTTTGTATTGTTTTTTTAGTTTCAATTGCATTGATTTCTGCTCTAATCTTTACAATTTCCTCCCTTCTATGAGCGTTGGGTTTTACTTGCTCTTCTTTTTCTAGAAGCTTCAGATGAAGTATTAGATTGTTTATTTGTGCTCATTCTGTTTTCTTGATATAACTATATATTGCTATATATTTCCCTCTTAGGACTGCTTTCATTGCATCCCATAGGTTACAGTATGTTATTTCTGCATTTTCATCAAGTTGTAGGTATTACTTTATTTCTTCTTGAATTTCATCTGTAGCCCACTGGTTCTTCAAAAGGTTGTTATTTAATTTCCATGTATTTATGCAGGTTTTGCAGGGGTTTTGCCATTAATTTCTAATTTCAGTGCACTATGGTCAGATAATATACATGGGATAATTTCAATACCTTTGCAATTACTTAAGAATATTTTATAGAATAATATATGGTCTATTTTGAAGAATGTCCCATGTGCAGCTGAGAAGAATATGTATTCTGATGTGGTTGGGTGGAACACTCTGTAAACATCTACTAAGTCCAATTGTTTGCAGGTAAGATTCAGTTCTACTCTTTTTTTGCTAACTTTTTGTCTAGTTGATCTATCTCTTTGTGACAATGGGCTGTTAAGGTCCCCTGTTATAACTGTGTTCTTTTGTATTTGGTTTTTCATGTCCATTAGTATGTTTCGTATATAGTTGCATGCTTTTGTATTTGGTGCATATATGTTGATAATTATTAGTTCTTCCTCTTGAATTTTTGCTCTGATGAGTATGTAGTGACCTTCTTTATCTCTTTTAATCATTTTAGGTTTGAAGTTCATGTTGTCTGAAAATAGAACAGTTACCCACCTTTTTTCTGGATTCCTGTTGCATGAAATACTGTTTTCCATCCTTTGACTTTTAATCTATGAGTTTCCTTTTGGGTCAGATGTGTTTCTTGTATATAGCATATTGTGTGTTCCTGTTTCTTGATCCATTCTTTCAGCCTATTTCTTTTGATAGGTGAATCGAGGCCATTTTACATTTATGGATATCACTGATATGTACTGGCTCGACTTTGCCATGTTGTGTTCCAGTTGTTTGCTTTCTGCTTTTCCCCTTGTTTAATTGCTTGTCCTACCTGGTGGTTTCTTTCTGTTATTGTTCTGGGGGTTGTGGTCATTTTTATCTCTATCTAGTATGTCTTTCAATATTCTTTCTAGAGTTGGTTTTGTGCACATGAATTTCTTCAGTTGTTCTTTGTCATGGAAGTATCTTGTTTTTCCATTCAATTTGAATGAAAGTTTTGCTGGGTACATCAGTCTGGGTTGAAAGTTGTTTTCTTTCAGGGCTTGAAATACCTCACTCCAAGCTTGTCTTGACTTGAGGGTTTGTGCTGAAAAGTCTGCTGTGAATCTAATGCGCTCTCCTTGATAGGTGAATTGTGTCTTTTCTCTAACAGGTTTCAGTATTCTGTTTTTATGCTGTGTGTCTGAGACCTTAATTATTATATGTCTGGGTGTAGATTTATGTTGGTTGTGCCTCACTTACCTTCATATCAGCTTTTTTCGCCATGTTTGGGAAATTTTCTTCTATTACTTCTGCGAATATTTTGGCTATGTCATTTGCATTGACTCCTGCCTCTTCACTGATGCCTATTAACCTTATATTTTTTCTCTTGGCATCATCTTGAAGTTATTGGGTATTCACTTTATGCTACTTTGTTATTTTTAAAAGTTCTATCCTTTCATGATCACTAATTGAAATCTTGTCCTTGAGGTCCAAAATGCTATCCTCAGCTTCATTTAAATGGTTTTGACAACTTTGAATAGAATTTTTTGTTTCTTGGATGACTCTTTGAATTTGTTTCATGAATTCTGTTTGTTTTCTATCTTGTTCATTCAAGGTTTCAATCAGTTTCCCATGCTCCTGTACTTTTTTCTCTATTTCTTCTTTAGCTGAACTCAGCAACTACTTTACTAAGGTTGTTATTTCTACCTTTACATGAGAGAGTACTTCTAATTTGATTTCCTCTATAGCCTCATGGAGTTGTCTTTTTTATTTCACTCACTATCTTTTCAGAGTTTTCTGGTGTGTTACTTTTGAAGTCCTCTGTTTCAATGTGTCCTGTACTTGCTCCTAGTGTACCAGATGTTTGAGATTGCATTTTGCTTTTTCCCTTTACCATTTTCCCCTTTTCAGTTAATATTTGGTCCTTCAATCCCACTAGTGTCAACTGTTGGTAGTATATATCTTGGGGTCCTAATGTAAGGTTGATATTTGTTCAGTTGCTGGGTCCCACAATGAAGAGGTGGGCCAGTCACCTGACTTCCCACTGCAGAACCTGTTGGGTGAATTCCATATTATTCCTTAGCTGTCAAGTCTAGTAGTATTGAAGTAGGTCAACTTTAAGTTCATGCGTAACTTCAGGTTATTCTAGATCATCAAAACTCCCTGTCTATAGTGTGTGTCTGCTGAGGCCATATTGTGTCCCTATTGTGTGCTTGTGTGTCTCATAATACCTTTTGATTTTCTCCAAGTTGGGGGAGTCCTTATTGGCACACTCCTCACTCTTCCTGATATTTTCTGTGTGCAGGAATGGGTCACCCCCACTCTTGTCAGACTCACTAAGGTCTTACAGTTAGTTGGAGGGAGCTTTACTAGTGGCCCTATTTACCCACTGTACACCTCTATTTTAGGGGCATACTCACCACACTGACTGGAGCCTGGCGATATCTTCCATTTGGGTGAGGCCATCACTGAAGCTCCCCTCAAGCTAGCTCAGTTAATCTACTGGGAGAAAGGTTCTGGGAGAAAGGATAGGAGCTCTGGCTGGAGTTTTCTGGTCCCAAAAGGTTGTCTGTGGAGAAGGTGGGGCCGCAGGGGAGGTCAGAGTTAGGCTGGCCTGGGCACCTGTGGCCAGAATTCCTGCTGCAGCAAGGTGTTCTCTACAGAAAAGTTTTTTGGCTTTGTTTTTGTATTTTGTTTTTTGTTTTGGTACTAGGGATGGAACTCATGACCTCGCACTTGCCAGGCAGGTGCTTATGATGCTGAGCTAAATCCCCAGCCTGTGATTTCTTATCATAGGAATTTCTTTTAAAATTTATCAGTCTTTCCATAATAAGTATTAACAGTGAGTATATTACAATTTCTCTGAAGCTGACACTTCAAAGCTTTTAATTTTAAATTTCTACCAGTCCTAACCTGCTTAGAAACAAAAGCATGCTCTAACATCCAGGACCTGTCCTGGTACTAGAACTTAGTTTTCTCCTATTGCTAGGATTTAGATCAAACTGGTTCTCAAAGGCTTATGTTTTGAGGATGACTTTTTTATGGCTGACTTGGTGCTAGAAGTTAAGGTCTGGCCAGAAGAGGATGTGTGACATGGAAAGGTACATTTTTCTCTGCCTTTTTTCTGCCATCCCCCATGTCATGAGCAGCTCTCTTCCTGCATGACCCTCTGACATGCCATCCTGCTTTGGTGCTGACTTTGGACTGAATCAGTAAAAATAAACTCTTCTCTAAAATGTGAGCATCTTGCATTTTATCCTATCAAGACATAGTGATTCTGGTAGCCCAGAGGCTGTACTCTTTGGAGGTAGGAAGGGATTAGAAGTGACCTTGAAGCTGACTGACCATGGACTGTAAAAGTGAGGTGAAATAGATTTCTCCTCCTGTAACTAGTAGGTTTCAGGTATTGTGTACTAGTGATGGGAAAGTGACTAAAACAAATTTTAGTACCAGGACAGTGGGGTAGTTACTGTGAATATACATAACTATATTTTTTAAAAGGTTTGCAGGAGAAGATTGGAAAGGCTTGGAAAAACTGGCTAGGGAAGCTATAAAATGTCATAAATTCATCTTGATGCTAGATTCTGGGCAGAGCTCAGATGACTGGAATGTGGATGGAAATAAAAATGACAAAAACCAGACTCAGGCAGATTCAAGTCAGGACAAGGACACTTTTGGCAGAAGGATTCCAGGCCCTGTGCTTTGCAGTGAAGTAGAAAATATGCCTACGTTTTTCTTCATGTCCTGAGACCCTGGGAGATTTGAGATTAAACATGCTGGGATAAACTGGCAGAGGAAATTTCAAGATAGCTCAGTGTTCAAGCCCTGGCATGAGTAATGTCTGGAGCTTTAACTCAGTTCTACATTCATAACCAAGAGCAAACAGCACAACCCAATGATTTCAAAGTTTTCAGTTTCATAAGAAAGGAAACACTCATGAAGTTAGAGTCTGAAATGTTTTGGCCAAGGAAAACATGGCTTCTTAAATTACTAGTATTTAAAAGAAGTCTAACAGTTATACCAGAATGAAAGAAAGACACCTTGGGGGCAAGTAAAGACCCTGCCAAGACCCCACCCTTCTATAGTTCAAAGCTGAAAAGTGAAATTCTTTGCTTTGAGAAAAGTGCCTCCAAGGGACCTTGTTGAGAAAACCCAGCTGAGGTAGTTTCCTGCACAATTACTTTCACACTGTCGGCTATCTATGTGATCAGAGGAACCTGCACCCATGATCCAAAGGGGCCAGGCTACTGTTGAGCTGATGGAAGACCTTAGCATTAGCCACACGTATTGGTTTTACAGGCATCTGTAAGGGTTATAGGTTCAGCAAAATTTCCAGTTACATTTTAGGAAAAGGCCAGGTAATATGTTCCTAGAAGGCAGTGCACCAAGCTATGTGGGTAAAGCTGAAAGTGCTGCAGAGACTCCAGAAAGTTAGAGAAGCCAGGAATGCGGAATGTCCGAGGAAAGGGAAAGGTAATAAGCAAAGCCCCTCCAAGAGAGGATGCGAAAGAGCTGCTGCTATCAGTGCCACAGGGTTTGAGCCTCCCAAAGCCATTGTCCTTCATGTCTCTGCTATGACTTCCCTCAGGGTTGGACAAGGAATGGCAGGATTTAACGTTTGCCTTCCTGGGTTTCAGTTTTGCTCGGTGTTTTTTCTTTATATCCTCCTATCTCCTCTCTTAGGAAGGGCAATATTTATCTGATGCCACTGCATGACAGCAGTGTTTAGCTGGTATTTACTGGGTCTCACAGCTAAGAGTTTTCTATCAGTCTCAGAGGAGATATTACTGTAGTTGTTCTTCTTCAGAGAGAAGATCGCTAAGATAATTACCTAATTATCCTCACTTCCTGAAATAACCAAATATAATCAAGCTCCTCCTTGGACCCACCACCGAATCACCTACCACAAACTCAACTTCTGTAATAAATCACTCCCGATACCATCTTACTGAGCAGCTGCCTCGTTCTCCAGAGTGTGTGTTTTTCATCCCAAGAGAGTAATTCAGTTCATCCTCAATGTTGCTCCTGCTGACCTTGGTCTAGAAGCCTTTAGCATTGTTACATCTAGGATGCTTACTCAGGCCTCCTATGTCCCCATGCAAAATGCACACTCCCCAGCTCACTCCAGGCATCCCTGTATGGAAAGGCCTCTCCTCAGCCAGACTTCAAGCCCTCCATGAATTCAGGCTTTACCACTGCACATCTGAGAGAGGACCACAGCTCTGTCGTGTCAGCAGGAAGCTAGCTGCATCCTTTCTCCTGTAGCTGGATATAGAAGGCATTCCGCTAGGTAAGCAGAACCAGCAAACATAATTTATGTAGAATAAGGTCTCTTTACTATATTATCGTGGCATGTCTGCTGCTTAATCATAACTCTTTAGGATGCCATACAATTATTTAATTGACTCACAACATAAAATATTTTTGATAATGCAGCTGAAGGTTTTACAATTGGCCTTCGTCCTTTCAGAGTTGGAATGATCCTACTTGTTTGTGTCGGGTTAACATCCAGCACCTTCTAATTATCTTTGGAATGCAGTCCTGTTTCTTGTTTAACTGGCACGATCCTAATAATGTGGTATTCATGCCTCAACTTTCATATCCTGAATCTCATCCCACTTGCTTCTGAGTCCAGCGTGATGGGCTTGTTTTTCACTCCTAAGCCATGTCAAACTTGGCGCTGCCTCAGGCTCTGCAAATTACCAACCCTTCTGCACAGAAAGCTTCCAGAACTTTCCAAAGATGTTCATCCTTCGAGGATAATCAATAGCTCTTTCTGGGGCAGAGACACTAGCTATGAGGGAATGGTTGGGTATTTTGTTCTGTTATCATATCTTGCCACTTAGCTCAGGGACTAAAAATCTCAAACATAATAACAAACACAATGGGACCAGGCTTTTGCAGTGACATTTATGGTAATTAAGAGTTGGGTCAGATTTATCAATGCATCATCAAAGAAGCCTTGATCCAAGAAAGATTTATATTTGGATCACTTACTTTTAGTTGATCTTTAATACTTCTCTATAGTTCTTTATCTACATTTATCTTTCCTTCTTTACTGACTATATTTGAGGTGTAAGTGGGATGCTTTGATGAACATATACATAGAATGATTCCTAATTAATAAATTAGGATCTTGGTAAAAAATTTAAACAATTGTTTTAATTGTGATGAGAAACCCTAAAATGTATTCCATGAACAAGTTTCCAGTAAAGAATGAAATATTAACTATAGTTAGCAGGCTGAACATTCAACTCTTACAGTTATTCATGCTGCATAATCTCTGGTTTATACTATCAGCTGTATCTCCTAATATCCTCTCTCCTAGTAACTGATATTGTACTCTCTATTCTATATAGCTTGACTTTTTCCAAGCCCATGTTTAAGTGAAATTGTACAGTGCTTTTCTTTGTCTGAGTCATTACACTTCACTAATATTTCCCAGGGTCACCCCAGTACTCTATTGGCACAATATCCTTCTACCCCTAAGGCTATACAGTGTTGCATGATACGTGTGTGTGTCTGTGTGCGTGTGTTTGCACAGTCTCTCATCCATTCACTATACAACTTGGCTAAGGTGAATAATGTTGAAATGAACATTGGATTGCTGACACCTTACAAGATGCTGATTTCATTCTCTTTCAGAATTAATTAAATTAGCATTTACAAGCATATTAAATACAAAATTTTACATATTAATGGAGTACCATGTGTGCTTTAATACCTGTCTATATTCTGTAGTTAGGCTAATGTTTTCTCCCAAAATATTCATCACTTCTTCACAGTGAAAATGCTGCTTCTCCTTTCTCTTGTATACTATTTTACAGTAGTGTACAGTACCTGGCACTATCAGATGGTGGGTTTCAAGGTTGTTTTATAAAATTTTTATGATTACCTTGAGCATCACCATGAAAGCTGATCATAAGCCATTTAAGACTTAGACAAGCAAATGAATATGCACAATTTGATGAGAATTGAATAATCTGTTACTTTTTCTGTTGATATTCATTTGTATCATGGTTCTAACATTTTATAAAGTTTAGAAGTACAGTTTGAGCTTTTGTGTTATGCTCAGAGACTGTTTGCTTGTTTGTGTTTTGAGTACTGGGAACTGAACTCACGACCTTGCACTTGCCAGGCAGGTGTCTATGCCTGCTGAGCTATACCCTCAGCTGTTTTTGTCTTTTTGAGACCGGGTCTCACTATGCAGTTCAAGCTGGTCTCAAACTCACTTTGTAGCCCAGGCTGGCTTCAAACTAGCAGTGATCCTTCTGCTTCAGCCTCCTCAGTGCTGGAATTACAGGCATATGCTACTACATCCAGCCTAAAAGTATGCTTATTGCTAGCTTTCCTATGCTTGATAACGTAAAAGTAAAAGGCAAATGATGATTAAAACTTTCTGCCTAGTCTTCTTTTGCATAAAAGTGCTCTGAATAAAATAGCTTTGGACCTGTGTTTCTTGAAGACCAGTGATTAATACACTAACTGGAAAATGTAGACTGTGAGAGAAAATCATCAAAATAATTTTCACTGTGATGTTTGTCCATTAGTGTGTATTGTCTACTTCGAAGCTCCAAGATAATGAGTTTATTTCATCACAAGCAGGATGAAAAGCTGTTGTTGGAGGTCAGTACTTCATGGCATTATTATTGGTTTAGAAGTAGGATAGGCATTGCACTGGGCATTGGAGAGGCATTTTTTTCTCTATTAAATGTAACAAAGATGCTTCAAAAGGAAAAATAACACTGTGAAACTATTTGATGAGTTTGGAGATTAAAGCTTTTATAAAAGTACAGTAAACAAAAATACATTTCCTTATGACTGTCCATGTCTCCATTCTCCTGACTGGAGACACAAGTATGATGAACACTAGAATTTAAGATGATTATAAAGTTAAATTTCAGTATCATAATGTTCTGCTCTAAATTGCTGTAAATGTTAAGAACATGTCATTGTTTTTCTGTATAAAACCAATAGGCTTAAGCTTTGGAAATTAGGGTCAATATTGATAACTGAAATATTGCATAACTGGATTCATTTGACACAGGCCATCTTTAGGATGTAGCCTATTAGTGCACAAGGCAATGCAGAGCAATAAGGAAAGGGACCAGGAATCTGCCTAGGTGTATCTAGCACTCCAATCTAACGTGAGTGACAGTGGCATGAGCGGCATCTTCTCACTTTCTGACAGTGCGGTGAGGACATGTCCAGCTTCTGGAGCTTCCGCAGCCTCTCCCTTTACCCAGCCAGCAGAATGCTGCGGTTTGTGCCACAGATTTTAGAGCATTAACACACTACTTTCTGCTGTACTGTGGGTTGTTGAGTGGCTCTGTAGAGAAGATTTTTGCTTTAGTTTCTTAAAGGCAAAATTGAAGCTGAGAATGAGTTAGAAATAAGCATTTCTTCTATAGACACCTAATTTTTTTTTTATCAAATTAGACAGTTATCATATTCCCTGGACAATGCTCTCAAAGCAACAGAAAGATATTTATCAAGATATACATGTATAAATATGTATGTACAAGACATGCACATGTATATCTTGATAAATAAATCAAATCTATATATATTGAATAACTCCAGAATCTGAAGTTTATTTCCCCAGTGATGTCATATTTCAAAGGAGACTTGATTTGCAAATGGGAGTTATTTTGATGATTGAAAGAAAGAAGTATGCACCAAGGCTTTAACCAAAAGAGAAATAAACATGGAGGTCATGGATAAATGGGAAGAGTGGAATCACAGGAAGAGAAACACTTAAAAATATCTATTAGCAGCATGGCGGGGGGATGAGAGCTCCAAAGTCTCCAGGCAGCAATCTGGCTAACAAAGAACAGAGCTAGCAGGCTGGGGACACAGCTCAGTGGCACGGCACCTACCAGGTCCTGAGTTCAGGTTGCTGGGAGAGAGAGAGAGGGGGGGGGGAGGGAGGCAGAGCACTCTAGTACAAACGGGATCTCAGAGAATATGTGGAAAATGTAGACATCCAATAAATGCTTGGTAGATGGTTCTTCATGGGTCACAGAGAAGGTTTTTTTGAAGAGCTGCTGTTCACATTTCTAGTTGTACCAATTGTTTTGTTTTTGATAAAACTTGTTAAACATAGTAAACACTGGTGGAAAGATATGTGAAAATAAGAAATAGAAAAAAAATGTTCTGATTGGAGATCTGTTATGTGATGGTGAAACAAAGCAATCAAGGATGCATGATTTGATTTGCCTTTTTAAAATATTTTTACAGATGGGAAGTACTTGAATATACAAAGATTCTGGTAGTCACAAATGTAGTGAAAAAGGAATTTGAAAGAGATATAATAAGTGAACAGAAAAAAAAATATGTGTTACAGGATCAAACTTCTCTAAATGATGATAAGGCATTCCAGAACTACGCTCTTCTACAACAAATTACAGGGGATGTGTGATACTAAGCCAAGACTTTGGTCATTAATCACTGAAGTATTTTTCTGTTTCCAACAAACATATGGATTTCTTTCACTTTTCTGAATAGAAACAAAATGTTCTCTGTCTCATTGTTAGTCATCTGTAACCCATTTCATTTGTTTCTTCCTTTTTTTGAGACAGAATTTTGCTATGTAGTTCAGACTGGCCTTGAACTCACCTTATAGCCCAGGCTGGCCTTGAACTCACAGTGATCTTCCTGCCTCAGCCTCCTGAGTGCTGGGATTCCAGACTTGTGCTATTGCAGCCACTTGTTCCATTTTCATAGATTTGGTACTGAGCAGTAGTGTAGCTCAATATGTTCTGTCATTTCTATGCTCCCATTACAGTTCTTTTATTCAATTAGCCATGCATTCTTAGAGTTGTTATTCAAATTATATAAAAATTATCTGTGCTTAAATTTAGGGAAGTTTATGTCTTCTAGTATTGTTTCTTCTGACCTCAAATGGTTTACATAATGTACGCCTGACTAAATGACATAGAGTACAAGAAAGATCTTACGAAAAGAGTGAAGATCAAGGCAGCATATGCTTTTCCTCTTGCTGCTTGTAAGTTAAAGATACGCGTGTTCATTCAATGTTAAGAATTATTCAAGAATAAAGCAAAACAAAGCATCCAGTTAGACTATGTGTAAGTTGCCATAGAAACATAAGTGAGAGCAATTACTATTCATAAGCGAAGTTATAATTGATTCCAGAAGACTGATGCCTTTGGATAAAAAAAAAAGGACCATTGTCTGATGTTAGAAAGGACTTTGTTACTGTCCTTAGTTAATTTTTTTTAAAATTGGATTTATTTTGTCTTCTTTTGTTCTAAATTTAACTGTGATTCTCTTTCTTTTCCATTAGATGAGGATGCTAGAAACAGAAAGTACATTTTAATCAGAGTAAGATCTAGTAAAATAATGTATGCCAAATTGCAAATGTTTCTCATATAAACTGTAAAGCACTATAAAAGTATCACTTTCTGTGATTTGAAGAGCTGAGCCCAAACATATTTCATAATGATTAGAGATGTTGAGAGATAGAGTGTCCAAAACTATTTTAAAACATGCATTTCTGGTAAAATT
Organism: Hydrochoerus hydrochaeris; assembly: GCA_004027455.1. Taxonomy (NCBI): domain Eukaryota; kingdom Metazoa; phylum Chordata; class Mammalia; order Rodentia; family Hydrochaeridae; genus Hydrochoerus; species Hydrochoerus hydrochaeris. The sequence continues at coordinate 15,720 of PVLA01003628.1, read as the reverse complement.
GGGGTAGGACTTGGCACAGACAAGTTAGCACAGAGCAAATGCTGACCCTAGGAGGCAGTGTGTGAAGTGAAAATGCCATCAGAATATGGGAAATTTCTCATTCATTATGCATATTTCTCAAGTGAAAACCTCCTTATCCTTCAGGCAACTTTTCTTTTAATAGAAGTAAAATCCTAGTAGGGTCAAAAAAGAAGAATACATTCACAAACTGTTTTAGTTACTTTTCTCTCATTGCTGAGACAAAATACCTTCCACCCATTGCTAAAGGTGTGCAGAGGTTTCAGTCCATGATTGGCTGGATCCAAGGCAGGGTTTTTCATGGCAGAGGAGCTACTGTTTATTGTGGCAGAAGACAGTGAAAGTAGCAAGAGACAGAGGGCACAAGCCTCTTTCTGTCCTTTGTTTTGCATGCAGGCTACCAGCCCTAGGTTGAATGTATCACTCACATCTTAAACCTCAACATTAGACCATGAGTCACTCACAAAATCTAGATTCAGATGCCTCTGAAAAGCCCACCCCCATGACTACATGAGGCTTTGGGGGGACATCCAGACATAAACCATAACACCACCCATTACATTCAATAGACTCTTTGCTAACATTTTGGTGATCAAGTATTAATAAAATTTCTAATTCTCCTGGACTCTGATAATTTTTGGACCTGGGCACTGGGGAAGATACCGGTAATTCCAGTTCTTTTGTGGGAAGGCAAGAGGATTATCTGCAGGCATAACCTTGAGTCGAACCTAAGCAACCTAGTAAAGACAACTACCTCTGCTCCCTGCTCCACTCCATAAAAAATAGAGAGATATAAAAATAATTACAAGGCAGTTGGTAACAAATCAATATACTAAAAAAAAATAAAAAACCTCAGGTCATCTTTACCCCATGTAATTGGTGAGGACTTGACAATTCCTAATTGACGTCTAAGTGATAAAATAGGAACAAAATAGAAATGTTCCCTGGAGGCCCTCTAGTCCTTTCTTGTATTGATGCTGTGGGGGTTGTTCTTCTTTATTATACTCAGATCATCCCTGTATAAATGTCACTAGCTGTGTATTTTGCAAGTATTTTTCTATTCAATTCTTATCACAGATTATGATTGCTCATGTTTTGCTGTTCAGCAAAACTGAAGTTTCAAAATTAAGTATGGCAATTTAATAATTGAGTAATATGAAATTTCAGCTTAATATGATAATAAACAGATTGTGGAACATGATACTATCCATTTTTAGGCTTCCAAATTTCAACATCTCATTTTTGTGCTTCTGTTTCTTTCATTTCTTACTAAAATTTGATACTAAATTATGGGTTTACAAATATTTATAAAGAAAAATATTCTTTTTGATAATTGAGAAAGAGGAAAATTTTTTTAAAAAGTAAACACAGCAACTTCTGAACCCTAAAGGTACGTGGCACAAAGTCCAGTTGTGTGTTGTTCCATTGAACTGGAGATCATTGTATTAAACAGATTAGCCCAACTCAGAATGGCACATGTCTCAGGTTTTCTGTCACATGTGGTATCTGTGGTGGGGGAAGTGGCATGAAAGTAGATGGGAGACTCTTACAGAAGAAGGGAGTCAGAGGAAAGGAGGAGGGAGGGACGTGGAGTCAGAGGAAAGGGGGAGGGAGGGACATGGAGTCAGAGGAAAGGCGGAGGGAGGGACGTGGAGTCAGAGGAAGGTGGAGGGAGGGACGTGGTGGAGCAGCTGGTGGGTGGGGATAACCAAAGCATATTATCTGCATGGACAGATATGCTACAGGGAAAAACCACCCCTATTCACACACTCTCCCAAAACATTAATACTAAACAGTCATCTGAAACATAAAAAAATACATTCTCCAATCTTTCACCAGAGCCATTTATTCTGCAGAAAGATAAAAAAAAACCAGTATAACAGTGAATTATGAACAAAATTATTGGTGGGCTGCAGGTGATAAGTATATTTATTCTGTTTCATTTCTTTGGAAAATAAGTCTATAAAGTGAGAAAAAATGAAAGACACAAAGTGGCATTTTTATTTTTATGTATAAATTTAAGAAATAAGTTTATAAGTTAAATAATCACTGTCTCAATTCAAACAGCCTAAGGAATATTTATTACATCTCACTATTGTGGAAAATTCCAGTGCACCCACATAGTGAGAACTGTACCTTCAAAACTGGAATATTATTTTGCATCCAATTTGAAAAGTTCATGGGAAAAATAAGCCGATATTTTATTTTTTGGAGACTACAGTGTGAGAATGAAATCTAATTGATGATATCAGCATTAGACTTCTCTACAAAATCAATAGCAAACATGAAACACTATATTCATTTAGTTTGGAAAGGAGGCAGGATTAAAACACATAAAAATCTAGAAGTATTGCCCAGCAATTTGGAAATTGTCCCTTACCCCACGAGAAAGCAGAAGAGAAGAGATCTATGTACAAACTTAGGCTATTCTGGGATGCAAACACACTCATAAGAAGAGTATTTGTGAAAATGGGTTCAGGGATGAAGATAATATACATTGTGGATCCACATTTATTCTGAATTTTTAAAAAACTTTCTTTCTTCTTTTGTGTACTTTATTAAAAGTGGTGAGATACACTGTATATAAGTACACCAATCTGAAGCAAAGTTGGTTGAATTTTCATGTAGGAATGCACTCATGAAATTATTGCCCGAGTACAGATATAAGAGTTTCACTTTGTCTGAGGAATAATTTCTTGTGTGAACTTTGTGGGACCCTGGAGTAACCAAATATTGCGATCACCCTTATTCTCAGTGAGTTCATGGGAATTTGTGAATGGATGAAATGCAGGATCTTCTCAACAACTGGGTTGCCATGTTCAGAATGAGTGGATCTTATTCAATGTAAGTTCACTAACAAGCTAAACACAATGAGATGCGTAAGGAGAGATTTGTTAAATCTCTCTGTGTATGTCTCTGTCTTTTTGTCTGTCTGTCTCTACTCTCTGTATCTTTCTCTCTCTCATCATCATCATCTATCATCTTGGTAGCATCTCTCTATCTCAGAATTTTAGGTTTGTGCTTCCTGCTGCTCAAACTAGAATTTAAACCATCAAATTTAGTGTTTCCAGATCTTTACTTTTCCTGTAACCCCAGGATGTCAATTACTGATTTTGCTGTATCAGTGTCCATAGTCCTGTGGACAAATGTCTTATGATAAATCATACACATATTCACTGAAAATGTAGCTTAGTGATAGGGTCATGGCTACTGATCACAAGCAAGCAATCTCAACTGGCTGGATCCAGATCTGTAGCTGTACACTTATTTTTATTGGAACTGCTATTCTGTAATATCTGTGTAGTGTTCTGAAAGGTATAAAACCTATTTTACTTTATTACTTTTATTCTTCAATATTCACATTTGATCTTAATTTAATCATCAAACTTTGTATCTCTAGCTTCCCCCAAAACACTTCAAGAATTTTGATACAGGTTAACTTCAGCCACCCTTTGCCATGTCACTTATTGCTGATCTCTGATACTTTAGGCTTTTCTCAGTGAGATTGTTATAATCACTGTCACAAAATCATTCTCAACATCATTTTTGATTCTACTCAAAGAAATAACTTAAGATTCAAATTCTCATCTCTCTGATGCCAGGAGGCTTCTCTAACTTATCAGCTCCATTCAGAAATGAGGGTGCAGGATAGAGATAAAGATTTTCCTATAGAAAACCCCACTTTAATTTGAGTTTCTTGCCTGAAAGTGAAGTGATTAAAGGTCCAAGAAAACAAACAGAATTCTGGGTGACCTTAGAGGAAAGGATGAGTCCGGGGGAAGCTCTCAGGCTAAAAATCCTACAAGTGCTCTCTGCGCATAACTTGGGCGCTCACAATGGGCCAGAGCGCCTCGCATAACCCTTCCAGGGATTTGCAGCACAGAGCCGAACACTCCCGTGTCGGGTCTGTCTCCGTAAGCCAATACTCAGGTCCGTTTTTCTGTCTCCTATTTCATTATGTTATAAAGTTTCAATTCAAATTAAAACCTTTGTTTTAGTGGCAATAAAAAGAAATTTAGCCTTTGTTTTATCATTTGTATCATCAAAGAAAAGAGGAACATAGGCAACAAAAACAACATAGTTACTTTTTGCAAATGGAAGTCAGTTTATTGCACTGCTATAAAACTCATTTCATAGACTGTGATGGGCAATGTGTAGAGATACAAATGAACCATAATATTCTCAACAGTTTCACCCAACTCTTTGTTACTCAGTGGTTTAAAATTGTTAAGGAAATAGTTCGATTATGATTTTGATCATAATCTAAGACATTTTAGGTCATGAATTACATATATGAAAACTAATAATTTAACAGGCTGGAAGAAAAAGGTGTTACTTAACTATGTAAATAGTATACAAGGTTTAGTTTTTGCATTGGCAAACCACTAAGGAATCAATCACACATCACACTTAAGTTACTGATATGTTTTGTTTTTATCTCCATAGCCTGTAAAAGCTTAATTATTAAAAGTAATTCTCCTAAATATTATTTAAACAAAAAAGGTAATTTCCAAAAACAAGTGACTATGAATTAAGTTATGTTGTTTAGAAATATGTGTCTTTATTTTCAATTCCAAATTAAGTGTTGTAATGTTTAGAGTACATATACCTCCTTTAAATATAAATAATAAAAATAGCAATAAATTCCTTTCAATTTTATTTACCCATTTCTAATCAATACAATAACAGTGATAATAGTAAATGTTGGACTTTATTAAAGATTAAGTGACCACTTTGTGTCAGTCATAACTCTAACTCTTTTAACTGTCCTAATGACTAATCTGAGAAATAAAAATGTAAGTACATTTAACAAACTGAGAATTAGTTAATAACATTAGTAAACTATGAAAATATTATCAAAGGTAAATTTTTGAAGGTGCAGGGAGGTTTATTCTAGAAGGTTTTGTAAATACTGTTGGCTAACTGATGAAATCTTGACTGATATACAGTGAAGTACCAGCCACCTGTGGGTGATCCACTCTTAGGAGTAATAATTTTATAAAAATTAATCTATCAGTTGCACATTCACAAATATATGAAAAGTTTCATGTTTTTCAGTGCCTTCTATACTACTGTTTGTTAATCAGAAAACAACTTCAATTCCACTTGCATAGCTCCTCTGTTCACATCTTGTACCGTATATTTTTGACAGGGTCCCACTTTGACTTTGAAGTCAGGTGTGACCTGTCTAATAAAAGGAAATGGCCTTGCAACAGTCCTCATGATAGATGAATTCAAGCCAAAAGCCCTCTGCTGGGTTCCAAATAAGAAGATTTCATCAATTGAACAGACCCTTTGAGAGTTTCTCTCTCCAAATAACCATGGTTTATAAAGATGCTTATTACCTACCTTGCCTGGGCTGTGACACTCAGACTTTGTACACTTGTCAAGAAAAGCAGAAGACACTGGAGAGCTGATACTCTTTCAAAGTGATGCCTTTGTGCTCTTTAAGTACATCCTGATTTAGCAGTGGCCCGTCTGAGGCGCACTTTCCTGTAATTGGCTCCCTGGCTAGGAAGGAATGTAAGGTTCTGTCTTCCCTCACCAAGGCCTTACAGGTGCAGTCAAGTATTCTCAGAGGATGGGACTTAAGATCCCCAAGTAAGTAAGGAACCAATTTCAGGTGATGCATAGGGGTCAGTTATTAAAGTGAAAGTCTCTGTGTTTTAAGAAGTGATCAGTGAAGCACTTCCTAGAAAAATGTATTTTGGCTTGGCTAATTATTAGCCTGCCTTAATCTAAGGTGGAAGAAAGAACACAAACCGGTGAAGTCTGATTGATCCTTCAGATGTATGACAGTTGAACTAGTGTCTCTAGTAACGGGGCTAGCTTACATTAGGGAAAGTGGATTTATTGTTGTACCAATGGGTGTCACTGGTACAAGACACTTCAACCTGACTCTCAATATGGGCTGTCGGTTATTGCTTACTCTTTAATATGTTTAAGGCTGCTACAATTTGCAATGATTTTAAGGTAAATGATGCAGACTCTTTAAATTTTTGAAGCAATGTGGTGAAAAAAATATATATTTATCAGTAAATTTAAGACCTTGTATTTACAGCTCATTAAACCAAGAATGGATACTCTTCTTTAGGCTGGAGACAATAAGTCCTTTCGTGCTGGTATGATATTCTCGGGACTCCTTGTGCCAATCTGAGTCTTCTATAAAACACACAGTGAAACAGATTTACAAAGAAAGGAGATTTATTGGATATAACAGCTGTGAAAAAATGGAGATATGGCAGCAATAGACAAGAAAACCCTTTCAACATCAATAGCGATTTGGTAACAGTGAAAGGAACAAGGGAGAAAAATCAATTTGTGGTAGATAACGTTCCCCTAAATTTACCTGCAATCTAGTTCTCAGAACCTGTGAATGTGTCATGTTTTAAGTCCAAGGAAACCACAGCTGCTCATGGAGTTAAGATACCCAATCTGTTGTCCTGAAAAATAGGGAAATTATCCTGGAGGATGAGTGTGTTCACTATGTAATCACAATTTCCTTAAAAGCATATCTCTAAGGAAGAAAAGGGAAAAAATTCTGTAACCCTTGAGCATTGAAATATTGTCCAAACAAAGGAATATGGCAGTCTTCTATTTTCCTGTTCAGTTTTTTGTGTTATTTTCAGCACCAAGTTTATGTGCCCTGTCTCATTTCCTCTTTCTCTTCAGTTTTTCTTCTCTTTCCTATGTAACTTTAATGACCACAAATGAAAGGACAGTTCTGCGCTATTCTGTTTACCATGTATATTTCCTTCTCAATTCACATTATTGTCACCAAATATGATAAAACAAAGACTCTGATTTCATCTTGATTTAGGTCCTTAAAAGTTTTCAAATGTCACTTTTTCTATGTATCTCTTGCAGCAAAAGGAAAGATGAGGAATTCTTTGCTTTCTTCCAGTAGGTTTGTTCTCTTTTGCTCCCAGTCAAAAACAAAATCAGAGGCACAACATTTCTCATCACTTAGGACTTTAGCATCACGTAAGGCATTAGCACCAACTTGAGTGTCTGCATTACTTTATCAAGTGAGTGCAAATATGCATGCAGCAAAATATTTAATAACTTCTTGTGTGTGTGCTATCCTTATTATTCTCATTACCTGATCAGATCTGGGTGAGAATAAAAAGTGTCTGTAAGGCAGCACCAAAATATGTGACTCTGTGAGCTATGAATGTCAGCACATCATACACAAGCATTTCTGTCAGTCTCCACCATCAGCAATTTCCCATTGTCCCAAGAACCTGAAATGCAGAGAAAAGATGCAGAAACCCCACTCCTCTCTCCCTGACTATCCCTCTGTCTCATAGTATCCATATACTGTCTCTAATTTTCATAGATTTCTTCCGCTACACTTTTTTCATTTCCCTGTTGCTCTTAGAGATTTTATGTGGTAGGGAATTCCAGGATTAGTGTTATTTTTACCACTCTAGTTTTTAGCTTCACTCTTTTAGTATCCATATTTTCTAAGGAACAGCTCATTGGCTTCAGTAGTTTACTTCATACAATGTGCCGTTTAAGAATTTGATTTTAAAATACTCCATTGTCTGTGATCTTCAGCAGTTTGACTGCACTATGTCTAGGAATGATTCTGTTCATTTTCACCCTTACAGTTTGCTGGTCATAGAGAATCCACACATGTGTATCTTCTCCATATTGGAGAAACTAGGAGTAGCAGTGTCTTCAAACATACATTATTCTTCCCGTTCTCTCTCTGCTTTCGTTGTGAAACTCCAATTAGATATTTCAGAATTTTTCATATTGTCTCCAAGATTCCCGAGGTTCTCTTCATTATTTTCAATGTTTTTATCTTCTGTAGAAAAGTGTCAAGGCATCCTCAGTAGGAAGAGTAACACGCGGTAAATAAGATATAAAAACTCAAATGAAGATTGCGAGTCTAGGGCATAGAAAATAAATAATCTCCTATGCCTGATACATAGGCTGCATGCCCCGCAGCAGTGGATTTCCAAGTTAAACTCCATGAATCTGAACCTTTGGCACCTGTGTTCTCCAAAGCTATCTTTGTTTGGGCAATTTTTATTTTATAAAAGTCTTTGTAAGTCATGCTGTTCCTCTATATGCATGCCCAGGAATCTATGACTTGACCTGAAATGTATCCATTCTACCCCTTTCAGGGAAGAAATCCACACCTACTTTTACTATTTCATATGATTTGCTTTTGTGATGTGAGTCACAAGTCACCAATGCCCAATTTAAAATGGAATATTCATAAACCTCTTTTTCTTTCTATTTTGTTGTGGATTGAACCCGGGGCCCATGCATACTAGGTGAGTTTTCCACTAGTGACTAATTTATAGCACTTTAAACTATGCTTCTTCTTTTAAAATCTTTCTCGTGTTAGGCCACGTTCTGCAGGAGACCTCCAGTCACTGTTTTACAACTATGGGATGTGTACAAAGGAGTGATCTCAACTGAAAAGGACGGACAGAAGGAGACTGGAGACCCAGCAAGGGAGAGAATTAGGCAAATTCGTGTCCCCAGCCAGTGCCTGGCCTCTGAATGGCCCCCTGTGGCTCTTGAGTTGGGATTTACCACAGGTTCACTGCTGCTCTTGGTGGGGTGCTGGGCTTCTTCTCCTCCATGACAAGTTAGGGACTGTGGTCTGTTCTCAGCACAAAGGGGTTTCCTTTCAGCTGGCTGCAATTTTTGGAAAGGAGACAAGCCTGAGTGTTTACTAAATAACTCAGGACATCTGGCGGAGGGATGCGCTGTTCTGTTAGCCAAAACCACATTCCACATTGGCTCCACCAAACCCTGGTACCGTACTAAAAAATCAAATGATTTAAAATACTACAAGTCAAAATGGTTTAATGCTTCAAATTCAGAGTTTTATCAGATGCCTTCCTGGATTCAGAAGACTCATTTTGGAAATAATTTTCCTTTTCACACAGTGCAGAATGGTGCTTTGTAATCAATTTAAATGAGTCAACTATGTGAGTGCCCACAGGAAATGTCTAGATAAACTGCCTTTTCACTTTGCAAAATATGAGAGTAACCAGTGTGTCTTTTAGTCAGTGAAACTACAAATGAAATATTAAAAACATGTAATGTTTAACACAGAAATGAATTACAAAGTTCTTAAGAAGTCTTAAATCCATATTAGTTTGACAAAAACATTTTGATAAGATCAGGTACTGTGTGATTCCAAATGCATCACATTTCAGAAAAGACAAAACTCTTTGACAGTGAAAGTATCACTAAAAGTGAAAGTGATAAAAAAATCAAACTTAAGGGACAGAAGAATAAATAGGTTCAGCCCTGAAGATTTTTAAGGCACCTAAACTACTCTGTATGGAACCACTGTGGTGGGTACAACAGCCAGCCTGAACCCCAAGTAAGCTATGAACACTTAGTGACAATTATGTGTCAGTGTTGGCTGATGGAGTATAAAAATACTACCGATCTGATACCATATGTTGCTATTTCAAGAAACTGTATAGACTTATATATAAGGAATTGTAAAATATTTTAAAGCAAACCTGCAAAACTTTTAGTAAAATTCTTGTACATTGGTGCTATTTGTAAAATAAATACATAAGTAAATAAATAAATACATAAATAAATATTAAAAAGTCAGATCCATAGCTCTACTTTTGAAACAAGTTTAATATTGACAAATATTGGAAATTAAAAACATTTTATAGAAGATATCTCTTGAAATAGCAAGAAAGAATTATTTATCTGTTATAGCTTCCATTTATAAATTCTGGGCTATAAAAATCAGGTCTGACAGATCTCTGATTACATGGTTCAACTTGTGATTACTACTGTGGCAGAAGTCTTTTGTCACACATGTCACAGTGTAACTCTAAGCCCTTAATTTTTTTTTTTTTTTTTTGCACAGAATCCCAGAAAGGCAGTCCCTGTTGTGTTTGCCCAATGAGTTAAAACTTGCCTGACATTTATGCATCATATAGTGAATTCTTCAACAAGATATTCATTTGCTAAAGCTACTGCTCAGGAAATGAAATACCAGTCCACATTGCTGGAAAGTTAACTCTGAGCGAAGGAAAACTGACCTGAACATTGTTAAACACATGCAGATTCCATTAAAGTCCTATTATCAGACGTCAACACAGAGAGAATCTTGTTTGGCAAATATTTTTATGCTTTGGGTCAGATATGTCACTCGATGACTGCAAATACAGAGGCAGGACATCTGCAAGGCAATTCGACAGTGGAAGACGAAGGCAACCAATTTTAGCAGAATGTGTTGTTAGAAAGTGAGGCATGGTTGGGAAAAGGAGACAACTGGGGCATTCTTTGAAGGATCTGTCAATCTCTTGGGTTCTTTCCTTGCTTTTTCTGCTTCTGTCCACCTTAAGGGAAGCTACTCTGCCATGCCCCTCCCTCCACCATGATTGTTCTTCCTGGGAGTCAGCCAACTGGGACTGATATCTCTGGAACCATGAATCAAAATAAACATTTCTTTCTCTAACTTTATTCTTTTATTTCTTTCTCTTTTCTAATTGTTCTGAGTAATGTTTCCAGAACTATATTAAATGTAGCAACAATGAACATCCTTATCTTGTGCCTGGTTTTAGAGTGAAAACTATTTTTGACCCTTTAGTATGATTTGGGTTGTTGGTTTGTCATAGATGGCTTTTACCACATTGAGATAGAAATTTCTATTCCAATTTTATGTAGAGTTATTTTTTTATGAATGGTTATTGGACTTTGTCAAATGCTTTTTTGGCACCTATTGAAATGATCCTGTGATTTTTGTCCTTGGCTCTGCTGATATGATGTATTACATTTATTGATTTATGTGTGCAGAACCATTCTTACATCCCTGGTATGAGTCTGACTTGGTCATGGTATATAATCTTCTTGATGCATTCTGTTTGCAGTATGTTATTGAAGATTTTTGCATCTAGATTGGCCTCTTTTTCATTGGACCCTTCTCTGGTTTTGTTATCAGGGACATACTTTCTTGCAAGAATGACTTTGGGAGTTTTGCTTCACTTTCAATTCTGCTAACAAACTTGAGGAGAGATGGTATTAAATCTTTGCTAAATTTCTTACAGAAAGTAAATTTTAGGACTTGAGTTTTTCTTTTTTGATAATTTTTTTATTTGTTGATAGGTTTTTAATTACATCTTCAACTTCATTGATACTTGGTTATTTAGAATTTTTATATCTTCTTCACTCAGTTAGGCAATTCATTTGTTTTGAGGAATCTGTCCAGTTCTTTTGTGTTTTCCATCTTATTTGCATACAGGTTCTCACAGTGGGATATTAGAATATGGAAAGTTATCCATTACTCTTGGGTAGGAAGAACCAACTGTGAAAATGACCATGCTTTCAAAACTTTTAGGTAGATTTAAATGCAATCCCAATCAAAATACCAACAGCATACCTCAAAAATTTAGAGTAAAGAATCCTAAAATTTATTTGGAACCAGAAGAGACCCAGAAGGGCAAAAACAATTCTGGTTACAAAGGTGACGCAGGAGGCAACATAATCCCTAACTTGAAACTATACTATAAGGGTACTGTGATAAAACTGCATGGTACTGGCAAAAATGCAGAATCTAGGAACAGATTAGAAAATGGAGAAATAAATCCAAATATTCAATTAACTTATATTCAATAAAGGAACCAAAGACATACACTGGAGGAAAGAGAACCTCTTTATTAAATGTGCTGAAAAAACTGACTTCCCTGAAAAAACTTTGCTTTCTACATGAGGAAGATTAAAACTAGAACTATTTCTCTCACCATGCATTAAACTAAAATAAAAAATGTTTCAAAGATCTAAGTATTAAAACAGAAACACTAAATCCATTGGAAGAAAAAATAGGTAGAACTCTTGAAGATATATGTATAGGCAAATTTTTATGAACAAAAACCTAATCGTATGGCAAATTTTATAAGTGATAAAAAAACTGGGATCTCATCTTATGTTCAAGTTTTTGCACATGAACAGAAATTACCAACAGAATGAAAGTAAAACTCACTGAATTGGGAAAACTTTTGTCAACTGCTCCTCAGACGAAGGATTGATACCCAGAATATATAAAATATTCAAAAAAGCATATACCATAAATTAACAGCCTCATCAAAAATGAGCATCTGAAATAAATCCATACTCTTCAGATGAAGAAGTAAAAATTGCAAGTAAATATATGAAAAAATGTTTGATATTCCTGACCATTCAGGAGTGCAAATTAAAATAATATTGAGATTCCACTTACTCTGGAAAGAATGACTATTATCGAGCGATCAACAAGTAATAAATGTTGTTAGGCTGTGAGGAAAAATGAACCCTTTTTCCTATTGGTGGAAGTATAGACTGGTGCAAGCACTGTGGGAATTCCTCAAAAAACTAAGATTAGAGCTGCCATCTGATCATCTAGTCCCCTTCTGGGTATCTTCCTGAAAGAATTAAGTCATCATTCCACAGTGATATATGCACACCCGTGTTTATAGCAGCACAATTTGTAATAGTTAAACGTTGGAAACAACCCAAATGCCCAGCAATGAATGAATGGCTAAAGAAGATGTGAGTTTTTTATACAGTGGGATACTATGATTTTTTATACAGTGGTGACTACTTTTATGCCATAAACGTGAGACATTTCTATATAAGTGAATGTACCTTAAGACCATACTCTTAAATGAAATAAATTGGACACACATGTAAATGTTGCTTTGCTTCTCAGGTATGAACAACCAAAAGTATAAGGTGAAAATGTATAATATGTATAGTGAAATAACAAGAAAATGTTCAAATTGGAAGAGGAACTGTGGGAGATAAGGAGAAAGGAAAAGTGAAAAAATGAAAAAAGAAGGAAAAAAATGGAAACAAAACTTTTGTAAGTAAAGATGGGAAGTGAGGTTGAAGGGAAGATAGAGGAATGAAAAGAAAATTAAAATTCAAGATATGTCATGTACAGGTAGAGCATGCCTATAGTGAAAATGATCACTGTATATATTTACATTGTACCAATAAACAATTAATTAAAAACAGCACATTTGAATAAGAATTGCCATTTGACATTTTTAATTTATATTCCTCTAATTCACACAACACTAATACAAATGTAATCATATGCAAATATGTGTAAATGTTTACATAACTGTGAGTGTAGCACAGATTGTACTTCCTTGAGTAATTTATATTTGCAAATATCTTAACAGCCTAGCATGCCTAACTTGGTTGGAATTCATAAAAATGTTTTCCTTTTAAGTTTTTTTGGGGGGACTTTTATCACATTGGCAAAAATCTGACAGTATAGATGCATACATCAGTCTCTTAGCTACTCAGCTGTGTTAAACTCTAACAACATGACCACCCACCTTCGCATTTCATCTGAATGACAATTCAGAGACAGTGGTTTGCATTTTTTCTTAACATGTAAGAAATGGTTCTGTATATCTTGGTGGTTATTTTGTGTGATACAAAGACAAAAGTTGGCATAATTCTCAAATATTTTCCTATCCTAGGTACTTGTTATTGATTGCTCAATAATTATAGCCATTAATGTTAGTGTTTTCTAACAAGTAAGAGATGATGACCATAGACACTGAAAAAAGAAACACAGCATCCTAACCCATTCACCAACATCTGACATTCATTGACTAGTATGTCCTCGGCATTTGCCAAAAGGTCTGACATACACTTCATGCAATTAGCCAGTGTAACATTTTATTATAAATCTCTTTTAAAAATGAAAGTGAACCGTGTCTTCTCTCCTACAATATAAAAGATGTTACCAGAGCTTGAATTTATGAGCTTACCATCAAAATATGAGATGTCTTAGTCACGGTGCCAAATTACTCAGAATAATTGAAATCTATGCTATTGGTAATATCAAAGGTATAGGCACTGTCATTTTAGTTTAATATACTACTTAATATTATTTTAGCTCTTTAAGGTGCTTACAGCAAGTTCCTATGTTTTTCACATTTTATCTTCAAAACTATCTTACCAGACTATGGTGACAATCTGAAATTGAGAGGAAAAGAAACAGATTTAGGAAACATAAGAAATTTACACATGATCTCAAACCTAGTAACTAGTGGAGACTGAACGTGAGAAGAGAAACATTAGTTACAAGTGCCACCTCCAACACTGGTCCTGAGCGTTAGAGGTGGCACACTAATACCAAGTACGAGAATGAGGAGGTCTGAGAAATCATCGTTTGGGAGAGCACATAGGAAATAATCTGTAATAAAAAGGTATTCTTATAGAAGCCCCTTTCTCATCCTGTCCTTGTTCTGGGAAGTTCATATTTGTCATCCCATGGAAATGTTATGGGAATACTGACAAAATAATTCCAATCTACCACCTCTGGTGCAGCACATGGTGAGAATAAAGCCATTAAACCATACTGGGGTCCTGAGTCTGCTCCAGACAAGGGTTCGCAGAACAAAGCCAGTGACCCGGGGCCTAACTTGTATTTTATTAATTTGGGAAGAAAGCAGTGGCTAAAGGATGGGAGACTGTGAGAATGGTGGGACATACATGAGGACTGTGAGCTGCGCCAGCTGGAGGGCCAGGAAGCAGCTCGGTGACATGCAGAGAGAAGAGTATGCAGGAAGATCAGTCTGCACAACACAGCTGAGGTAGCTTTTAACGTTTAGGAGGCTGTTGCTTCAGTTCCTGATAGGTGAACTTTTGCGCCCTGGGACGTCACAACCTTTTATCATGAGGCTTGAACCCACTTGGCTGCGCCGGGGCACTGGCTCTGTCAACCCTCTGGCTCAACCATTTAGGGAGACACTGGGATGGAGAAACAGTCAGCTGCCCATTTACTACAAAGATTATGCATCAGCGCCTCAGCCGGCCCTATGCACATTGCTTAGAGAGAACTGAAGGGAACAGGAAACAGTTTAGCCAGCTCTGCACATGTTGGTACACGGAGATGGGGCAGGTGTACTAAAGTGGAGGTGACTGTGTATTCAAGAAGAGACATCCAGGTGGTCTTCCACAGTTCCCACCTAAAGACCGTAGGAGCCACAGGAGTCATCGAATGGCATTTAAATGGGTAGCATGTACCAAGTACATTACACTCACAAAACTGGGATTGTGCGTGTACAGTAGGATTGAAGTATAAGGGAAATAGAGGCTTTTTTGTCAAGGAAGCATTTTTCTGTTGAAAGCTCATCACTTACACTCTCAAGTGCCTAACAGTGGAGCTAATTTTAAGTCGACTCTTGTAAAACATGATCTAATAGCACATAATTGTCTCCTACCATGACTTGTTTTGGGCATTGCAATTGTGTGCTCAGCTATGTTCTTTTAGAATTAAAAGCACCCTCCCAACTCATCCCTCAGAGAGAGTAACTAACACCACAACCCTTTTCTTTGTGCATGTTTGAGGAGGAGAGTCCATGGGGACATCAGGAGAACCCTGGGTATCCAGGTGGAAATGAGAAGTGACTTGCATTGTAAGTGGTGAAGAAAAAGAAATTCAAGCTTCTTCCATGAATTATCATCCTGGGCCAGTACTCAGGGAGGAAATTAGGTCCCTGATGCCCACCCCGTATGCCACTGATACCTCCACCACCTTATGCCACACACAGCTTTCCTGAAAGTTACAGCCTGGTCTGATTCAGGTGCATAAAGAAGGAAGGGAATGGGAGAGACACCACTCCTTGAAATAAAAGGCAGAGTTCCACAGGCACCGTGTCCCTGCCACTGTAGACCCGGACACTTACTCCTTACCTCCTCCTA
>PVLA01003627.1:149291-206159 GCA_004027455.1 Hydrochoerus hydrochaeris | reverse complement strand
TGCACACTGGCTGATGCAGGGTGAGAGGGCAGGCGTCCTCTTTGCACACTGGCTGATGCAGGGTGAGAGGGCAGGCGTCCTCCTTGCACACTGGCTGATGCAGGGTGAGAGGGCAGGGGTCCTCTTTGCACACTGGCTGCATAGAACCAGTGTGTGCTCACATGACACCTGGGGCAGAGTGCCTGACTGTACGTCTGACAAGCAGTCTCAGCCCAGGGTTGTCACAGCCCAAGAAGGGACCGGGCTGGGCCACAGCAGCTATAAAGGACACGGGACTTGGGACCCCACAGGCAGTGGCTCTCTTGGCAGCCTGGGAACTGGCAAGAGACAAGAAAGCACACAGAGCACATGGCGTCCTGCAAGCACCCGCCTGCCCTGACCGTCCCTCCCTCCCCAGGGCCGATGACTGCTTCTGCGCCTCCCGGAAGCTGGACGCAGTGGCCATTGAAGCCAAGTTCAAGCAGGACCTGGGCTTCCGGATGCTGAACTGCGGGCGGACGGACCTGGTGAAGCAGGCGGTGTCCCTGCTGGGCCCCGATGGCATCAACACCATGAGCGAACAGGTACAGCAGCCAGCCTGCCCCGTGCCGCGCTGCCCAGGGCACCCTCTGCCGGCCGCCCAGGGGCTTTCCTTCTTCCTTTTAAGACTGTTTTTGGTTTTCGATTTTAAATACAAAAATATTCTTGTCCATCTTTATAGAAGTAGCACATGATCATTGCAGCTGAAATGGAACCAGGAAAGTAGATCTTTTCCGGAAAGGCGGTCATGCCCTGAGGCGGGTGACCACCGTGTGTATTCAGGGCGCCTCCTCTGAGTCCTTTTCCAGCGTGGTTATTGTTAGCGCCTCACGTCTGCCCGTCACCACTCGGGACGTGTCCGGGCCGAGTCTGCCAGACTTGGAGACACATGGGTCAGTTTGGGGACCCCAAGAGGCACCTCAGAGATAGGCAGCTTCACCCCAGATCTTAAGACTGCTACAGGGAGAGGGGCTGGTGTCCACCCACCAGGGCGACCCCTGGGGGCAGAGGGGGCAGAAGGGGAGGGCCGCACTGCAGATCCCAGAGGGAGGTGACCGGGGCAGCTGGGCAGCTCCGTGAGTCCCGGAGGGGAACAGGGGCTGATTGATTAGTTAAGATGAGTAATTTTCTCATGTTACACCAGGGAGCCCCAATTCACACACACAGGCTCACACACACTTGTGTTGTTTTTTACAATCCTAGGATTTGTTAGACCTTGTCTTTTCCAGTATTTTATACAAAAGCTCATCTGCAGTAGTGTTGAATACTCTCTAAAAATCCCTTCCAGTGACCGAGTACAATGGTCGTATTGCTTGTTCGCAAGCTACGGTGCGATTGCTGCTATTTCAGCTCTGATTGTGTTTGCTAATGATGCTGGGCTAACCGAACTCACACGAGGTTGTTCAAGCATCTCACTGTTTCCTGAAGGAAGCTTCACTGTGGAAGTGGCAGCTTCAGCCCATCGACCAGTCCCTTTCTAGGGCTCGGTTTCCTGAGGGCCTCTCCGGCCTGTCCTGTCCCCTGCCTGCTTCTCAGGGGAGCCTTACTGCTTTTCTCGTTTACTTAGAAGAGCTCTTTGTGTATTTTGCCATAATGTGACAAATACATCTCCATTTATTGTTTACCTTTGGGTTTTGTTTATCATGGTTCCAGTCTCGCACCCTAAACACTAGGATCATTTTCCTTTCTGATTGCACGACCTCTATGGCTGGAACTAGATCCAGAGGCCAGATAGAAATAGTTTATTGGTGTGAGTTTTTCCAGAAGTCTGAACAAACTCGCAGTGATTTCGGTGCGTGCCGTTTTCCCAAATAGCTGCCTTCTCCACACTGCTGACTAGGGTGCCGCCCCACCCCTCTGTTGGCCAGGGAGTGCATTTAGGGTGAGCTGCTCCCCAAAGCCGTTCCTCCTTCGCTCGCCTCCTGCTTATAAATGACTCCGTCCAGCTGGATGTCAGTGGTGGGGACATCACAGGCTCAGAGGCTTCCAGTGACCCCTGATGCTGACCAGTAGCTTCTGCAGAGCCAGAGGATGCTCATTACATTGTGAAAGAGAAAATGTCAAAGAAACTGTGCTCATCAGTTAGTCGGTTTAGGGCTGATACCACAGAACCCAGAAAATCCCGAAAGCCCTGGATTGAAATCAGCGACTCTGTTTTCATAAACAGCGGGAATCCCTTCTTCCCTGAAACAGACGAAAGCCCACCAGGGTCTTCGGAGCCTGGGGCTGTGGCCTGGGAGCCATGCTGGATCTGGAGCACGGGGCAGCTCCTGACACGCCCTAGGACTTTCGCTCTGTGTTTGTTGACTGGCCACCACCACCTTGTAAACCCTGTCCATTCTCTGGTTTAACTCACCACAGGGCATGACTCCCCTGATGTACGCCTGCGTCCGTGGGGACGAGGCAATGGTTCAGATGCTGCTGGACGCCGGAGCTGACCTGAATGTGGAGGTGAGGGCCAGAGGGCCATAGGGCCCCTGGCGAGCCAGGAGAGGGGGGTTGGCCTCATGGGGCCACCACCGCGGGAGTGCACTTGGACAGAGAGGCCCGTTCCTCGCCCTCTTGGTGGCTGTGGTCCTGGCAAGATGGTCTCGTCCATCCCAAGGCCCCAGCTGGCCAACTCCAAGGAGCTGCCTCCACATGGATCGCAATGAGAGCAACCCTGTCCCCAAGGGTGGCCCTGTTGTGGCTGCCTGACCGTCCCAGCTGCCCCGTGCACATTGTGATCTGTTCTTTCCAGGATCTGGGCAGAGAGAGCCCTGAGCTGCCAGCCTGTCCCCTCTGCCTGACAAGAGCAGAGGGCAGCAGGCCCTGTACCCATCTCCCCCACCAGATGCAGACAGGCTCACCTTGCTGGCTGAGCCCACAGCGCTTCCTCAGGGAACCCTGGGTGCCCCACCCACAGGGTTTGGAACTGAACACACTGGGGGTGACTTGCTTTGGAGCTTAGACAGCTGGGTGACCTTCTGTCCCCATCTGCGAGATGGGAGCCCGATGGCACCATGGCACAGTGGCTGGGAGGACAGAGAGCCCAGCGTGGGCTGGAGGCTCTGCTAGGATTAGTCAGCCCACCTCTCCCCGAGGCTGGGCACTGGCAGGACTGCATTCTCTGCTGCCTCTGAAGACCTGCTCTTCCCAGCCGGGGCTCGGCAGCTTGGGTACCCAGAGACTGGCATACTCAGCCTTCGGCCGGAGACGTCAGATTTTAAGTCCAAAATCAGGTGCCCCTGCAGTCTCTGTACTGTGCTTTTTTGCCTTTTTTTTTTTTTAATTAGTGAGCATTATGTTCATCTGGGGAAAGTGCACAGAGGCCCCAGACCTTAGACCCACACCTCTTTGGGATTTTCCTCCCTGCACTGGGGTTCGTGCGTGGGTCCAGGTTTGTGCCCCTCAGCCTATCCAAGGCCTAGCGGGCTCCACAGCAGGGGTCCAGGCCGCAGGGCCCAGGAGCACCTGGGAGTAAAGCACGAGTGGCTGTGAGCATGTGGGGCCCCACACTGCATCCCGCCAGACCCTCCTGGCCCTGGCTGAGAGCCCAGTACCAGGTGGCTCGGCCCTGATGTGTCCCACACTCCTAGATCCATGAGGGGCCTTGACCACTAGGAAGCCAGCAAAGGGACAGGGACAGGCCAGAGAGGGCCGCGTGCAGCAGCGACACCCCCTCCCTCACTGTGGCCCTGTCACAGGTCATTGCTCATCCCGGGGCGCAATCCACATCCATCCCTGCGGGGCACAGAGGACGACGGTTACGGGGACATTTCTTACGTGGGCAGCACCTGTACAACAGGCCTCCCCTGGCCGACCTGGGAGGCGGCTTCCGGCTCTACTCTTACACGCGCAGGCAGGACCAAGGCCAGCTCCGGTGGCCGGACAGAGTGTCCACAAGAGAACCCCACCTCCCCCCGTTCCCAGCACTGCCTGGGAGCCGTTTCCTGTCTGTCTCCTGCCCATGTGCGCAGCCACAGAGCGGTCGGATTTGCTAGCCGAGTATTGTGAAGGTCACATTTTGAAAATAACCTCATTTGTTTGTAGGTTGTCAGTGCTCCTCATAAATACCCGTCCGTCCACCCCGAGACCCGCCACTGGACGGCTCTGACTTTTGCCGTGGTGCACGGACATATTCCTGTAGTTCAGGTAGTAACGCGCTTCCCTCCACACCAACCTCTCGTTCCACTTCTGGGGTGCAAATCTAAACATCGCCCAGCATGCATCTTCCCTGAGACATTCATATTGGTTAATTGCAGTGAAATGGAGGAAATTCATTCCCGCATCCGCGGCTTAAAGTAGCCTATGTTTGGCCCAGCTTTAACCAATATGAAACCATCAGACCCCATGCAGCCTGGCAGGGGCACCCGAGACACTCTTCCCGGTCGCCCTGGGGTGGGGCCTTGGCTTGTACTTTGTGGACTTGCTTGCGTTGCCTGTTGTCATGTGAACAGCAGACCTGTCCCCCAACAGGGACACCTAGAGCTGCCCTGAGGTCGGATCGGTGTCTCATGGCATCGAGGGGTTTCTGGGTGCAGGGAGGAGCACCCAGGGGACAAGGGCTTGTTTCCAGACAGTGCTGGTTTGAGTCCTGCTTCTTGAGGCTCAGATCCAGGACCACCGGGGCCGGGTCTCACATGTACTCCAGTGAGGTGATGAGCTCACACCCAAGGTCCCCGGGGCACATGGATGTGTCTCCTCCTTGCACTTTGTTGGCTGATGTCCAGGGAGTCGCTCTCTGGTGCATCTGTGGCTGGTCTCTGGGTCATGGGAACAGCAGGATCAGGGAGCAGGCCTGGGTGCGCCTGGCCCCTTGGGAATGCTGAGCTTCGGGGCGGCCACTTGCAGGCCTCGGGGTTCTCTGCAGAGCTGCAGCTGTGTGTGGGGACAGCCCAGTGGGGCTGGAACCTTGCAGGAGCCCTAGCTGTTTCCTGGGTAACGGGGATCCTGTGGACAGGTCCAGAGTGAGGTTCCAGGAGGCTCTGGCAGGTCAGCCTGAAAGGCCGGTGGCTCCCAGCCATAGAATGTCATTCCCAGTCCCCTCCCAGGAGATGAGTCTTAAGAAGGAAGTGATACATGGTAATGTGGGAACAGAGATGCCACAAATGCCTAACAGCTGGGGGCACCTGTACTACATCAGAAATGGTAACAGTGACTTGAAAGCCAGGCTACCTCCCCAGTGCAGTGCTGCCATCATGGAGGACCCAGAAGGGCTGCCTGGCTGTGCCCCGGGCGTCCCTCAGGTGTACGCTGGGAGGGAGGTGGCGTGGACAGGGCCTGCTGCCTCTGAGAGGCTTGGGTACCGTCTGTTGCACTGCACAAGATCCTTCACTCCTTCACTGCAAAATTCCCTTCACTCCTGGTGGAGTAATCAGGGACCTGGACAGGGCTCTGCCCTGGGCGGCCATGGGTGTCACCAGAGGCCTTCGGATCTCCAGCATTGGTGGCTGCAAGAGGCCCCTGCATCACCCTGACCGGGAATGGGAGTGCCTGGCATTCTGACACCCGGGAGGCCCAGCTCAGGCTTCTTGAAGCTTCTGTGCAAGTGCAGATGCTGCCAAGCTCTTTCTGAGCTGTGGGCGTGGTGCAGGAGCTCGGACAGGGGACAGCAGCTTCCCGACACACCGTTCCGCTGTGTGGACCACGCCATAGCCATCCAGGGCTCCAGCGGGCACAGGTGGCCCCAGGCTCGTCCTCCAGCCCTGTGTACATGGTCACGGCCTGTAGGGAACAGCATCAGCTCCTCACCAACCCGCATGGTCCTGAAGCGTCTCAATGGCCCCTCTTCCCCCAGCTGCTCCTGGACGCCGGGGCCAAGGTGGAGGGCTCGGTGGAGCACGGTGAGGAGAACTACTCCGAGACGCCCCTGCAGCTGGCGGCCGCTGTGGGTAAGCCACTGTGCCCGCCTGTGCTCTTGCATGTGCCTGTGACGCTGTGCCGCTTCGACCCCTCACATGCCACCCTCTCTGGGCTTTCAGGAAACTTTGAGCTGGTTAGCTTGCTGCTGGAGCGTGGTGCAGACCCCCTGATAGGAACCATGCACAGGAATGGGATTTCTACCACCCCCCAGGGGGACATGAACTCGTTCAGCCAGGCTGCGGCCCACGGACACAGGTAGGCTAGGATGGCCACATGGGGCTTGTTAAAGATGCAGATTCCCAGGCCTGCCTGACCGTCCTCACTCCCGGGACTCTGCCCACCAGCCTGTGAGGTCACCCCACAGGCAGCACGCGTCCATGCAGACTCCCAGCTTGTTTCACTTGCTCCCAGCCACGAGCAGCCATGTTAGTGTGGTGTCACTTTACCAGCCATCGGAAGTGAGGGGATTCCACACAGAGGACACCCAAGCACCTCCCGCCCCCCTTTTCCCTTCTGGGTTTGCTTTGGGACTCATGCCCATCACATTTCATTCACATCCCCCCAGCAAAAGAAGATTCAAGCTAAAAGGCAGAAAGCTCTAGAATCTTCTGGAAAAGACCAAGCCCCAATCTCCCCTCAGCCAACAAAGTCACAACCCCACCTCGTCCATCCCCAAAATGTGTCATGCAGGGTCAGGCCCCTGAAGCTGCACCCTAGAGCTGGCCTGTCATCCCTGGTGCCCTGCCGTGGCCCTGCCCTGCCAGCCACCTGCGTCTCTGAGCGTCTTCCTCTCGGGTTTGTGATTGACAGGAATGTGTTCCGCAAACTGCTGGCTCAGCCAGAGAAGGAGAAGAGCGACATCCTGTCCCTGGAGGAGATTCTGGCCGAGGGCACTGACCTGGCAGACACTGCCCCGCCTGCCCTGTGTGCCAGCCGCAACAGCAAGGCCAAGCTGAGGGCCCTGAGGGAGGCCATGTACCACAGCGCCGAGCATGGCTACGTGGATGTCACCATTGACATCAGGAGCATAGGTCGGTGTGGGGACCCCTGCTAGGGCAGAGCAGCCTCCCCGCCTCTCTCTGTCTCTCCCTGCGTCTCTGTCACATGCACACACACACTCACACACAACCCAGAAGGCCCAGGCAACTTCTCCCTCACTGGCTGGAGTAGGAATTCCATCCCCTGTTCCCACACAGCAGCCCCTGCCACCTCCCAAACCTGGGATGCTGGCTCCCCGGGAGCTGCTAACGGGGTCTGGACAGAAAGGCCGGAAATCTTTATGTTTAACAATCACCCCAGAGCTCCTGGTGGTGGAGGAGCCACGGCCGAGGGCGCCCTGCAGCACGCCAGCCTGGAGCCCAGTGGCTTTAGCTGGGCAAAGCAGCAGCAGGGCCCGGCTGGCGTGGCCTGGGCAGCAGCTGCTCCCAGGTGGCTGTCCAGGGTGTGTCCCTATCAGAACAGTGGTGAGGTGAGTTCCCTCAGTTCCCCATGATGGGCAGAAGCTGCCACTAGAGCAGGTGGGGGGAGGGGGCTGCAGAGACCGTGACCCGCAGCAGACCTGGCGGTCATGTCCGTGTCCTGTCACCCAGACGGGGTTTTACCCAGCAGAGCTGGAAGCCAGCAAGGTCAGCTGGGGGTTCCCCTGGGTTTGGGGACCCCAGCACAGATGAGACGTTCCCTTCCCGAGCTGCTCCCACCTCCGAGCAGAGGGTCGCATGTGCATGGGGACAAACACTCGCAGTCCAGCGCTGAGTCCCGGCCCCAGCTTCTGCTCGTCTTGGCTGTGGTCCCTGTGTGTCCGTCTCTGGGTCTCATCACCTGGCGATGCCCCGGGAGGACCCCACTCACAGACGCCAACACCGTTCCCGCCCCGCCCCCGCCCCACCCCCACCCCCACCCCCCAGGCGTGCCCTGGACGCTGCACACGTGGCTGGAGTCCCTGCGCATCGCCTTCCAGCAGCACCGCCGGCCACTCATCCAGTGCCTGCTCAAGGAGTTCAAGACCATCCAGGAGGAGGAGTACACGGAGGAGCTTGTCACCCAGGGCCTGCCGCTCATGTTTGAGATCCTGAAAGCCAGCAAGGTAGGGCGGCGGGACGGCCCGCCCAGCTCGCTGCACGCCCCCTGGCTGGAGCTGCCCTCTGGGACGAGCCAGGAGTCACAGCCGCAGGGGGCGACTGGGCTTGGCCAACTGTGCAGTCACAGTGTGCAAGCACCTGTCATGTCCCAAGGCTCAGCACACAGGCCGTCAGGGATCCCAGGCACCCAGGTCTGCACAGAAGCTGGGAGTCACAGGTGCCCTGCAGCGCCCTGGGGTGTGGAGAGGGTCAGCTGGTGCCCACTAGGAGAGGCAGAGATTGGGACCAGCAGGGGACGGATGCAGCTCTCCAGGGACCCAGAATGCAGACCCCACTGGGGTCTCTGGGTGGAGCCCTGCGGGGAGAGGGGAACAAGGATCCCAATCTCAGAACCGCCGCCAAAGGCCCAACAGAGCTGGCCTGAGGGGGAGCGGTTGGCTGTGCCTCCACTCCTGGGCCCGAGGAGGCCACACACAAGTCCCCGCCAACACCCGCCCGAAGACCGAGACCTGCACTGGGCCCGGCTCAGTCACAGAGGGGCTCCCACAGTGCCGGAGAGTGGGCACAGGGGTCTTGGGGAGGCACAGCCCTCCCTTCGGCTCCACTCAGTCCTTGTCTCCTGCCCTTTGCCCAGCAACCCGGCGGTGCAGGCTGCTTCCTCCGGAACACAAGGCAGTGGGGCGGGCTCCCTGGGCCCCAGCAACCCTGGCACCTGGACTTGGGGCCGCAGCTTTTTTATTTTTGGAGAATGTGATTCAACTGATTAGCCCTGGAGCCAGCAATCCAGCTCACGGGAGAGCTGAGTCAGGAGCGTTTGTTCTTCGTGCTAATCAGCTGCTTCCAGAACCAGAGATTACTGATGTTTTCTAAGAGCTGGGACCCTCGGGGGCCTGAGGGAAAATGCAACCTCTGCCTGGGTGACCTTCGGCCCTGGTCACATGGCCGCTTCTTCTCCCCACAGAACGAGGTGATTGGCCAGCAGCTGTGTGTCATCTTCACGCACTGCTATGGGCCCTACCCCATTCCCAAGCTGGCGGAGATCAAGAGGAAGCAGACCTCGCGCTTGGGTGAGTGGCTCTGTGGGCCGGCGGCTTTGTGGGCTGGTGGCTTTGTGACAGACACAGTAAAGGCGGGCTTCCAAGGCCAGCAGAGAGGGCATTATGGGGCAGGACTCTGATTAAGGGGTCACAGGGTGGGTGCTGTCTCCGAAGCTGGGTTGGCACCTCCGTTTACCCAGAGAATACCACCTGAGCGTGGATGGCCTGCAGTGCCTGGAGGCCCCCAGGGGGCAGGTTGCTAAGTGCTTACACAATCAACCTGCTTAATCCTGCGATAGAGGTGGACCCTGATTATTCCCACTGCCATTTGACAGAAGGGAAACTGAGGCACGGAACTGCTAACTAATGTGGCCAGGGTCACACAGCAGAGCCCACACACTCCGCATCTCCCCCACCTCCATGCTGGACACAGAGGAGGCACAGATGGTGCAGAGAGGTGACGCCCCAGGGACCGCAGGGGACACCAAGCAGCCCTTGTCCAGCAGGGCACCGGCACATCTGTGTGCCCACACAGGCCTGGCCAGGCTGGGGGAGAGCGTCAGGCAGAGAAGCAGCAACACAGGGCCCGGAGGTGACACAGGGTCTCCCTAGCGTCACATGAGGACAGTTTGCCAGGAGTGACCTGGGTGAGGACGAGGGGAGCAGTAGCCCCCAAGAAGCCCAGGGTGCCCCAGAGCTGAGAGAGCCACAGTCAGTGCACAGCACAGGAACAGATGAGGGCAGGGAGGACAGGACAAGGGACGGGGCATGGTGACCTGGGAGAGGAGGCTGCTTTGGTCCCCGGGTCAGTGGCCTGGGCAGCAGGGATGAGAGCCCCTCGCAGGGCGCCTGGCAAGCAGCACCTTCCTCCCCTGATTCCAAAGCTTGGCTGCAGCCAGCTCACTGGTACATGCAGCCACCTTGCTACTTAGGAGGCTGAGGCAGGAGAATCACAAGCTGGAGACCGGCCTGGGCAACTTAGCAAGACCTAAAGTGAGCTCAGTAACAGAGAATTCAATCCCCAGTCTAAAAAACACGAGGAGAAGGCCCTCAAGAGCCAGCCCTGAGGTGCACCCTGACAGGGGGACAGCACCAAGCCAGGGGTGAGGCCCATACGCCTGCTGGTTGAGGACAGATTCAGGAGCCACAGATACTGCTGGGGACACTCAGACCCAGCTGGATGGAGTGACAGATGAGCAGGAAGAGCCTCATGTGTGACAAAGCAGGCCACACCAAAATCACCTCTGTGGCCTCAGTTTACCCCACTGCACCATGGGGTCACGTGGTCTCTGCAGTTCCTGCAGGGCTGTGGCCCCAGGAGGGAGGGGTATGGGATGCAGTGACCCCACAGCTCTTCCAAGCCGCGTCCACACTCGTGGGGACACACAGCCCGGGTGCAGAATCCTGGGACGCTGGGCGGGATCGGGTGCCACCGTTACACTGGAAGACCCCTCGGGCCGTGAGAATCCCGTGTGGCAGGGGCCGAGCTGGTGGCACCTTCCGCGACATGCAGGTCCTGGCGCCAGGCTCGTCCCGTCACTAATGCCGTCCTTCCCTGCCCTTTCTTGCAGACCCCCACTTCCTCAATAACAAGGAGATGTCGGACGTCACCTTCCTGGTGGAGGGGAGGCCGTTCTATGCTCACAAGGTGCTACTGTTCACAGCCTCCCCGAGGTGCATACCTGCCGTCCCCAGCCGCGTGCCACTGTCATGAGACGCGATATCTGCAGTGTTCCTCCCTGGACCAGCAGATTAGCCTCGAAAACTGGCAGCCCCTATGTGGCCCAGAGTAAGGTGCCCCTTCTCCCGCCCGGGCAGAGAGCCCCACGCCTGGGGCAGAGCTTTGTGAGCAGCACATCGATTGGATGTGGGCTCCTCGGCCTGGCGCCCTCACACAGTGCGCAACCTGGGACCCTTCCATGGCAGCCGAGAGAGGCCCGCTCACCAGGTGACAGGGGAGAGCCTGGCATGAGCTGCAGAGACCCCCGCCGGGCCTTCCTCCTCCCCAACAAGTCACAGATGCCAGCGTCAGGTAGTGGTGAAGGAGAAACCACTCCTCCCTGCTGCCCTTTCCTTCTGGGTGGGCGCCAGGAGCAGTGACCAGTGGGCAGCCACCCTGCCCTGGGGCTTCCAGGAAGGCTGCTGGGGCTGTGTGACCAGCATCCCTGGTTCCCAGAAGCACCTGGCTTCCCCAGTGCCCCAGAGCAAATGCAAACCCTGGAAATCTTTGTTTCTTCAAGAAAAACTTGCACATAGCTCTTGGTGACGATCACAGACCAGTGCTAAAGCACCGGGCGGGCAGGTGTTAGACGCCGGCCTCTCTCAAAGCTCCCAGCCCTCAGGACTCACAGCCCCGCTGCCTCGGCTTCAGCCTGAGCTGCCTCTGCACCAGCAGAGCCACCAGCTCCCTCCAGTGGGGTCTCTGCTCCTATGCGCAGGGTTTGATGGCTGGGTGGGAAATTGACCTCAGAGCCCTGGCGAGGGGTCCCTGGGGTGGCTCCCGGCTGCAGCGAAGACAGAACCACAGACGCTGGGCCTTGCGGAGCCAGCAGCTGCCCGCGTAGCGGACCAGAGGGAAGCCAGGACCCGAGCTCAGGAAGAGTTACCCTCGGGTGGCAGCCCCTGCACCGGGCATCCAGCAGTGGCAGGATTTAAAGCCACTGTCCTTTGCCACTCACTAGTCTGAGGACCTGTGCAACACTGAGCTTTTGAGTTTTGACTTTCAGTGAGATGATGGTGTCACAGAGGAAGGGTTTAAACCGAGAAATCTCTGAGTTGGGTGCTTTGGTGCATACCTACAATCCCAGCTGCTCAGGACATGGAGGCAGAAAGATCTTGAGTTCAAGGCCAACCTGGGCAATTTAACCCTGTCTCAAAATCAGAAAGAAAAAAAAATTTTAAGGCTTGGGATGTGGCCACTGAGAGGCTCTGGTCCAGTCCCAGGACCACAACAAAGAACAGGAAGAAATAGGGACCCCCCACTGCAAGGCCATGGCAGAGGCATGGGTCTCTGACTTCCCTGTGTGTTGCATGCAGGTTCAAGGCCCTTTTGTCCAGCAAGCCGGCCAACGACGGCTCCTGCATAGAGATCGGCTACGTGAAGTACCCCATCTTCCAGGTGAGCCCTGTCCACCTCCATCTGGGGACACAGGGTCACAGCGCCCTCTCTTGGAGACTAGAAGCATAGGCAAGGTGGCTGTGAGTGTCCTAAGGGTGCCCACTGAGCGGACAGCTAGCACTGTGCTGGGGTCATCTGGGAGGGCTCCCTGGAGGAGGCATTGGGGCTCAGAGTTCGAGAAGTTGGGGCCAAAGAAGGGCAGAGGGCTTGAGAAATCAAGATGGGGAGGGGACATCACCAGCCTAGGCACAGATGAGGAGATGCAGTGACCTGCCCTTGGCCAGGTCTCCAGCTACCTCAGGCCCTCACAGCAGGGCTGGCCCAGCAAGGTAAGGCAGGCCAAAGATATGGCTCTTCCCCCACTGACGCATTCCCCCAGGCCCTGCTGTCCACTGGGACACTGGGAAGGCACTGGGCCCTCAGAAGCCTCCTGAGGGGTCTGGGTTTCCTCGTGAGAAATGCACTCCTTCGGCTGTGGCTGAAACTTGGAAAGAAAGAATCCTTGCTAGCCAGGCTGGTGCTCGCCTGTAATCTCAGCCCTCTGGGAGGCTGAGGCAGGAGGGTCACAAGTTCAGGTCAGACTCGGCAATTAGCAAGACTCTATCTCAAAGGAAAATGAAAAGCCTGGGATGCAGCTCGGTCGTAGAATGCTTGTCTGACGTGCGTGTGACCCTGGGTTCCATCCCCTGTGCTGCAAAAAAGAGAAGAGTAGAAGAGGAAGACGAGGATGAGGATGAAGAGAAATACAAGACAGAGCAAGAGCCCTGAGCCAGCTGTGGCCGAGCTGGGCTCCAGGCCAGCTCCGCGGCCCTCCGCTCCTCCCCCCTGGAGCCTCAGGTCCACCCCCAGGTCCCAGCCCTGCAGAGAGCATCTCTGCTGGCCCTGAGAGTTTGTGCAGCAACTGGGCATTCTTGGGAGATGAGTGAGACCCCAGCTGGGGGCCACAGCCTCTAACCGATCCCCTGGGGCTGCTGGGCTACTGTCCCTGACAGGAAGGAAGACGTGCCCACCCTGGCACAGGGCGACCTGCCAGGAAAACAAAAGCCTCACTGGTGGCTTGAAATGGCCTGAGGGAGGCTGCAGGGGTGTGGAGGTTTATAACGGAGGCCCCCGCCTCCCCGCCTCCTCCAGGGAAACCTGGCCAAAGCTCCTGCCCTCCTGGGAGCGGCCTCAGTGGCAGTCAGCAGTGGCCTGCAATGCCCACCAGCCAGGGACCCCACTTCCCATGAGAGGAATCACCATGTGGCTGCCAAGGCCATGCAGGGCAGACGACGCCTGCTGTGTGGAGGGCACTGAACACATGTCACAGCCTGGTGAGGGGACCCCAAGGTCACGGCCGGCACAGGGCAGGGCGGGAGGCCTGAGGCTTCCCATGCTGTGACCGATGGGCTATGTCCCCAGGTGGGAAGGGCAGTGCCACACACCAAGGGAAGTGCCAGGAAGATGCAGGCCTGGGGCTAGAAGAGAGGGAGGGCAGTCAGGAAAAGGCCACTGCCCTCGGAGGAGGAGGAGGACGAGGACGAGGACGAGGAGGACAGTGGGGAGAGAGGCAG
This sequence comes from Hydrochoerus hydrochaeris, assembly GCA_004027455.1. Taxonomy (NCBI): domain Eukaryota; kingdom Metazoa; phylum Chordata; class Mammalia; order Rodentia; family Hydrochaeridae; genus Hydrochoerus; species Hydrochoerus hydrochaeris. The sequence continues at coordinate 192,511 of PVLA01003627.1, read as the reverse complement.
GTGGCATCAGAAACCGATGCACAAAATATTCGCAGCAGTGACAGCCAGGCAGCAGGAGCTACCCAGGCGCTGTGACAGGCGGGCGGGCGCACCCTGGACGTGGCCCATCCATGAGCTGCAGACCTCGGTCAGCCGCCGAGGACACGGGGCTGATGCCAAGGGCAGGGCGAGGCCTGGAGACTCCACGCTCAGGCGCCGGACGTGGCAGGACCTGTGCTGCATGGCTCAGGTCTGGTCACTCGGGGCTGGAGGCCAGCCGGGACATGGAGGCGTGCACTGCTGGCTTCTCTCCGCATCAGACGTGTGCTAAAACCCCATGGCGACGGGCGGCAACAAGTGCTGAGGTCAGGAAGCGGCGCCGCTCACTTTCACCAGGCACTTGTGTTCCGTCTCAGTAAACTCACAGTGCAAACAGTGAGCGCTTCGGGTGAGTGTGCAGGCGGCCGGCAGGCGGGCCAGCACGTGGCCAGGGTCCTGGAGAAAGGACTGGGCTGTCCCACAGCCCCCACCAAGTCCTGCTGTCCCTTGAGAGCTGGCAATGCATTTGGCCTTCATCCTCACCGGAGGAGGGACACAGTCCCTGGTTTGCAGATGGGGCCCCGGGCTCACAGGGCCCAGTGGAAGTCCAGGTCCTGCTCTCAGCCACTGCCCTGTGCAGCTCGCCAGCAGCCTGTGAGCCTGGAGGGAGCCCGCCCATGCAGACCTGGGCCATAGCGCCAGGCAGGCAAAACCCGGGGACAGGGAGAGGGGACCAGGACAGCGGGAGAATGTGCACCAGGAAAATGAACACTTGGCTGTCGTGGGAGGAGGTGACAGCCAGGCCTGACACATCGGCGACCTTCCTTCTGCTTGAGAGACAGCCGTTGGCAGAGCTCCAGGACCTCATTGCTCCTGGGACCCACGAGTCCCTAAAACGCACATCCAACTTGGGCCAGCGAGCCACATCGGTGGACTCTGAGACTCTGACTCCACCACAGGTTCTGTTCAGTCATCACAAGGACCATGCTCTCTAGGTGGCCCCTGGGAAGCCTGACCGGAACCCTACAATTATCATCCCCATCGGGAAAACGGCCTGAAAGACCTGGAACCAGGGCTGGAAACCCCGGGGGACTCTGGGGTTCACACTAGGCCATTGCAGGGCAGGACTGTGTGGTGGGGGGTGGACAGCCAGGCTCACCCGCCTCTTCCCTTCCAGCTGGTCATGCAGTACCTCTACTATGGAGGCCCCGAGTCCCTGCTCATCAAGAACAACGAGATCATGGAGGTGAGGAGCGGTCGGTCACTGTCCTGGCCCCCCAGGGGAGGGCTGTACCCGGGTCAGGGTGGTTTAAACAGCGTCTGGGGTCATCCCGGACTATTCCCCTATTCCCCTGGGCAGAAGAGGCTTCTCTGGGGTCCCTTGAGGAGACCTCACCTTAATGACTTTGGGGGTGCAAGGGCTCCCTGAGAAGTTGGGGGTGGCACAGCTGCATCAGAAAATGAGCTAGACAAAGTCTCCTTGTCGTTTGTAAGAGGACTGCATCCCCCAAACAGGCCCACTCCTCAAGCAGGCCGCCCTTTCCCATCACTGGTGCCACTGCACCACCCCCGTCCTGTCCAGCTCCACCCCCAGCCTCATCTCTGTGCCCTGCCCACGGCTGAGGGTCCCTGCCCCTTCCTGGAAGCAGAAGTCTGATCAGTTTCCCAGTCAAAGCTGGGAGCTTTGCGGCTGAAGTCATGGAGCTGCCGATGGCCCCAGTGGGGCGCCTGGCTGCCGGAGACACCGGGATCTGCTCCTGTCTCAGCCACATGACCTTCGCAGGGGACCTCTGAGCCTCTGTCTCCTCACCCACCCGTGGCTTTTCCAGAGGCCACAGGAAGCGTCTTTTTGTGAGGGTGTAGCCAGCCCCGGGTTTCTCCGGCCAGGACCAGGAGACAGGCGGAGGACAAGGGCTTCTGTGCACACATTTTAGAAATTCCTCCAAAATCGAAACAGCAAATCCTGTTTCACGTGACCCAGATTAGGACAGAGCTATACATCAACCCCCGCATGGCACGTCCCTGGAGCAGCTCCAGGGCGGACCCCACAGGAGCACCTGCCCCGGGGACTTGGGGCTGCACCCGCCCCGGCATCCCTGAGCCCCAGCCACGTAGGGCGTGGGGGGCACAGCAGGGGCTGCCCCGGCACCCCCCCCTTCCCAGCCATGTTGCACCTCCCTCCCCAAAAGCCTGTCACCTCCACACATGGCAGTGTGACCCCAGGTACAAAGAGCCCCGTCCCCAGGGCCCCAGTGGGGGGCACCAGCATGTTGGAGGGAGGCCCAGTGTGAGGGCCTGGGGTGTGACACGTGTGGGTGAGGGGACCTCGCTCACAGCCACTTGCTGAATGACACCATGCACCCCAGTTCCACACATCCGTCAGGCACTGTAGTGACCTCCTGCTTCAACAGTGTGACCTCGCTCCGCCCCCCTCCCTTCTCCACGGTAGAGCCCTGTCGCCTTCAAGAGAGAGAAAAGAAAAGCATGGTCCTGCCCGGTCCCCGTCCTCCCTGGTCCCCCAACCGAGCTCTTTCTCTCGGCCGCACCCCGTGTTGTCACCTGCCCCTCACGCGCTCTTGTTGGATTGATTCCAGCTGCTGTCCGCCGCCAAGTTCTTCCAGCTGGATGCCTTGCAGCGACACTGTGAGATTATCTGTGCCAAGAGCATCAACATGGACAACTGCGTGGACATCTACAACCACGCCAAGGTGAGCCCGCCCGCCCCAGGGTGCCAGGGCGCCAGCTGCCGATCCTGTGCCCGTGTCTAACCTGGCACCTGGCGAGCTCCTGGCTGATCCAAGCCACACTTGGAACAGAAGGTTCTAGAACAGTGGTTCCCCAAGTGCAGTCCACAGTGCAGTGGCAGCCACAAGGGCACAGTCAGGAGCACAGCTCTGAGCCTGGGGCTCAGATTCGTGTCACTCCAAAACACTTTCTTAACCTTCTATTCCCATCTCCCTAGTAAATGTCCTGCCATGAGTGCAAAGCCAGCCTGAACTGCAAACCAAGAGCCTGTTTCAAAAAGAAAAAAATAAATAAAACTTTCCAGGTTGCTGTTGCGTTGCTCAGCAGAAAAGTGTTTGTGGAGCATATACAAGGCTCTGGGTTCACCACACACACACACACACACCCCCAAAGCTCCTGGCCGAGCTGTCGGCAGGCCCTGGAGTTCCTGCTGCCCCTTCAGGCACATCCACCTGAGAACACAGATGAGCTGGTCCCTCTGGTCGGATGTCAGCCAATGCAGGAAGCCCAGCCGGGGATCAGGGTGCAGAACCTGAGCCAGGGAGCCAGGGGTTCCCTGGGGGTTCATTCCCTGGGCTTTGTCAACCACGTGTCTTTCCTAGGAACTATATTCATCAGAATAGAAGAAATGAGTGAGGCCTGGTCTCTACTGCTAAAGAAAAAAAAATTATGATGTGGGAAAAGATCCGCAAAGAGGTTCTGTGAAAGGCCACATCAGCTTGCAGGCCCCGCGGCTCCTCCCGCACCCACTTAGTTCTGCCTCCGTAGTGGGAGTGCAGCCGGATGTGACAGGGTAACAAATTGTGTGGGCGTGTTCTAATAAAACTTTATTGACGAAGCAAGCGGTGGAGATGGGCGTGTGGCTGGTCATAGCGGCCGTTCAGTGAATGTCTCAGATGCGTTTACCGAGCTTGCTTCCCGCTCACACTGCCTGTGCCGGTTGTGATAAGATGGGGAGGGCGCTGAGATAGGCAGTGCTTAGCCTCAGTTTCCCCTCCTGTAAATCGAGGCTTTGAAGCCATGCCGCGAAGGCTGGCCGGTCCGGGGTCCGGGGCCCGGGGCGGGCAGCCACCTCTCCTGTGTGTGTCACACCGCTTCCGCCCCCTCTCTGCAGTTCCTCGGAGTCACAGAGCTCTCCGCCTACTGTGAAGGCTACTTCCTCAAAAACATGATGGTCCTCATCGAAAACGAGGCGTTCAAGCAGCTCCTGTATGACAGAAACAGCGAGGGAGCCGGCCAGGACGTGCTCCAGGACTTGCAGAGGACGTTGGCCATCAGGATTCAGTCCATCCACCTGTCGTCCTCCAAGGGCTCTGTGGTGTGAGCGTCCAGGGTGCACAGGGGGCCCAGGCACCCCAGCTGTCCCACCGCACTGGCTGCCCCGACACACACGATCCCACCTGGCATCTGTGGCTCCGCCACGGAGCAGCCTCCACTGCCTCAGCTGCCCTTGAATCAGTGAGCTCAGCTCCCACGTGCTCCTGTTGGAACTCAGGGCACAGAGTGGGGTGCAGCACGTGTGGTGCCTCCAGTCCACATGGGGCCACCAAGCCAACTCCAGCCCTGGGGCCACCGCCCCCAGATGGATTGAGGCCGGAAGGCTGTTCTAGCTCGTGGTTAAACTGGACTGTGCCGACCCAGAAGCAGTTGTGTCACATGCCTGAGACCTCCGTGGCTGCACTGAGCAGAGGTCAAACCTAGTAGCTCTTGGGTGACGCTGTGAGACAAAATGAGGAAATTATTTGGCCAATTTTTAGGGGTGGGAACTTTTTAAACTTGTTCATACTATAACAACAACAGGGCAGTCTTGTAGTTTAAAATATATTTCTAAAAGCTTAACTGTTCATTTTCAACTGAATTGTGTTTAGGGATCTGTGTTTTGAGGTTCTTTTCTCCTTTTCTAAACAGTAAGCCGCAGGTCCACACTGTGTAAACATGCGGTCAGCAAGTGCTCGCTGATACCCTGGACAAGGTGAACGAATCATGCCTTAGTGACCACGGTTACACAGAAGGGGTGCACTGCCAAACTCTCTCTAGTCCGTAGTTGGGACTGCATGCTAATCGTGGTTTCGGGGTGAGGATAGGACACCCCACATAACAGAACATGCATCCGCATGAGCCAGAACCCGTAGGACGTTATGTTTGCGCTTCATTTTTTTGCCAAGGTAAAAAGTCCCATCTGTCCTTGCTTGGAGGTCTGCCTGGTGACAGTAGCACATCTGTGTCTTCTCTAAGCACGAATAAACCCGGGATGTTTTTGCAAAAACGCATTTCCTAGGTGACGCTGGGGGGAGGGGAGCACGCGCGAGGACTTAAGCTTAACTCGGAGTTTTGCTGTATTCGCAGGAGATGTTAATAGTTTGTTATTAGCCAGAGAGTATGACGACGTTAGACTATTTTTCAAGATGACCCATGTATGATAGGAGGAACTTTGTGTGTTCTGATAGTGTACAGCTAGGTTCTCTCTAACGGAAGTCTCTATTGACAGGGGTCTGTGAGCCCGTCATATATTATATACCTATATATTATATCTAAGCTACAGAGATGGGAGAAGTACCACGGGGTTCCAGTCCCTTCTGAGTTGCGGCCTTTTCTCTTGTTCACATGAAACCTAGACGCATACAGTTTAAAACTAGGAGAATGACTCTGCCCTTGGGGTGGCACAGTGTGGCTGGCAAACCCACGCCTAGCATGCCCGTGGGGAGTTGAGCCGGACTCCGGGTTCTGAGGAGCTGCTGTCCACCTGTCCCGCTCGTCCCCTGCGCCCTCCATCAAGTCCTGCTTCACGAGTGGCTGTGGCCACCGCCCATCCCCAGACTGGCTCCTCTGTGACGCAGCCATGGACTTCGCTTCCCTGTGGTCATCTGCTCAGTTTTCCGGCCCCACGGTCCCCGAGGAAGGAAGACATCTGTGTTGCCCGAGGAGAGGACACCTCGGCTATGGCTGACCCCACCGCTGGCCGACCCCTCTGCGAATGTCTGGTGTGTATTTGGGGCCTCCAGGTTTTGGTTTGTACTTGGGTGACTCCCACTGGGGCCTGTGTCGCGGTTTGGTGTGCTTTCTCGGTCATTAAAGAAGTGATTTTCCCATGCTGTGCCTCCGTTGTGTGTGTGAGTGAACCCCTGCCTCTGGGCTCCAGCCTAGCCGTCCCCTCAGCACAGAGATCGGACAGCGGGGAGGTGGGGGACAGGAGGACACCGACCGGACGAGGTGCTCCTGGTGCTGGTGGCCACCTGAGTGAGGCCCGAACTTCTTCCTGTCGGCTGTCCCGGCACCTGCCGCCTGCCTTGAGCTCACCTGTCCCTGGGGAGCACACCCTGATGGCCCTTTGGAGGGTAATGAGAAAACAATCTCAGCACTGCTTGTCCCCGGACGAAGGTGAGTGGGTGCTCCCGGATGGTGGCAGCGTTCTAGGGTGCGGTTGGGTTATGAGCAGGAAACACCCAGCTGTCCCTAAGATCAAACCAAGTGCCCAGGGGTTCTGCACTGGCCTGGGCAGGCCCTTGCAGAGAGGAGGCCCCTGGCTAACCCACAGGACCTGCCAGGGGTCTCCAGAGCTGAGCCAGGAGCCAGGTACAGAGCTGACCTCACGCCCTGCCCAGGACGGCCGCCCCAGCTTCTCCGCACTCCCGTCCTGCTGCCACTTTAAGAAGCAGCCGAGCACCAGGGCCCATGTGAGCAGAAGGGCACTTTAGCTTTGACTGCCTGTCACCCTCTGTGCAGCTAAAGCCTGCGCTGTGGATCGGCTGACTGCTGGCCTGGGAGGCAGCCTTGTCCAGGGTGCTCGCCTCTGGGGAGCATGCCTGGCACAAGCCCCCCACATGGCTTCTGTTCACAGTGGGGCCCCCTGAAGGACCGCAGCTGCCTGAACAGAGGCCCTTAGCTTCCTCTCCCCGAAATCAGCCCACGTGGGCCACACCTTAACATCCTGGAGCAGGGCCCCAGAAGGAAGCCCAGCTCCCCCCAGGGCAGGGCCGGAGGGGGCACCCCTGGTCCTGGCTGGGTGTTCTGCTGTGGGATCTCAGCCCCTGGCCGGATGTGTGGTTCCTGCTGAAGCGCTGCCTCCACCGGGCTGCAGGGGTAAAAGGGTCCCCGAAGACTCAGTCTTGCAGCAGCCCCGGGGTCTCTGTCTTGAGCACTCGGTGCTCATCCCTCCTGGCCGTGCAGCCTGAGGTTTGCCACACTGGGTCACTGAGGTGTCCCTTGCCCTTCTGATGGCCCCTGCACCTTCTCCCAGTGCTCTCTCCAGGGGCTGCTCCTGTGCTGGAGGCCTGGACCCAGCTGGACCCGGAAACCTTCCCATCCCCAGCTCTAGCAAGCAGGGGCACATGGGACGGGCTCCATGCCTGGTTTTGGGACACAATCTGGTCAGGAGCACACCGGCCTCATGGACAGATGAATCCAGGATCCTGTTTCCTTCTGGAAACTTGGGTTCAGGCAGCCACAGCTCATGCCGGGGTGCTCTGGGGACTCAGCATGGGCAGCCACTGTTAGTGACACAGAACAGGCATATTCGAGCTTCTAAGGGTAAGGAAAGGGGAGGGGACTCTGTTCACACCAAGAAAGGAAGGCTTGTTTCTAGAATGTTCCATAAGAGCCATTTCTCGGGTTTTGCTGCTTACTGCAAGGACCATTGCGAAACTCCCCTACCTGGAGCCTTCCACGATCAGTACTGAGGAACTTTAAGTCAGTGGAATCCAAACCCATTGGTTTTCCTAGAAATGTAATATTCCCTGAGTGTTAGGGTTTCATGGTCTTCCAGGCTCCTGCTGACTCAGGAATGGGACACAGACACGAGCAACCCTGTCACATGAGGCTCACATGGTGACTCTCTGAGGTCCAAGGCCTCACACATGACCCAGCGGATCCAAACCACCAGTGCCAAGGGTCAGTGCAGGCTGCCAGCTCATGGCCATGTAGAGGAACAAGTGTCACCTTCCCCACCCCATGCTGTTAACTCTCCCGATGAAATGTCACCTGGCCTCTGTCCCCTCCACAGCCGTGACCAGGGCAGCGCATGCCTTGGAAGGGGCCGTGCAGAAGCTGGTTCAGTGCCTATTTTTTCACCCTCTTTCAAAACAACGCAGCAGATTTTGAACTTCCTGCCTGGTAGGCAAAAATAGAACTCGTGCTCAGCAATCACGTCGCTCGTTCCTTGCCATCCCTGATGAGAGTCACACAGCGGTGCCCAGTTTAGCTCCGAATCCGGAAGCCGGTGCCTTGACACGAATGGGTAATTACGAGAGACGCCCAGCCCAAGCTGCTCACGGCTGTCGCTTTCCGATGAGTTCTGATTGCAGGGTCACCGCGCACCTCTGGGACAGGAGCTGCACAGAGGAGGGGGTGGTAGGACCGAGGGGTGCTGTGCTGTTCCGCCACCTGCTGCATGGGGATCTTGGCCAGGTCTTGTCACCGCGCTGGACCTGCTTCCTCAGGTCCAAGCTGGGGCCCTGGCTCTGGGCCTGCCGAGCTCCCCTCACTGCACTCACACACTGGACACCAAGGTCACCTCGTTCAATGGAGTGGACTGCTTCACTGTGACCACATTCAGGGACTTCCAGAGAGGGCCACAGTGAACAATGGGGGCCTCCGTACCCCAGGCTCCCAGCCGGTTCCACACGCAAGGCCAGGGTGAGGTTCCCTGCTGCTTTATTCTGAAGACCACGTCACAGGAGAGCGCGGCCACGCCCTGCCACCTCCTTTTCCCCCAGCAGAGAGGCCTTATGTGAGCCAGCTGCAGCAGCAGCACCAGAAGTGGATGCGGTATGACCAGATACAAGGATACACCCTGGAATCCCAGCACTGTGGAGGCTGAGGTAGGAGAGTCACAAGCCCAAGTTCTGCCTCAAACCAACTCAAAGCAACCAGAACAACAGGGAAGCGGATGCTGACGAGACACGCGTGCAGGTCTGTGTGAACCCTGGCACAATCTCCACCCCACAGCTGCACAGAGCTGCCTGTGCAGCCCCCGCTAGTCAGCCCACCCGCTTCCTCCAGCTTCTCTGTCCTGACCCCCGGCAGCCGTTCATCTGTCTGCCATTGCTGTAGTATTGTCATTTCGAAGACGTTAAATAGATACAGGTCTTTCAAGACCAGCCCTTGTCCTCACTCAGCCTAAAGCTCCTGAGGTCGCTGTCAGCTGCTTCCTGTCACTTTGACAAAACACCTGGGAGAGTGGAAGGGGGAAAGGGTTATCTTGGCTCACGGTGTCAGGGGCTTCGGTCCATGTCAGCTCTCTGCTGTGTTTTCGCCTGTGGCGAGGCAGAAACATCATGGGGACAGGAAGGCTGCTCAGCTCGAGGCAGCCGGAAGCAGAGAGCGAGCCAGTGAAGGTCGCACCTTCAGCAAAGCCCCTCTCTGTGTAACCCACTCCGCCATACGTCCTCAGCAGATTCACCTCTCCATGAGGCTTGTGCCCTTGTGACAGGACCGCTTCCCAAAAGCTTGCCTGCTGGCCTTTGGGGGCATTTAGATCCAAGCCCTAACAAGATCCTTCCAAGGGTGCCTCGGGTACTGAGCACTCATTGTTTTTTATAGCATGAGCGCTCCCTGGGGTGAGGGGTGTCTCCCCTGCTCCCCCGCCCCTCAGTGTGCCGGAAGCCAAGCCCCAAGCTGCTCGTGAGCCAGCACTGGTCCTCTGAGCTACAGCACGGGGCAGGCCGGGAAGGGGCGCAGCAAGACCTCGCCCCCAGACACTGGTTCTGTCTTCTGGGTCCTGGACCCGGCTCCGTCCTGCGGCACAGGTAGAAGGAGCTGCTGGGCTGAGCATGGACCCCAGGTCCCCGCCCTGCATGGTCTGAGCTGTCTTGGGTTGCAGTGAGGCTGGCTCGGCAGGCAGTGCTGGGACCCGCGACCCTGGTGCCCTGAACCGCAGGCGCGGTAAACGGTTCCTCTCTGCCGGAACCAGAACCGGAACTGCCTGTGGCTCTCGAATTCCTGGCCAGGGAGACGGTTCAGGGATGTCAGAAAGACCAAGCTTCACAGAGGGGCACGGAAGCCACAGCCCACGGGTCCGCTATGTGGGACAGCCGTGGGCTGTGCTCCGAGCCCAGCTCTTCCATGGGCATCTATCTGTCCACTCTTCTTGCTCAGGTGGGCAGCAGACAGCGGAGGCTCCTGTGGCTTCAGGTCTGTACCTGGACAGCTCTCACAGGTGCCCGGGATGACAGGGGTGCAGGGCCCAGGAGAATAAAGCCAAAGCTCCGTCCTCTCCATGTTCCATCAGGAGCCCAGGGAGCAGAACCTGAGAGCTGAAGACCAAACAAGCACCAAATACGCCGCTGCAGGTGACCTTGAGGCAGTTGCCAGTGTCACAGGGTGGGCAGCACCTGGCCCACACCCTCACTAACTTCACTTCAAAGCTCATGCGTCAAAGGCCTGGGTGAGACATGGAAGAGGCACAGGCAGTAGGGGCTGTTTTTCTAGAAGTTCCTTGGGCCAGGGGGTGAAGCGCTGTCCCCGGAACAGCAGGGTTTCTGAGGAGCAGTGAGTTTAACGCTGGGGGCTGTGCAGTACAGTTGCCTAGAAGAGTGATGTCAGCCACGGGCTGCGTTGACAGAAGCACAGTTCTAGAGTGAGGGAGGGGACGGGCCTCCTCTGCACACCGAGTGGCCGCCGCTGGAGTCGTGCATGCAGCTCAGGACCTGCTCCAGGCACCATTCCTAGCAGCACGCAACTCTAGCTGATTGAAAAGAAAGGGGGTTACTCAAAGATATCAGGGGACCCGCAGCAGCGCTGAGAGGACCCAGGAAGGCACTAAAGCCACATCCTGTCGGAACAACTTACAAACCATGACGCGGACCTGCCCTAGTGAGGTCACTGCGGCCGTGCCTGCACAGGGACCCCACCTGCCCCACAAGCTGGAGGCCCATGCCTGGCACAGTGCAAGCTCCATGTCCTCAGGGGGTCCCCAGAATCGAGCCCAGCACCACCATGTCCTCAGTCTGGGAGCCACCGCAGATAGTGGGACCACAGGCGCAGCAGACATCCCCTGTGCACCGTGAAGGTCACTGAAAGGCTGCAGCCTCGTTGGAGGAGCCGGAAGGACAGTGAAGGACCCGGGCTGTCCAGCCTGGCCTAGCCCTGCTTGGAGGAGAAATCAAGCCATCTCAGCCCACCTCCCCCGGGAGCTGGGGTTTACCAAGTGTACGTGAGAGCCACTTGCCAACAGCAAAGCCTTGCCAAGGGGCAGTGAAGGGTCCAAGAAACGCTGCCCGGATGCCTGCTTGAGGCTCAGGCAGGAGAGCGGGGAGGACCGCATCAGGACTCCCACGCCTGGAATAAATCATCCTCTGGCCTCGGAAAGCGACATCAATCTTGATGGCGCGCGTGTCAGCCCTAATGACCTCCGGCTCCCATTTCTCCTTTTCACTGGAGCGGCGTTTTATTAAAGGCCACACCCATCCATCCTCGTCAGGTTAGGGAGCAGCACTCAATCGCTCTTCCTGCTCAGCTCCTGCGGAAGACAAATGGCTGGAAGACAAGTGGCAGCCGGAAGCGGTTCCACCCCTGGAAAGTGGGGCTCCTCTTTGGATGGGCAGAAAGTGGATCAGGAAATGCGCCCAGCTGGGAAGGGCATCCTGCAAGCAGGTGTGAGAATCACGTGTCAACTTCTCTGTGGTGTGTCAGACCCTGTGCTCAGAGGAAACCAGAGTTGTGCCTCAGTTTGACACAAGGGCCAAGGGTCTCTAGGTCCTCTTGCCCCCCAGAATGGGAGCACTGCCTTGAGGTGGGAGGGACAGCGCCTGGCCCATGGGGAGCAGCAGGGGGAGCGGGGGTTTGGCCCAAGTGCTGCAGCCCTAGTTCCGTCACTGGCTGCTTAGGGCTCCTCCCTGCCACCTCGGGTCCTCAAGGTCCAGCAGCAGCTAGAGACAGCACCCCAGGCAGTGTCTGCGTGGATCCACTGGCTCCTGACATCCTTGACAGCTGCCCTCCAGAGAGGCCCGGGAACCCAGCGCCTCCTGCTCTGAGCTCTTGGTTAGGGCCTTTACTCCCTGCATCCCAGAGGCAAGGAAAGCAGTCCTGAGCCGGCCGCTCTGCACTGCCTCAGGGCTGCTTTTCTGTTGCTGAAATCCCCAGGCCAAGTTTTGGCCCATGGGGCGCATGTGCGCAGTTCAGATGCGTGGCTCAGTCCTACCCAGGGGGGTCTTTATCTCCATGGTGCAGGTGGGAGACTGAGGGACACACAGCAAGGCTGGAAAGTAGCCGGAACCCCGCCTGCCACCAGGACGGCATGCTACCTCCTTAAGGAGGGACAGGAGGGAAGAAGGCCCCCACCCCACCACTTCAGAAGATCAGATCCTTCAGGCAACCTTCCCAAGGAGAAGACAGAGCTTTGGGCTCAGACAGACACAGCCACGGTGCCTGTGATGAGCTGTTGTGACAGGTCACTTCTTCCCGGGGGTCGTCCTGGTGGTGCTGTGTGGGGAGCAGAAGTGTGATATGGAATAAGGGTTCATCGCACACCTCCCCGTATGCAGGAATACTGATATCGCTGGGCACAGAGGTGCAGAACATGGGGTGCAGTCTGCGGCCCAAGGTGCTCTGGGTGGAAGGGAGGTGAGAGGTGCATTGCCAGCACCTGGCCTGCAGCCCAGGACGCCCCCTCTCCGCACACAAACTGAAACAGAACCAACAGGACGGAAGAGCAGAACTGACATTAGCGAGGAAGAGAATAAAAACACGGTACACAGAAACAGCGAGGCAGAGCTGGTTCTTCTGAAGCTAAGGAAGACTGGCAAACCCTTGGCCAAACTGACCAACAGAAAGAGGGGACCCAAGACAGTTTTGGAGATGAAAGTGGAAGCGGAGGTGCTCCCCGGGGGGTCACGAGATACTGTGAAGCCCTGTATTCTGATAGACTGGGGAACTCAGAGGAAAAGGGTACACTGCCTTACACACACAGCCTACCAAAGCCGAACCAAGAGGACACTAAAAACCTAAAGAAAGAGGCTGATAACAAGCAAGGAGATTGAAGCAGTAATAAAAATTTCCCAACAAAGATAGGCCCAGGACCAGATGGGTTTACTGCTGAATTTTACCAGAACTTTAACATAAGCTCCTTGAATTCCTCCACAAGACAGAGAAGAAAGGGACACTTCCAAAATCGTCTGAGGGGCCAACATCACTTATCTGATACCAAAACCAAATAAGGGCAGAACAATAAAAGAAAATCATACATCAAGGTCCTTGGGAACATAGATGCAAAAATCCTTATTAAAATGCTCACAAGCCAAACTCAACCGCACACTGAGAAGATGGCATACCGTGATACCATGCAAAGATGGTTCCAGATTTGCAAATCACTCTCCATAATACAGCACATACATGGAATCAACCATAACAATCCCATTGATCTTGAATGATGCAGAAAAAGCCTTCGACAAAATGCAACACTTCTTCATGATAAAAATCCTAAAGAATCTTTGTGCTGAAGGGTCCCTCAGTGTAATAAAGGCTGTGTATGACAAACCTGTAGCTGACCCCATTCTAAATGGGGGGAACTGAACCTATTTCCTCTCATATCCAAAACAAGCCACCTCTGTTCCACACAGGCCTTGAAATTTTAACTGGAGCGGTGAGGCAGGAGAAAGACATAAAAGAGACACACAAGGAAAGGGAGAATCAAATTATCTTTGTTTGCAGATATGTGATCCTGTACTAAGAGCATAAAAGTCCCCGGAAAGGCTTTTAGAGTTGATGAATGAATTCAGCAAAGTAGCAGGACATTAAAGATCAGTGGCTTTTCTATACACCAATAGACTAGTTGACAGAGCAATGAAGAAAACAATTCCATTCACCATAACTTCAAAAAGTAAGATAAAATAATAGCTACCAATCTAAACCAGTGAGGTAAAAGACCTCTACAGTGAAAATTCCAGAAAGCTGAAGAGAAAAGGAAGAAGACGTGAGGATGGAAAGTCTCATGCTCATGGGTCGGCAAGATTAATGTGGCTAAACCTGCTGTGCTAGTGACGGTGTATCCACAGACTGAACGTGACCCTCACCGGAATACCAACGGCATGCTTCACGAAACCAGCAAGAAGGTCCTAACATTCACATGGAAACCCAGAAGAGCCAGCTTGGGACAGCAGTTCCAAGCCAAGATGGAGAGGCAACCTGGTTTCAAATCGTACTACAAAGCCACAGTGACGGAGAGGGGGTGGAACTGGCACAAAAGTAAGCAGTAGATCAGTGGAAGAGAACAGAGGACCCAGAGAGTCCACCCAGCTACGGCTACCTTCATCCAGACAGAGAAGCCAAACATAGACGCTGGAGAGAGACGGGCTCCTCAACACACACTACCGGGAAACCGGACGCTTGCAGGAGGGAGGATCCCAAGCTGGGTAACTGGGTGACTCGGTGGGTGAGGCCCTGTCTCACAATGAAAGGTGATACAAAGGGCCAGGAATGGAGGCGGGTGGGGGGCTGGGTCACAGCGTCTTCAGGGCCTGACTGCTTTGGGGGAGAGCACAGGGCAGACTCATGGTCTACGCCACCAGGGGGGCTTTGGTTTTGCTCTTTAGCAACACCAGGAAAGGTGACTAGCTCCCATGTCCTGGCAGCAGGAGGTCGGGGCGCTGAGCAGCTTCTGGCCAAGGTCACGGCTGAGGCTGGAGGCTGCTGCCTGCAGCGCTGTCCACCTGGCTGGGCTTACCAGGATAAGGGCTGGTTCGGTGGGATGGACAGGAGGTGGGGTTTCTACCACCAGGCAAAATCCTCCAACTGTGTGACAGGGATGTGACAAAGAAAGGCCACTCCTGCGTGGAATGAGGGCCCTGCTGGATGTGGGTTTGCTCACGGCTGGGGGCCGGGGTACGCCCTATGCCTTGTTCACCACAGTGACTCGGGGAACTTCTCTGCTCCCCACGCTTCCTCCCTCTGCCTCGGCGTTTGTGGCCTTTGCCAGACACAGCCATGCTCCCTTGCTTCTCGAAGCAGTGCTCCCATGGGAGCGCGAGCACCTCTGCGGGCCTGTGGGAAACACGGCCTCTCAGGCCAGCTCGGACCTTCTGCCCTGTCCCCAGATGCCATGCTGAGCCTGTTCTGTCCCCCCAGCCACCGGGCCCTGCTCCAGTCTACCCTGGGAGCAGGTGGGAGGGGCCGGGACCTGCAGACACCGCCCGCCCTCGGCCTCTACGGTGGGTCGCCAGGAGGGAGCTCGCTGTCTTCTTGGCACCACTTTCTACCCCCTTGCGTGAGTCCTTCAATCATCAGCGATTCTCCCTAAGGACAGGCGGTCCCCCAGCCCCCAGGAATGACCTGTGAGTGGCCCCGCTGGCCCTGTGTCTGACCAGGGGACGCTGTGAGGACACCGTGCCTGGCTGTCACGCACCTCCCTTCCCGGCCGCCTGCTTCCCCAGATGAGCTTGCACAGCGGCCTCTTCACCAGGTGTTCAGTGGCGATTGTTCCAGTCTGGGAAAGAGGACTCCGCGAGCGAAGGGCTGGTTATGAAGCCGCAGGCTTCACACACGTGAGGCTCGCTAACGCCAGCCGTGTCCCGTGGGGCGGGAGTGCAGGGGAGGTATGAGCAGACAGAGTTTCCCAGAGGTCCGTGCTCCATACCCATGTCCCAGAAGGGACAGTGCAGAGGTGTGGTCTTGGGCAGGTGACCAGATTGTGAGAGCAGAGCTTCCCAGCATGGTTCCAACCTCAGTAGCGAGACCTGCAAACACCCTCACCCTGTGCTCAGCGCCTCAGAGCCAGCAGAGGCCCCTCCAGGCTCGGGAACTTGGGAAACGCATGGGGGGGGGGAGCCGCCCAGGGTGGGGGTCTTGCTTTCCAGCTGCAGTGCCCTGGCCCAGCTTGAGAGAGCTTGTGACAAGTGAGTGTGGGTGACAGTTGCAGTCTGGAGTGTGTCCCCTGCAGATGCCCTCTGGGAGCCGGAAAGCAGCAACAAGAAGCTAATATTCACAGACTTCCTAAGGGAATAGCGTGCCGGCCCTTGTTATGTCCTCATGTCCCTGTTACACAAAGTGTTTTCATTCAGGCGAGACATGGCACAGTCGGGAAAGCAGCATGGGGGGGGCGCTGGTCAGGAACCCAGAGAGCTACGCCCGACTGACCACACACAGACCATCGCCATGGCTGTCCCCAGCAAGCCATCTGGCTGGGACACGCTCTCCGTCACCTGCACTGGGTATGGCAGGCCACCGCCTTGGGACATTTGCATGTACTCTGTAGCACCAGTTTGTACCAGGGGCACTTCTGTCCCCAGGGGATATTTGGCAGCATGGGGGACACTTCTTGGTTATCACGACTGGCAAGGAGCGTCACCAGGGGTGGAGGCCAGGGACACCCCTGAACACCCTGCACTGTGCAGGGTAGTGACCCACAGTGGAGGATTCTGCTTGGGGACACGGGATGAGTCTCGGTTCACCGCCACGCACTGCAGTACCGAGGGGACAGGGTGACTCCCTCTCCCCTCACTCTCCCGAGACACAGGAATGTCAGCAGGACATCACCAGCCAGGGTGCCCCTCTCCAGGGCCGGGCCAGCCTCCAGCTGTGGCCATGACCATCTCACAGTGGCAGAGCCAGCTTGCTCGCAGGGTCCTGCAGGGGGACTGCTGACTTCCAGCCTCTCCAGCCCTGGTATCTCGGAACAGGTGGGGACTTCGGAAGATCAGCAGAAACCCAGGTCATGTCTACTTCAGAAGTTCCAGCTCTAAAAATGAAGAAAGGCTGAAACAAGACCATGAAAACTTGTATTTGTTTTTAATATTTGCATCATCACATTAATTGAACATACCTTCATCCCCAATAATGGAGCACAATATTCTCATACTGCTCCTGATACAACCAAGGTACACATAAAATTCTGTGAGTTCACAGGGCCACCCAGTGTGTGACCTTTCACGTCCTCACAGAAATGTGTCCTTTGTTCAGCCCTGTCGGTGCGTTTGTGACTCCACACGTGACCTTGCTTGGAGATTATATTAAAATCTAAGTTTCAGTTCTTTGAAGTGACTATATAGGAAGAAGCAAAAGTTCAGAGGCATAAAATAGCAGCTGAGGTAGACAAATACATATTGTAACTGCTTATAGTCTAAACAAAGACTGGAGATTCTGGATAATATTTAAGCAGTGTGTGTGTGTGTGTGTGTGTGTGTGTAAGATTTTAAGGTACACTTTGTTGTTATCAACCCATTTTGCAGATGGAAAATCCTAAACAGAGAATAAATTATTGACAAGGTCCTGCATTGTAGGAACAGGCATGTGTTATGGTTTGTGTCTAGATGTCTCTGCAAAGTCTCATACAGTCATGGGGGCAGCCTTCTGGAATTTGTGATTGATTCATGGTCCAGTGCTGGGATTATGGGATGAGTAGCCAGTGTACAATATAAGGGACAGAAAGAGTCTTCTTTCTCTTTCCTCCACTTTTGCTCTTGTGTCTTTTGCTGTCTTTCACTGAACCATTGCCCCTGTGCCATGCCACCCTGCCTTGGAGCCAGCTGATTACAGACTGAAACTTTCACAAACTGTGAGCTAACCTTTCCTTCCTTCATTTTTGGCATCAGATATTTTGTCTCAGCAATGAGAGAAAAGTAATCAAGATAGAATTTTGTACCAGTGAAGTGGGGTCATTGCTAACCATGATTAGGTCAGACCTAATCATGTGGTTCAAGAGCCTTTGGGAATGGCTTGTGGGAAGAGTTTGGAAAGGTTCAGCGATGTCACCTGAAATAGTAGAGCTGGAACACCTTAGGCTATTCTGTAGGGAGATTCTGGTCAGTGCTCAGAAGACCAGAAGCCTGATAGAAATCTTGCTAGTAAAGACCAGGCTTGGGAGGTTTCTGCTGGAAAGAAGGTCTGCATTGGGTGCTGGAATCCAGATAATGTGTGTTATGACTTGGCAGAAGGTTTGTCTTCATTTTGCTTGTGTCCAGAGACTTTGTTTGAGATTGAGATTAAGTGTGGCAGACTAATGAATCTGGCAGAAGAAGTTTCAAGGCAGTAAAATGTTGAGGCCGTGGCATGGGGCTTTCAGCCAGATCTATGTTGTGAATTAAGAGAAAAGAGCCCAGCGGGATGATTTAAAATATTGTGAATTTGGCCAGAAAAAAGCTCCAGTAAAGCTGTGAACTGCAAAGATAGAGCGGAGGAGATCTTGATTGCTGAGAAGAGACAGGAGAATATAAAAGATGTCCTGAGGGCATCACACAAAGCAGCAAGTCTCAACCCTTTGCAGCTTTAAAGCTGCAAAAGTGAAAGAATTTGCTTTGAAGAAGAAGCCACAGGGCACCATTTTCCAGAATGGTAACAGCATAGAAAATTTGTTCCACAGAATTGGATTCAGAGTGTCCAGAAATCCAGGTACTCAACCCCTATGGACAAGAGAGAAGAAAGCCTGACTGCTGCTCCATCTGGCAGCAGACCTCAGCATCATCCACATGGCACTGGCTTAGGTGCATGCAGAATGTGGCAGCTATGGGGTTGAAAAAGGCTTTCATCTAGATTTCAGAAGGCCTGGGAAGCCATGCAGTGTGCCTCTGAGAGGGAAATATGTGAAGCTGTGAAGGAGAATCCAGAGGTGCAGTGGGCACCCCAGAGGTTTAGAAAAGCCAGGAGCATGGGTCATCTGAGGAAACATGTAAGGAGGGAGCAAACCCAGCCCAAGAGAGAATCTGTGGGAGTTACAACACTGGACATGCCTTGGGGGTAGTCACCAAGCACTTTGGAGCTCATGTTTTGCCACAGATTGCCTTGGGTGCTGCACATGGCACTATGGGACTTAATGTTTGCCCTCCTGGATTTTGGCCTTGCTTTGGTCTCATTCCTTTCATGCACCTGTTTGTGACTTTTGGGATGAAAATGTCTAACTTGTGCCATTGGATGTTGGAAGTGTTTAACTTTCTTTTCATTTATACAAGGGGTTACAGCTAAGAGTTTGCCTTAGAACTCAGGGGAGACTTTTAACTTGACTTTTCAGCAATGCTGAAACTCTTAGGACTTTGTCAACACTTAGAGATGGACTAAATGTCTTTTGCATAAATGAATGTGCATGAATCTTTGCGGGGTCAGGGCAGAATGTTATGTTTTGTGTCTGGATGTCCCTCCAAAGCCTCATGCAGTCATAGAGGTGGGCTCCTAGAATTTGTGATTAATTCATGGTCCAATGCTAGGATTATGGGTGTGAGTGCTACATCCACCCTGGTGTGGGTAGCCTATGTACAACGTAAGAGATAGAAAGCCTTCTCTCACCCTCCTCCCTTATTGCTCTTGCTGCTTTTGCTGTCTTCCACCACCGTGAACTGTTGCCTCTGTGCCACACCACCCTGCCTTGGAACCAGCTGATTGTGATTGAAACCTCCACAAACTGTGAGCTAAATGAACCTTTCCTTCCTTCATTTTGGGCATCAGGTATTTTGTCTCAGCAGTGAAAGTAACCAACACAATATGCAAGCAGAATCAGGGTTCACACTGAGGCATTGTGGCTCCAGAGGTAACACCCTCAACTTCTGTGACCTGCAGCCTCTCCAAAGAAGAGGCAGCCCCTAGTCACTGTGCAAAATACACTTCAGGGCATCTGAACTCTCCCAGAGCCATACCGCCTGCCAACAGGACAGACACTGGAGTCCGCAGGATCAGAGTCAAGTCCTGGCTAGGACCCTGATTAGCTGTGAGGCCTGGGGCTCCTTACTGAATCTGGAGCTGGTGTCCTTGGCTGTCACACGAGCATGGTGGCCCCCGCAGCCATGTGAGGCCATCAGAGCTGTGCTGGAGCTCAGCCTCTGCCTCCCCAGGTGATGAAACCAAGGCTCACACACAGCAAGTGGGCTGCTTGAGCCACACGATGGCTTGCTGCGATCCGCAGGACCCTGGCTCTGTGTCACCAGCCTCGTGAAGGTGATCCATCCTCTACCAACACCTTTTCCAAGATGCCTGTGGCAGGGCTCCAGTTGGCTTCTCCCCAGCTGCAAGACCTCACTGTTCTCCTCAGAGGTCCGTGCCAAGGTAGGTAAAGCTCTGGGATCGTTGACTGCAGCATCCGCTGGACTGGCTTAGGAAATGTTCAGCAGATGAGCGACCCAGTTCCGGCTGTACCTGCAGAGTTTCCAGAGACACGTGACCTGGGGGAGGGCGCCCCTGGGCTGTGGGTGGCATCAGCCTGGACAGAAGGAAAGAGAACGAAGGAGGAAGTTGGCACACTGGAAAAGCTCCATTGTGCTTCAGTGGTGCATCTTCCACTGCTATCGCCTGTGGACAGCGGTGTCCATTTTCCCCCACTGTCCAGCGCAGCTTCACCCCAGGGGCTCTCCAGGGGGCTTCCCGGCATCCAGCCTTGGACTCGGGCCCCATCTTATTCTGAGACGTCCAGCTTCTCAGAAACGAACAGCTGCTGGATCCTCCAGCTCGCCGGGCTGCACACCTTTGACCCTATAAGTTACCTAATCAACCTCCTTGCAAATTTTTATGCACACACGTTCTACTGATTCTATTCCTCTAGAGAATCTAACAGATTCTCTAGCAAACAGAGAAGGAAACAATACCGGGAAAGCACGTTCAAGGTCCAGGCACAACCCCGGAGTGTCCACTAGGGGGAGCCATACTCCCGCGTTCAGGAGTTTCTAAAAAAAAAAAAATTTTTTTCCCCAGGAAACGCATGAATGTCTGGTTAAGTGAGCGTCTGCAGTTTCATTCACTCATTTATCCATCCATTCATTCAGTATATGTTTACTGGACATGGGCATACATGTGCCAGGCCTGTGGGCCCAACAAGAAGCACCGTGCTTATGTAACTACAGCCGGGCAACCGCTTCTCTGCTTCTGAGAGGAATCTCACCTCACAGCCAAGTGACAGCCACCTGCCTCACACCCTTCACTCGTCCCGAACCAGGGCCCCGGGACGTCATGCTTCCCCTTCTTCCGCAAATCTCTCTACGTGCCCTGAACGCTCCACCACTGGGTGGAGCGCTGAGACACAGAGCATGCGGTTTACGGTGGAAGACACACGTGAGCGGTGACCTGCGTGAGGGTGTTTGCCGAAGCTGCCCGGGAGGATAATGGAGACCACACTCAGGACCCTCAGAAAGAAACCACAGTCCCTGAAGGGAGAGATAAAACCTTTGCCCAGCCCACTCTCCCTCTGCTTCTTATAAGCAGTTGGGCCCACGTCCCTGTCCCCCAGGAATCTGTGAATGCTGCTGGGAGCAGTGTGAGGTGGCAGGCCAAGCCTGAGCTGGCTCGCTTCCTCTGTGGCCTCGGGAAAGGCTTTCCTCTCCTGGGCACACGTTTGTGTCTTCCCTTCCAGAAGAAGCAGCTCGGGTGTGGAAGGAAGTGCGCAGGACTTCACTCAGAAAGCTCGGCTCTGCTTCCCTTTTTGACGCCCAGGTGAGGTGTGGACTTCAGTCAATAACTTCCTTTCTCCGGTCCTTGCTCTTTTCCTCTGTGGCTGATTAAATATGGCCAAAGACTCCTGCAGAACCTCCCATGGGGACACAGCCTCCTTCTCTGCTCACCTTGGTCCCACAGCCAGCCAACACTAGCAAGTCACCAGATGACAGAAAAGCAGAGGTAAGTGTTAGCATGTTCTTTGACAGGGCTGCTGGTGGTAAAGGTACTTCAGGCCTGAGACTGCTGCAGGTTTAAAAGGAAGCCCACATACTGGGAGACCAAAGAAACTAAGGAGGTCAGGTCCTGCTGACAATGAGATAAGCCCCCAGATCCAAATGTGTCAGAAGCCATTTGTGTAATTAGATTCTTGATTCACTCTACATATAAATTGCATTTCTTGCCTAAGGCAATCAGAATTGGGTTAACTCTATTCAGAAAACTTGTGTGGCATAAAGGAAAGGATGCTATCCTAGGGGTCTGATAGTATGTTGTTACTAACTATATGCCATGTTATGGTTTGAGTCTGGATGTCCCCCCAAAGCCTCATGCGTGCGGTCGTGGGAGCAGACTTCTAGAGGTTCTGAATGACTCATGGTCCAATGTTGGGGTTTGTGGGTGAGTGTGGCCTACATACAATATAAGGGACAGAAAGAATCTTCTCTCTGTGCTCCTCCCCTTTTGCTCTTGTTGCTTGTGCTATTTTTCATTGCCATGAACTGTTACCCTTTATCATGTGCTACTCTGCTTTGGAGCCAGCTGATTATGGACTAAAAAACTCCACAAATCATGAGTTAAATCAACCTTTGCTTCCTTCACTTTGGGTGTTGGATATTTTGTCCTAGCAATGAGAGAATAGTAACCAAGGCATGCCACAATGTTTCCCATGTCTCCAAACTTCAGTTTAGAACTGTGGTCATTCATTTGTCCAATAAACAGTGATGGCCATGTGTCTGCTAGGCATTGACAATATTGAGGTAGCAAGACCTTCATGGCTCTTGTCCTCATTACAGTGGAAATTAAGTTCAATTCCATGAAAATAAAGTTTTGTTTTTGTACACCTGACTTGGTTACTGTATAATCTGTTCACAATATGAGTCTCTGGCACTTGGTAACTGCCAGCTAATCCTCATCTCCTTATCAGCTAATATTGTAGGTTAGCTGCAGCAGGGGCAAGAAACTTGAGCCCACTAGGAAAGGGAAGGATGGTGCTACACACTTCATTTCCTCCCCAGCAATCAAGGCCAATTACTAATGTTTACCAGCCTAATTATAGGAGCCATTGAGGTAGGGTCTTAAAAATAGCCTAGCATGGGCCCAAGTTCAATCCTCTAGGACCTTCAAGAATTACCAGTGAGCCCGGGCATGGTGGCACACACCTGTAATCCCAGTACTCAGGAAGCTGAGGCAGAAAGAGTGCTGTGAGTTCAAGGCCAGGCTGGGGGACCCTAGTGGGACCCTGCCTCAAAAAACAAACAAAAAAAGAGGAACTAATGGAAACCAAATACATTTTTTTCTGGACTCTGGCAAGGAGACTTTTTAAGTAAGCATATCAGTACCCCCAAATCAGGCTTAGAAACAGAACTACTTAAGCTCAATCTTTGTCAAGCCTTGTTATAAAGAACTGATAAAGGAAGAAGTCAAGATGGCCGATCAGTGAGCAACAAAATACAAAGCCTCCCGGGAGAAACAACTCATGTGCCAGAATAAAACACCCTGGAGAGACCCAGACAGG
The DNA here is from genome assembly GCA_004027455.1 of Hydrochoerus hydrochaeris. Lineage (NCBI taxonomy): Eukaryota > Metazoa > Chordata > Mammalia > Rodentia > Hydrochaeridae > Hydrochoerus > Hydrochoerus hydrochaeris. Next base: position 169,680 of record PVLA01003627.1, on the reverse strand, counting down.
GGGGGATGGATCCTCTTGACATGGGAAGAAATTAAAATGTAAAAAAGCTCATCAAACACATCAGAACTACAACTGAAACAGCTAAAAATTACAGGACACAGCATTTTTCACTGCAACCTGCCAAGTTTGCACTGGCCTGAATGTGCACCAGCTTGAATCCACGCCAGCCGGCAGAGCTACCCAAACTCGTTCCTGCCGCCACTCACAGGAACCATGGCAGTGCTGAAGTCGGGGGTTGGTGAGCCCAACAGAGAGCAGAGCCGGTGAAGGGACCTTCATTAATCCACAGTCAGTGCTGGGAATGAGACCTCCCACAACGGGAAGGGTGCAACCAATTGGGCGACATGTTGGACTTGGGCAGGAGGAGCCTGAACTGGGAGAGACAGTGACTTCACTTGGTTCCTCCCACCCCAGAGCAGATTCATGGGATTTGCTTGGACTGGGCCGTGCCACAGGCCAGGACCCAATGAGCCATCCCAAATCGATTCCCTGCGCCTAGCATTCACTAACTAGGTGAAGGCCTCTGAAGTTTAGATGGCGGCGGGGGAGGGGAGGCAGGAGAGGGCAGAGGTCCCTCACCAGCATTCTTCGGAGGAACCGTGGCCAACAGGGAAGGGGGCTGGGACCTGCACTGTACACCTGTGTGGAGGAAGCCAGGACCATGACAGGAAAGAGAGGCAAGAGGAGGCCCCCAGCTCAGAACCCTGAGAGCACTGATGCAGGAGAGGGAAAAAACAAGGGAGAGTGAGGGCGGCAAACACACAACATCAGACATGGCTTCAATGAACATTAAGAGATATCTTCAGGACCTTGTAGATGAGCTCAAAACTGAAATATTAAATTAGGTAAAGCAAGATATGATAAAGTAATAAAAGAAATGCTCTCAGGAAGCATCTCTCAGGATGATACAGATGGCAGAAGGGAGGAACACAAAAAAGGAGAGAAATATTTGATAAAGAATACAAAGAAAATATAGAATACATGAAGCAGATTCAAAGAGACTACCAGGAAATTAAGAACTCCATTGAAAGCTGGAAAAATGCCTTAAAAGAAACTAAGGATAGACTATCAAAACTTGAAGACAAGTTTGCAATGTGTGATCATGAAAGGAAAGATCTCTTAAAAATAACAAGGAAACAGGCAGTAACAATACAAAGGCTAGAAGATGACAAGAGAATCTAAAATTTAAGAATAAGGAATGCGAACAAAGAAGCAGGAATACATACAGGTGAATTACAAAGGCTATTCATGGAAATAATTAAGGAAAACTTCCCAAGCATGGGAAAAGAAAATGACATTCAGTTATGTGAGGCATACAGAACTCCAACCACCTACAACCAAAACAGATCTACACCCAGACATATAATAAAGATACCAGAAATTCAATATAAAAACAGAATATTAAAAGCTGTCAGAGAAAAGAAACAGATTACCTATAAAGGTAAGCCCATCAGAATCACGGCTGACTTCTCGACACAGACGATCAGATCAAGAAGAGCTTGGAGCAAAGTATTCCAAGCCCTGAAAGAAAATAACCTCCAGCCCAGATTGATGTATCCTGCAAAACTGTCACTAGAAATTAATGGAGTAACAAGATGCTTCCAGGACAAAGAGGAACTGGGGGAGTTTGTGACCACCAATCCAACCCTACAGAGGACATTCTGGAGAGAGAGAAAAAAAATACCAGGATTTTAGGAACAGTGGCAGAAAGGCTTCAATGCGTGGGGCAGGTAGTAGAATGAAGGAGAAAACTAGACAAACAAAGGCAGAAAAATAGCATAGCAGAAATGAAGCAGAGAAGGATGGCTAGAATCTCTAACATAGATGGCCTTGATACACTATATTGCTAATAGTATACCAGGATTTAAAACCCACATTACACACATCACTCTGCTTAGATGTATTATATTCTGTTCCAGTCATTCTACCTGTATTAGATTTGAGGGCACAGACAGTAACCCTGAAAATAACAGGATATAGTGCAGTAATCATCCTTAATTTCCTATTAAGTTAATCTAAAGCTCTGTAAAACCTACACTGGTTTACCATGACTTATCGTAATCGAATCTGGTCTGTTAGATCACTGTTTTATATTGATAGATTTTATTCAAAGCTGTTATGATTGATAGTATCAAGTCTGAGACTATAGGCAACTGCACTGAAGATGACAAGATTCACTAGAATATCCACTCTGGTTTGATTATTACCTGCCTTTGAAGTTTTATATTGTCTACAATGTTTTATTTTTACTAATATTGTTATGTACTGCTATATTCAATTATGCCTGATGATATAGACAATCCTATTGAAAATAATAAGAAACAACACAGTAATCACTGTAAAAAAAAACTGATAAAGCCAGCCGCAGTTGGATTTTCATTTTTAAAGGAAATTCATGACTTGGGCTAAAAAGGCAGAATGTCAGAAAAAAGTCCAGTAAAAGTAGGTAGATTTGACAGGCCCCAAACAACCAGAGTGCCAGCCCACTTTCTATTCCTTAGTTTACTGCTGCATTTAACAAATACTTATCACACTTACTCTGCATGAGACACATGCCAGGCTCACCACAGAAGGGATCTGGTGAGGAAGCAGCTGCTGGCTTCTAAGAGGGTAGCACATAATTTCGGATAAACACGAGGCCATCTGACAAAGCCTACTCAGGGGAGTGTAAACCAGCCTCTGCTAACAAATCAGCTTAGGTGTTATAATGTAAGCATATTGAAGGTCCTCACCTGCTCGTTATTATTGCTGCATTTGGTACTTTCACTAAACTAAATATTTAAAATAGTTAAGATGGTAAATTTTGTCATGTGTATTTTACTATAACAAAATATGGAAGCGAGGCATGGGGCATGCCTACAATCTCAGCTACCTGGGAGGCTGAAGCAGGAGGACCGAAGGTCTTGATACAGGGGAATGAAACTTCCAACCTACTAGATGTCCAGTATGAGTTCACGTTCTCTAAAATTAAAGCACGAATTTTAGCAACAACAGAGGTTAAAAGCAGAACATATTTATTGAGAGAAAGAAAGCTTCTGTCTGGGAGAGACAGAAGGGGTCCTGAGTCAAATGCCAAAGACCGTCCTTTCTAGGGACTTTTATAGAGTAAAACAAGGTGAAATGGGTCTAAGGTGGGAAAAACATGGGAACTCACAAGGCAGACGGGCATGAGGTGGGACAGAACCATGACCAACCAACAAGATTAATTGTTCAGTTAAATTGACCAAATCAGGGACGAATGAGGCAAGTCTTGTTGCAAACAGGCATGCTTGAAGAGAAGTGACTGTTTCCATAGAGGGTTGGGACGGCTACTCCGGACTTCCTCAGGGTAATAGGGGACTATTTAGAACGTCAGTCCTTAGATGTGGGTGCATCTGTTTGATCTTTTGTCTTGAGGCCTGGCCCACAGTACGAGGCGTCCTCTTTCCCATCGCTGCAAGGTATCTAGTCTTCAGCGTTAGCTCCTTTGAGGACCCAGCCCTGTCTGATTACCTATGATATTTTCTATCTAACTCAGTTGCCTGTAATAGTCTGAACCCAGCCTGGGCAACTTAGAGACCCGAGCTCAGAATAAAATACAAAGGATTGAGGGTGCAGCTCCGCGCTAGGGCTCTTGTCTATCACGTGTTCCATCGCCAGTATACACAGCACAATCTAAGGCCACGAAAGCGGTGAGTGCCGCCAACCTGACCAGCACTCAGCCACCTCCGAAGCTTCCATCACCACCATATACTTCACCGCAGGCACTAAACGCTAGGAAGAGGGCAGCATTCAGCAATCAAGGGCCAGAACCTCCTTGCCAGGCGACTCCCCGCCCCTTTCCCCCTGGCGCCCGCCAGTGACATCATGGATGCGCCAGCCCAGCACGCTCTGCGCAGACTCCTCACCCATTTCGCCGGGGCGCCTGCGAGTGACGTCATACGTGCGACAGCGCGTTTCCGCGAGTGGGTCAGTCTATTTCCTGAGAGCTCCTGGATCAGGGGACCATGAACCGCAGCCGCCAGGTGACTTGCGTGGCCTGGGTCCGCTGCGGCGTGGCCAAAGAGACGCCGGACAAGGTAAGGCTTATGGCGGGGAGCCGGCGCTTCGGGCCTCCCACGTGACCCGGCCTGGTTCCAGTCGCGACGGCGCTGCGGACCCCACGGACTGGAGGGTCGGGTCCGCCTAGGTGGGGTCCTCCCGCCGAGGCCGGCCGCACCCCCGCTCAGCCGGCTTCTCGAGCATAGCTGGAAGAGCGCACTGCGTGGAAGCTCGCCTCCCGCGGCGTGCTCCGCGTGTGCCGGCCCGGATCGCGAGCTGTGGCCCGGGACACAGGTGTCGTGAGGTTGCTGTCGAGGTGGGAATTTCGTGTAGTAATCCAAGTGGGAATGAGAAGTGGATGTGACACGTTATGCAAGAAAAAGGAATTGGAATCGGTCCGTAGCACAGGTGGAGGTTATTGTAGGTTATTCATTCATTGCATACGGAGTGCTTTCCGCAGGCCAGGCTTCGTTCAGGGCTCTAGGACTGACAGGAAAAGAGCCCGGCCTCCACGTAGAATACGTCGGTAGGAGACAGTGTCGTAGAAATTGTGAAGGGGTCGGCTTAGAGGTAATCGATGACCCATGGGTAAGATGATAAGAACAGGGTGGCTTCGGTGTGAAGTTCGCGGGAGTGAGGGGCTGGAGTTGTCCCCGTAGATTAAAAGACCCCAGAGCACAGACAGTTTTCGTTTCCGGTGTCTCGCTTATGAATGCATTCATTATAGATTTATAGAATAGAGACAGAAATTGACTTAAAATTTGTTAAAGTAGGAAACGGGTGAAAAGGGATTATTGAGACCAAAAATTGGACAGATAAGTATCTTTTAGTTTTAGCCTTTAATTTCCAGAGCAACCCCACAGTGGAGTGCGGCTCTGGAGAGGGTCTTGGGATCACTGGAGGCTTTTGGTGGCAGCTGAGTGTCTGCTCAGCTGAGCGATCATTATAAGCACTGTGATCCTGGGCCACACACTGAGCTGTGTGCTTAGAGGACAGTGGCAGGCAGAACCTGTCTCCAGAGGGCTTGCTGCTTTGCAGCACAGGGCATGTCTTAAAGAGACTGAAGCACTGCTTAGGTGTGGGGTCAGTTGTGAACTGAGGTGAACTTTGTTGTATGGCAGTTGGAAAATGAAACTGCATTGTTGATCAGTAGAGGGAAAAGCCTGGAGTGATGAGTTTGGAAGCCATGGTTTTAGCCTGGAGAAGGAACGATTTTTGCAAGAATATGAGTCCTGTGAGTGAATACCTGGCAGTGATAATAAAGAACAGAGGACTAGTGTAAGGGAGGTTTGTTAAGGGATGCTACAGGGAAGCGAGGGAGAGGCATCCTAGGAAGAATCAGGGAGGACAGACATGCTAAACTCCACTTACATTAAATTGAGAGAGCCAGGGTTGGTGTTTGATGATGTTTCTTGAAGTTCTATTTTACATTTGCTTGCAAAGCTATTTAACTCAAAAGACTTCCAATGTTTCATTAACTAGAGTGATGAAGTGTTGGTTTTCTTGTAGGTAGAGCTAAGTAAAGATGAAGTGAAGCGCCTCATTGCTGAAGCAAAGGAAAAGTTACAGTAAGTTCGGGGTGCCGCCGTGAGCAGTTCAGTCCTGATGAAATGTATGTCTTAAGTCGTGATGCGCGGTGGCCTTGATCCTGGAAGGTGCTGGGTGGGTGATTTCCTTTTTCTTTTTGTTTCTGTTCTCACAAGAGACGGAGGTGGCAGCGATGAGGAGGAGGCAGGCAGCCCTTCAGAAGATGGCACGCAGAGCACCCTAAGCCAGGCACGACCCAGGGAGCCCCTGGAGGATGGTGACCCTGAGGGTGACCACACGCTGGATGACGATGAGCTGGCTGAGTACGACCTCGACCGATACGATGAGGATAACGACCCAGGTGAGATGTACTCACTGTTGCTGGTTTGTGATCCCAGGCTCAGCACGCTGGACCCAAGTCATGGGGTCCAGAGCTTTTCTCCGAGTTTCATCAGTCACGTACTATGACATTTAGCTAAATCACTTTAGAAGAAAGTCTCTAATCCACTGCTGTAAGACAGCAGGCTGGGATCTTAGGAAAAGCCTGTGTGTCTATGATGCACGCTTGAGGTTTAGTCATCTATAACCCACTGTGAGTTCTTGATGCAATCACAGTGTCCTCAGCTTACATTTTTATACCTTTTCCTCAGTGGCATCCATTTTTTTTCAAGTTGTGTGCATGTAGAGACACTGCTGCTACAGATTAGAAAAAGAGAACCCCAGTTTCTAAGACAAAAAGAGGATAGAGGAGAGGACTTACGTGGCATGGAAGAATTTTGGGGGAAGTAGCTGAGAAGATGTACCCGGAACTGTACTGCTCTTTTGGGAAGTCGAGCAGGCTGGTGAAGGCTGGGTTTGCACCCCTGAAGTCTTCTGTTATGCTTCCTGGGTGGCACCCCAGATCTCGAGGGTTCAGAGGCAGACATTCCGCTTTGGCAGCTGGGCGGGTTCAGTGTGATAGTCATCTAACTTCTAGTCACATCAGTTTGAATACTTTAGTCTTGTATTTTCTGTCACTGATCCTTTCCCCTTCCTGAACTTGGCCTCCTTGGGTGTATGGGACAGGAAGGCAGGGCCAGGGCAGACCACTGTGCTGAGTGACCCAGGGGACAGTGTCAGAGGATGCCGTTTCTTCTCCTAGGAGCCTGATTTATGCAGGAATTCAATAACCAAATGCAAAACCTACCAGTTTTATTAAATATTTAGTTTTATGTAAAGTTCTCTCAGAATGACAAATTACAGTTAAAATAAAAATCTTATGGGAGTTATAATGAAGCACTGAAATATACCTTTATCTCACAGAGGTTTATACTCTATGAACTCTAGGAAATACTGAGTAAAATAATATACTTTCTGGGATTTGCTTTGACAAACCTCTGAGATAGGGGAAGACAGAGGATAGAAGAGTTAATTGTCTAAGCTAGGTGACGATGCCTGAAGTTCTTTATGCCCTCTCTTCTTCGTTTCATATTTAAAAATTTCCATAGTACAAGCGTTTTAGAAATCAGGCACCTGTGGGTTGATGGTAAACACTGTGGGATTGAAGAACAGGTCGTGGAGCTGGGCACCCTTCTCTAAGAGTCATCAGCTACCTGAAAGATGGTCCCATAACAATTCAGTGTATCTTCCATTCCCTGAGCATCCCATCACTCTGGGTCTGTCATGTGCCGCCCTTGTAGATGCGCCATAAAAGAATTCGTCATCAAGGAAGTTTGTGAGCCTATCAGAAACGCATTTCAGGGCTGAAGCATGAGTGGCTCATGAATTCCTGCCCTGTCTCCTTTCCCAGCTGTGGGTAGTTCATAGTCACCTATAAAGTAGGTAGTGGCTGGCTTGCAATGCAAAGATAGATTTCTTAGGGAAATGGGCCACTATGTTCATTTTGATGGTGATTTGTGCAGACGCGGAGACGCTGGGCGAATCTCTCTTGGGGCTTACAGTCTATGGCAGCAATGACCAAGATCCCTACGTTACTCTGAAAGACACGGTAAATACCACCTCCCTTTCTTAATCACGCTTCTGTTTGAAAGCCTGGCTGGTTTTCTACCTTTAACCAATGACCTTTTGCCTACCCACACAGGAACAGTATGAACGAGACGATTTCTTGATCAAGCCTAGTGACAATCTCATAGTTTGTGGCCGAGCTGAACAGGAGCAGTGCAATCTCGAGGTGCACAGTAAGTGAAACATGTCCCGTGCCGAAAGGTTCCTGGTGACTCCAGAGGCTCTGCGTGGTTACCAATGGGGGGCTCCAGGTACAGGTCCTGCGCACCTCCCTCCAGTTGGTCGCACAGCTGAACAGTCTGCAGGTCATTTCCTGGTCATTTTTTTGCACGGGTGTGACCGAGCTATCAGTCTGGCACCTGACCTTTTTTATGGCAGTAAACAGGCCTCTTGGGACCTTTTTAAAAACTTTTCTTTAAATGAATTTGCCACTTTTTCAATTTTTCCCCTCTCCACTGTGGAATCCTGGAAGTAAAACTATTAAAGAACGTAAGAAAAATGTGTAATCCCAAGACCCCAAGGTGGTAACCTGCCACTGTGTTTGTTCACCTGCTTTTTTGGGACACATGTCATGTGGTTGAGATTATGCTGAATAGACAGGTTTTTATCTTGCTATTTTTTAGTGTTATTTTAGGTGTTTACTCTTGTGCTTTCCCCACAATGATTCAGCTTAGAGAGCCAGTGTTCTCTTGCACACAACAGATCTTGATCATCTTTCCTAGCTCAGGAAATGTTTGTACCACAGCCAGCAGTGACTGCTCTGCACAAATCAGAAGTAGGCAGTTATTTGAAGTTTTGAATTAGGGTTTTTTTGTTTTGTTTTGTTTTTTTGAGGTGCGAGGCATCTAACCCAGGTTCTCGTGTGTGCAAGGAAATTGCTTACCACTGAGCTGTGTTCCATTTCTTAGGCTGAATTTCTAAAACTTAAAAACCTTCAAAGTCACCTGTGGACAGCCTGTAGATTAGGCCCATTTAGGCTGACTGTGATCTAGTGATGAAATTTTCTCAAAGACCTAATGGGCTGGGTGTGGTGGTGCACATCTGTAATTCCAGCACTCGGGAGGCTGATGCATGAGGGTCACTGTGAGTTCAAGGCCAGCCAACTGCATAGTGAGACCCCCCCCCATCTGAAAAAGACTGACTGGCAGGAACCGTAACGGCAAGTTATTCTCTGTTAACTCTTGATCTCTCCAAACATTTATGTATTTTGGGTGAGAACCATGTTGGTTAATTTTATTTTTAAGACCAGTTCTAATTTCAGAATATTAAAACCTTATTACACTTGATTTGTCATCATTCTCATCAGTCATTGCTTAGAACTCAGTGTCAGGAATGAGTAACAAGTTAAATGAAATAACTGTATTTCCACTTCTTTCCTTCCTTCCTAAGCTACCATTTACTGTTTGGCTTTGAGAGTCTTCACACTGTCCAGCATGTGTAGATTCAACATCACAGTTGCTCTAGGTCATCACTCTGATATGGTTAAGCGTATGTTTTAAAATATCACCATCAATTGTATTTATTGTGTAAGTAGGTGAATTACACTGAACACGGCTGAGGGTTTTGCAGGGCCATAGTTTAATCATGTGAACACGCATTCCCATCGTAGACTGAGATGGCAGAACTGGATAAGCAATCTGCTAACCCTAGGACCCATCCCAGAAGGAGAGATGCAAGAACTAAAAAGAAGTGTGGCTTATTTTATTATTTACTGCCTTCGAAGTGAAAGAACACGTTTGTGGGAGGTGAGGAAGGGAAGTCTGGCGATTGGGCTGTGTTAGTGTTAAGATTTCAGTCACTGGATTAAACACGGTTTGCTTCTTAACTTTGTAACTGTGAACGTTAACTATCCAAGTCCCCTGATCATTAGATTCAGAAAGAATGTCCCCATGAGTTTTACTTCTTATTCATGTTGTTGGTTTTTCTAAACTGCTTTTTTAAATATTGAAGAACAAAACCTTGGCAAGCGTGTATTTTGGGTTTTTTGTTCTGTTTTGAGTGGATCTCACTATGCAGTCCAGCTCACTATGTACAGTAGGCTGGGCTTGAACTCATGGTGAAGCAATCCTCCTGCCTCAGGCTCCTGAGTGCTAGGACTAGGGTGAGAGCCACCACACCCCGCTTGGCAAGCATTTAGATTTTTAGATATGAACTGATTTTCTCCAGTGGCTTTTGTTCATCAGCGATACCTTTAGGAGACAGAATGGCAGTGCTGAGGAGACCTTTCTGTCTGTCGGTCTGTCTGCTGTAACAGGTGACTAGAAGCCGGGACCCCTTACCTGGGTGGCGTGTTGGGGGTATGGTCTGTCAGTGTCTGTGTTGCACTTTGGGGCACACCAGGTTCTGGGAATGTTAGACATGCAGAAACTGCCCGGTGGTAATGACCGGGCCTGGGGTTCGGCGTCGTCGCGTGTCTGTGTGTCAGTGTGGCTTGTGTTAGTAGCGCCCTGTTAATGCGCCCCATCTAGAATGACTTTGCCCCGAATGCAGTGGAAGGGCAGCTGCTTCTCGTAACTTCCGGGCTGCGCTCTGCATTGCCTCTTACTCCAGCTAACGTTTCTTCCCACTCTGCTCAGTTTACAACCAGGAGGAAGACTCGTTCTACGTGCACCACGACATCCTCTTGTCTGCGTACCCTCTGAGCGTGGAGTGGCTGAATTTTGATCCGGGCCCAGATGACTCCACTGGTAAGTAGGAAACTCGAGGCTGTTCCGCCTCCTCAGTGAGGCGGCAGTGGGGTTCCCGTGAGTGTGTCTTCCAGATTTTCCTGCCTTTTTAAGTAACCAAAAGCTCTTTGCTTCTGCAGGAAATTATATTGCTGTGGGAAATATGACCCCTGTCATTGAAGTATGGGACCTTGATATCGTGGACTCTCTAGAGCCAGTTTTCACACTTGGAAATAAGCTTTCTAAAAAGAAGAAGAAGAGAGGGAAGAAGGTAAAGAAGTCAGGAAACAGTTGAACTCTGAAGGCCAGTTTGTGGAAGAACAAGGGCTTAACCCATAGCCTTCTGTGTGCTGGGTTCTCTGGCAGTGAGGCCACTGGCAGAATTGGCACTGCGATTAGGAACTCTGCTTTCCTCCCTGCGAAGGGTATTTGTCTCGGGGAATAGGGAGACAGGGTTCATTGCATAGCCAGTTTGCATGGTGGCCACGATCTTTAAAGGCAGCAGCTTTTTCCTTTAACGATTAAAACTGTCATTCCAGAGTCCCTCCTCCGAGGGGCACGCGGACGCCGTCCTTGACCTTTCGTGGAATAAGCTGATCAGGTAACATGGCGTCCGGCCGGGCGGGCAGCCTGCAGGCCTGTGCTCCGGAGGCCTGGCACTCACAGCTGCGGTCCCCTGTGCCTGCCGGTGCTTCAGGGGCTGCTGTCCCTGGCTCGCTCCACCCCCCCCCCCCCCGGACGCGGTGGGCCTGCTTCCCTCTCACAGCGCAGCCTTGTGCTCTTTTTCTCTTCATTTAAATCATGGTAAAATATGAAAGTCAGGAGTTGTACCATCTGCACTGAGAGTACACTGACCCCATGCGGCGCTCCAGGACTTCACCCTCCCAAACCCCCAGCCCTGCCGGCTGCCCCACGAGACCACCACCCGCGTTTCACGGGTGGCATCGGGGCCTGTTCCTCGGGATACTCTTGCTGTGTCCTTGGGCTTGCTGTCCGCACACGGCAGTGGCATTCAGGGGCTCCCCCACCCCGCCCTGCAGGGAGTGCACACGCACGCTGTGTCCAGGCCCCGCCTCCCCTGCTGGGCCTTGCGGTGGCTGCCTTTGATTCTGTCCTGTCCTGTCCTGTCCTGTCCTGTCCTGTCCTGTCCTGTCCCATTTTGTTGTTGAGGTGCTGCCTGCCTGTTTTCCTTGTCACTGCACTATGCTCTGTCCCCACCTGCAGTGCACAGGGATCCGCAGCGCCTCAGCCCCACCCCACTGTTCCCTCTTTCTCTTTCCCCTGATGGCCTCCCTGTCGCACGGGTGTGAAGGGGTGAGCTGTGCTCGTTTTGATTTGTGTTTCCCAGTGATCGTGGTGTGGAGCAGCCCTGTCTGTCGGCCCTCAAGTACCTGCTGAGCGAGGTGTGATTCGGGCCGTGCTCGTTTTTGAGCAGTCACTGGAGCTCGTTCTGCATTGCATATGCCAGTGTCCAATTTGGAAATGTGACCTGCCGCGTTCCTCCCATTCTGTGTGTGGCATTTTCTCACAGAATGGTTGGCAGTGGGCTTTCGTGTTGGTAGCGCTGGCCAGCTAAGTTTCTGTTGAACTTGCTTTGTGTGGTGTAACCGTGGCTGAGCCTGAGGTCACTGCCCTGGGCCTGAGTCAGGGAGCAGAACCACCAGGGCCTTTTCCGGCCTCGGCACCTGTGGCAGTGAGGGCTGTCCTCATGCAGGGCCTGTTGTGATCATGCTGACCTCTCAGTGCATTTTGAAATCGGGAAGGGTGAGCTTCCCAGCTTTGCTCTTTTTGAGGATCCCTTTTGGCCACGCTGGCCCTTCCCTGGGACCTGGAGAATCTGCTTGTCCCTTTAAGCAGCATCTGGGGCACTGAGCGGCTCGGCCCACACTAGATGCTGTGTTTCTGTGTGTGTTTTTGCTGTGTATGCCCTGGTGTCTTTAAACTCACTCCCAGGAGTGCCTTCCCCACACTGCTGTCCAGGGAGTCAGTCCTGTACGCCTGACCTGTGTCTCCCTGCTCAGGAACGTGCTGGCGAGCGCATCTGCGGACGGCACCGTCATTCTGTGGGACATGGCCCTGGGGAAGGCTGCGGCCAGCCTCGCCGTGCACACAGACAAGGTACGCGAGCCTGAAACAGCTGGACAGATGTTGGCTAAGGGAGCCCCAGATGTTTACCTACAGCTTTTTGTTTTTTACAAGGTGCATTCATAGCTGGGTGTGACGGCTCCTCCGTATTCTTGCACCCTGGGAGGCTGAGGCACGGGGACTGCAAGTCTGAGTCCAGCCTGGGCAGTGTAGTGACTCAGGGAGACCCTGGCTTGAGGGGGTGGGCTGAGGAGCGGTGTGAAGGTTCTGTTTCCGTCTCCATATCCGGGCAGTGTGGTCACCCGCCAGCTCGCTGGGTCTTCCCAGACCCCGGGCTGCAGGCACTGTGCTCACCTCAGCAGCACCAAGCAGGTGCAGGCGGTGCGGCGGCGCCGAGCGGCTCCTCTGTGAGAGGAGCACTGTGGGCTGGGAGCACCCACAGCCGTGTTCCGGCGCCGCCCTGGAGGGGCAGGTCTTCTTTGGCATCCCATGTACCTTTTGGAGTCCACCATGCATTTGTTCCGGTCTCTTCAGTACTGGGGACTGAACCTAAGGCCTTCACACTGAGCCTTTATTTTTTATTTGCAGACAGTCTCACTGAGTTGCCTAGGCTGGACTCAAGATTGCAGTCCTCCCGCCTCAGCCTCCCTCAGTTATTTGAGACTGTCTGCTGTCCTGCGTCCTAAGGGACGTGTCACGCTGACAGTGCAGATCTGGGTGTGTCTTTCCCTCCTCAGGTGCAGACTCTGCAGTTTCACCCATTTGAAGCCCAGACCCTCATCTCAGGCTCTTACGATAAGTAAGGAGGCGCTTTGTGTCCACCCCAGTGGCCCCACTCAGGAACGGCCTGTGGCCCAGGGCAGGGGCGGGACCGGGCTGGGCACCACCTCGCTCTCCTCCCCGCCTGTGGCCCCCTTCAGTTTGGAGGGGGCGGCGTCCTGTGCACCTCGGGAACAGCAGCAGTTTTCTTTTCTTTTCCTTTTGGAGGCAGGGTCCAAGCTGCTGGCAGTTTCTTTGCCTCTTGATGAGTGTGTTAGCCTGGTTGTGAGGCAGACTGTCCCACCGTGAGGGGCTTTGGGCACCGAGCGGGTTTCTAGTGCTGTGTAGCCAGGTCCTCCCAGCACCTGCAGGCAGATGTGTCTCTGCTCCCAGTGTGCCTGCCACCCCTCCAGAGGGCAGGGTGACCCGCACATGGTGAGCAGAGGCGCCACAGCCCTGAGGCCCTGGGCTGAGAGCTGGCACACCGGAGCAGCGAGGCTCTGCCCTCCTGCCAGTCTGTCACCCCGTGCAGAGGCCACCCGGGCTCCTGGGCCATGCGCACCTCTGTCCACCCTGGGCCTGCAGGAGGAGACATCGGAGGAGCCGGCCACACCCAGGCTCTCCGCTCCCTTGTCCTCTGTAGAGTGGTGATGCATGCACCTCACAGGCACAGCCCTGTCTGCTCACACAGTGGCCCTGCTTTGGTGGCACTCGTGCCTAGGCTGCAAGTCCTATGGCCCTGAGCCATGAGGGAGAGGGATCCTCCATGGGAGGTCCGGGCCCCCAGTGCCTTCAGGCGACAGCATTTGTGTCACCAATAGGAAAATTGGCTGTTTTCCCTACTGTATTTTAGAACTTTAAAGCAGTCTTTGACTAACTGAATTGTGACCTCGGTCCCTGTGGGATGCGGGGGCGCTGGTCTCCAGCCCTCACCTGCCCGTGTGTCCAGGTCCGTGGCGCTGTACGACTGCCGGAGTCCGGACGAGACCCACCGTGTGTGGCGCTTCAGCGGGCAGATAGAGCGGGTGACCTGGAATCCCTTCGCCCCCTGTCACTTTCTGGTGAGGACCGTGCGTAGCCATCTGCCCTTCAGGCTTTCCCTGACAACAGGGCAGCAGAGTGCCCGCTCTGCTTTTCCTGCATGAGGAGCGTTCCGAGTGTCTGGAGTGCATGGCTGAAAGCAAGATGGTGGCTTAGCCACAAAAGCCCTTGCTGGCTTCGTGAGTGACTGCAGACTGCCTGCCGTGCCACACCGAGCTCAGCTGCTGTCCCTTTTTGTCACTCAGTGGTCTGGGCAGTCCGGAGGACAGGTTCCCTTGATCCAGGGCTTCCTGAGCCTGTGTAGCGTGTAGCGGGGTCTCCTGAGCCTGTGTAGCGTGTAGGAGCTCTCTGTTTACCCCTGTCGACCTGCCGAGTGACTGTTCCCCCAGCGAGTGTAGAGGCCCAGGAGGGTAACGTGCCACCCCTATGGTGCCCGCAAACCCTTTCCTGACAATGTGGGCAGCCCTGCTCTGGGCACAGCAAGTGGCTGTCGAGTGCTGCCAGACTAGGCCTGCAGTCACCAAGGGGAGGTGCAGTGCTGCGAGGGCCACGCTGCCCTCTGGCTCTCCATGGTCAGACTACAGTTCCTGTGGTTATTTGCTAACAAGCTGCCACAGACGGGTAGGAAGAAAGGAGGTAACAAAACGGTCCCCTCCTTCATTGGTCTGTGGCCCAGTCTGACCGTCAGAACTGCTTCAGTTGTCCCTTCGTTCCCCTCCCTGTCCTGGCTTCCGGGCCCGTCTGTACCGTCTCACCCTACTCGCCATGGCATCGCCCTCCAGCCTTCAGCCTGATGGGCGCAGCAGAGCTGGCCCGGCTAAGTGTCCCTTGGCCCGTCCAGACGTGGTCCCTGGCGTCAGAGTCCCAAGGAGCTGGTCCCATGTGCAGCTGTGACAGCACTGTCCCGCACAGTGACCTTGCCTCTTACCCTTCCAGGCCAGCACCGACGATGGCTTTGTGTATGATCTGGATGCGAGGTCAGATAAGCCAGTGTTCACACTCAATGCACACAACGACGAGATTTCCGGTGAGCGCGAGCACTGTCCGTCGCCGCCCCCCCACCCCCTGCCCCCCGCCGCAGCCTGGGATGTGGGTGTGTGTCAGGTGAGTCTGACCCACTGTGCCTCCCCAGGGCTCGAGCTGAGCAGTCAGATCAAGGGCTGCCTGGTGACCGCGTCAGCAGACAAGTATGTGAAGATCTGGGACATCCTGGGTGACAGGCCGAGTCTTGTCCACTCCAGGGACATGAAGATGGTGAGGACCCCGTGTGTGTCTGTGCTGTGTGTGACCTGCCTGCTCTGCTGCCTGGTCTGGAATTGCTGCTGTCAGGAACATGGATGTCAAGGGCAGTTAATTCTGGTCCCTGTCAGGGTGGTGGGATGCTGGTTTTGGAGCAGCCGCACCCTCCGCCTCTCTTTCTAGTGCCCATGGTGGACAGTTGCTTGGTGAGATCACAAAGGCTGGGAGGACACAAGGAAGGGCCACACTTTTTGCCCGCAAATGAGGACCACTTCAGGACCTCTTGGCCCCAGGGAAGCCAGAGCCCCTGGGGTCCACGTGATCATCTATCGTGACCTCTTTGCTTACTGGTTCCTGCTGCACTGAGGCTGATTCCAGCCTGTGCACTAGCAGAACTTGGCAACAACCAGATTCTTTCAACACCCTGAGCACACGTTGCACAACAGGCACCGTGCGACTTAGACCGCAGCTAAGGCAGAACACAGCTGTTACAAAGTGTGTATGTTTACCCAGCTGTGGAAAGGCCGGCTATAAATGCAACCTTTCCGGTACTTTCCTGTGCTTATATTTAAATCACAAACCGTGCTCACCTGAGACTTGTGTGTGTTTTCCTTTTCATGCTTTGTGTTACATGTGTCCCCGAAATAACGAAAACATTAAAGGGTTAAGTGACCCAGGGGATGGGGGTGTGGCCTGGGTAAAGCCTTGCCTGGCATTGGATCCTTGGCAGTGTCACAGCTGTAGCAGTGACCTGTGCTGTTGCTGTCATTGGAGGGGTTGAGCTGCAGTTTCTGGACACATAGCAGAGATTTCTAAGAGAATGATGATGACAGTAGAGACCTGAGTGTTCAGATCCTGTGCACAGCTTTGGGCATAGCTGTGTCACCCTCCGCCCCCTGTCCGAAGCACTCTGGCTTTGTGTAACCACCCAGACCAGGAATAGCCTAGAGAGCAGCTGGGGTCTGCAGCTCTCACCCGCCCCTGTCCTCTCCCCAGGGCGTTCTCTTCTGCACCTCGTGTTGCCCGGATCTGCCGTTCATCTATGCCTTTGGGGGTCAGAAGGAAGGCCTGCGCATCTGGGACATCAGCACCGTCTCTTCCGGTGAGGCAGCAGCGCGACTGGTGGGTGGGGGGCAGTGAGCAGCGCAGCACAGGGCAGGGCAGGGCAGGTCGCCCTGAGGTGGACACCTCGCCCCAGAAATGCTTGTGCCGCTGTCTGTCTGCACACCCTGGGCAAGATGGTTTGTACAGCGTCCTAAGAGTGACAGCCTGGTAGGGAAGCTGGGAGTGTAGGGGTCTCAGAGCAGCCCTCCCCTCCCACCAACCGTGCGAATAAGTCCGCGCTGTTTGCAGCTGCCCTCTGCGAGACCCAGGCCTGTCTCTTCAGTAGCTCCTGTTTCAGGGATACCAAGAGCCGCCTGCAGCGGCATGCAGGCCACAGGCTTACCCAGCTGCTTGCGTGTGTGAGCAAGTCTGGTGTCCCCAAAACAGAAAACGTCCCTGCCATGACTCTGAATCCTGCCCCCTGCAGAAGGGTCCGGAGGCTTCCCTCTGCGCGGTTCGGATTTTACCTCGTGTGGGAAGGGCCCCAAATCCAGAAGGCTGTGTGCTGGTTACCATACCCAGCAGGACAAAGGGAACAAAACAGTAAGGAGAGGACAGGACCAGTGGTTCGGATGGGGACATCTGTGACCAAGGCAAGCTAGATAAGCCCAGGACAAGCCCAAGCAAATAGCAAACAAGATAGGTCATTAAAACCACCTTACCCAACACGCCAGCGGCACAGGCTTCCCAGCGGCTCTTGCCCACTTGCGTGGAAGGTGCTGTCCTAAACGCCCCTACTGATTTCTCCACTGTTTAGTGAATGAAGCATTCGGAAGACGGGAGCGGCTCGTTCTCAGCAGTTCCAGACACTCGGCTGTCAGTGGCCCTTTTGGGCACAGGAGCGCAGAGACCCCAATGGAGCCCTAGTGGAGGGCACACCGCTGCCACTGTGTCCCTGGCCCGGGGCTGTACACAGCTGTGGCTGTGCGAGGGGTGACAGCAGTGCTTTCTTCCTCCCGGGCTGCCACCCCGCCCCACTGCTGGGCAGCAAAAGGCAGGGCTTCGTGCTTGCCTTGTGTGGGTGCTGGGTGGGGTCCTCGTACATCTTCAAAACAGTAATTTAAAAATTGCTTTTAAACTATTGAATTCTTACCATACTGTTGCACTGAACCTAGGTTTGTAACGTAGGTAGTAACCTAGAGGAAAACCCTCTTTATTGGACACAGTTCATTACATTGCCCAGGCTGCCTTCAAACTCCTGGGCTCAAGTAGCCCACCTGCCTCGGCTTCCCGAGTAGTTGGGATCCCGAGTGCGTGCCACCACACAGGTGTTAGAATTTTAAGAAGGGAAAATCCTGTGACCTTATGTAAAATGAGGCCCAGATATTTAACGCTACCTGCACAGGAGACTGAGAGGCAGGCACCGCAAGCCTCTTCCCGACGGCTCCGGTGTGAACGCTCGTGATCCTGAGTGCGTGGAGTCTGGTGAATACGAGGTCAAAGGGCCACGCTCGCGCTCAGACCGGGTGCCTGGTGCAGTCCAGGTGGGGAGGTGGGGACAAGAAGGCCTTTGCCCTCCACCCAGTGGCTCGTCTGAATGACTGCAGAGTGGCTTCCAATGGCACAGGCATGTCAGCAGGAGGCGCAGGGACGCCATTCAGGTCAGACAGCCAGTATAAAGGGCCTGGGAACTGGGCTCACCACGGGCAGCAGACGGAAGCAGGGAGAGTGAGCAAATGCTTGCTCTTCGCTTCGGTTTGGGGTGGGATCAGACCCCGAAGTAAGCTCTGGCTTGGGGTCCCCAGGCCTTGGACTGGCACTGTCTCTGGCCCGCTAAGAGCCACGCTGCACAGTGGGACGTGCAGGGGGGGCAGGCTCATCTGGGTCAGCAGCTGCTCCTGGCAGAGCTTCGCCGCCCGAGTGCCACCTCCTGCGGCCCTGCAGGGCTGGGGTGCACACCTCCTGAGAATCCGGCGTAATAATGGAAATAAAGTGCACAATACATACAACACCTAGTCACCCCCAACCACACCCCCATCACTCTCCACCACCACGTCCCGGGAAAAAACCTCCCACAGAGCCGGCCCCTGCTACCACAAAGCTCGGGAGCCAGTGTCTTGGATGACTCACAAGTCACAGTGGGGGTAACAAATGGCAGTGAATCTGTAAGGGAGTCTACCACGAGGGAAGGGTGCACCTGCACTTTGGACCAGTGCCAGCACTGCTCTCCAGTCTGGAGGGCTGAAACGGGTCGGGGGCTCTTCCCTCCAAGCTCATTAACATCACCCTGCTACCGAATCTGAGCAACACAGCCGGCAGACGCAGACAGAGCAAGGTCCCTGATAAACTCACAGGCAGAACCCCCAAACACTAGCAGACTGGATTCAACCGCATGACCCAGAGATGCCAAGATGGCGCGGCAGAAGCAGACCAGTAGAAATGACACATCAGAAGGAGAATGAGGGGCAAAAATCATGAGACATCTCAACAGGCACAGAAAAAGCATTAGATAAAACTCAACCTCCTGAGAGAACCAGCCAGCCAGCGTCTCCCGAGATCCAAGCCATGTTGGAGCTTAGGGTGCTGGGCAACAAAGGAACCCGCTCGCTTCCCTATAGGCAGCCATGAGCATACTGGGGTGCTAGCTGAGAATGAGCACACGTGCGCGCACACACGCACACACACACACACACACACAAGCCAGAAGTCTGAGCATCGCTTAGGAGGGTGACTATGCAATACAGCACATATGGGGCTTTCCTTCTACCATCTCTTTGAAGGTAATTACTGTTACCACTGTTTTGCTTTATTTTGATTAATTGTATTGCTCTATTCGATACTGTTTTGATAGGTTTTATGATCTGTATTTGGTTTGATTTTGCTACACCTAATTGAAAAGACAACTACTATGAAGATAACGAGATATATTATGGTACCTATTACTGTTATCCCAGTAACCTACTGTGAAGTTCTGTACCAACTTCACTGCATTGTCCTGATTGACTTTGTTCTGTCTTGTTCTGTTGTATTTTACTACCTTCAAAAAAAAAAAAAAGCTCAACTTCCCTTCAGGAAAAAGCCCTGAACCTGCTGGGCAGAGAAGGCTCATCTCACTGCAGTGCAGGCCACTGGGACAGACATGTAAGCGACAGCACCTGCAAGGGGAAAAGGGGAAGCATTTCTCCTGTGATCAGGAACAGGACAAGGCTGGCACTGCTTACTCGATATGTAACTGGGAATGGTAGCCACAACAATTAGGTAAGAGAGAAAGGGCTAATGGGAAACAACCTGAACTACCCCCTTTGCAAATGGTATGATCTATATACACAGAAAAACCTGAACTCCACCAAAGAAATCTTAAGTCAATTCTGCTAAATAGGAAGATACAAAGTCAACATACAAAAGTTAGCAGGTTTCTGTACAGTAATGAGTATGCTGAGGAAAATCATAAATGCAATCCCACTTACAATAGCTACACAAAAATACCTAGGAATAAACTAAGGAAGTAAAAACTACAATAACATTACAAAGAATAGTGATGAGAGACACTGAAGACACCATAAATGGGGAAACCCTGTGGTCATGGGTTGGAAGATAAATTACCATTAAATGCCCAGACTGCCTAAAGCTGCCTATCAAAATACCTGTGACGTTCTGGAGAGAGCTAGGAGGATTCTGAAACTTGTACGAAACAAGTACCTGCTGAACAGTAGGCCTGGGCTGCTTTTTTCTCCATGTGAAATGTGCTATGTGCACCCTGCAACTTGTGGATGCTAAGCAACCTGGCCCCTTCTGCTGAGCCGTCTGGCCACCACAGCAAAGGACCAAGAACAGTGAGTCACCTCCCGCTGCGGAGTCGTTCCTCCCATGCCGAATGCCAGCCCCACAACAGCTCACTAAGATGCTGCCTGCTCATGAAACACAAGTTTCATGCCTGAGGTGCAAGGACGCTGCTGGCACAGGGAGGGAGCCAGGCCTGAGAGGGAGGCGGGGGCCATGGCGGG
>PVLA01003627.1:100955-149191 GCA_004027455.1 Hydrochoerus hydrochaeris | reverse complement strand
ACCATCCGCTGTCTGTCACTGCAGTCGAGGATGGAAAGCGCCCGCTCCTGCCATGGGATCCCTGGTGCCGGGGTGCGGGCCTGTCTCCAGGCAGCCGCGTGGCCTGCCGTACGCAGTCAGTCCTCTTCCCAAAGCCCAGGCTCCTCTTACTGGGCCACAGAGCCAGGCCTCTGGCTGCTTCCCTTCAGTCCTGCACCAAGGTTTTGGTATCACTGTACCTAATGGTCATGCACATGATGACATTCCAGCCAAGCAGTGTCCCACGAGACTGGGAGCTGACATCCCTGCGCTGGTGACCTCACTGGTGTTGCAAAATCAGAGCACCGTGCACTGCACGGTAGGCTCGGTGCTGGGGTAAACACAACGACCCAGCGCCAGCCAAAACAGCTCGTGCAAGGTCATGCATTGCATGCCTGATGTGATGGCAAATGGCTTCTGGCTTTGCACTTAGTCAAGTACTTATTACAGTGTGCTCTTTCAAGGCATGGCGTGCTATTGCACACCTGTAACCCCAGCACTCAGGAGGCTGAGGCAGGAGGACCGCCACAAGCCTGGGGCCAATCTGGGCCACACAGTGAGTTCAAGACTAGCCTGAACCACACAGTGAGACCCTGTCTCAAAACAAAGTACTCTCCTACTGGGAAGCTTGCTGTCGCTCAGCAGCCCCACTCTGCACCAGCTGCTACCCCGTATACCAGGCAGTGTTCACCCTGTCCCTGGATGGCACTGAGAGGTCTCATCGAGTGACCCCGCCATCCAGGTTTGTGCAGAACACCCTGGGACTTCCACACCCACCCCGAGGGGTGCTGCTGCTGTGGCCCAATACGTAGCCCACTTACGTGTCTGCATGTGTCCTGTGGGCTCCCTGGACAGCTTCAGAGCCACCCACACACAGTGGGGACAGAGGGGCTGTCGGTGGCTTTGCCTCCTCAGGTGTCACCAGAGCGCCAAGTCAGGTCTCGAGGTGCTCACAACACACCAGCAGAGGTGGCATCCCGCTCACTTCACCCCGCCCCCCAACAACGCGCTAGGCTGGGCCAGTGCTGTCACAGCTTCTGAAGAGCAGGCTGCCCAATGGCTCGTAAGCGCTCGGGCCTGACGACGCCCACGTGTGCGCATGTGAGAAAATCTAGAGGCGGCCATCACCGAGCTGACCCAGCCCTCCCGGCCTGGAGAAACCTGGGGGGTGTCCTGCCTGCGCGCTGCCCAGCTCCCCCGGAGCCGAGTCTGCAGAAGGTACCAGGTCAGCGCCAGGCTTGCCACGAAAGGTGGGGATCCAGCTCAGAATGATTCCCAGGTCCTGTCCTTAAAAACATGTTTATTTTTCGTCCTTCCTAGAGGAATACAGATCTGAATGAATACATTCATTCCATAAATACATTAGCAGCAAAAGTGTCACCAGAGTTCTCTGCCCCAGCCCGGAGGTGAAGCCTTCTGGCGAGAGCGAGCCCGGCACACGCATTCCTGCAGTGGCTGCACCGGCCCTGGCCCGGGCCCTTTCAGCCCCCCACACCTTCCCCGCCCGCCTGGCAGTCCCTCAGCAGAGCCCTGCAGTGCAGCTGCGTGGGGCGTCACCGTGGCTTTGAACTGGGAACACAGTAACGGTGGCCTGATCCTTTTCACGGGGGACGCAAACAGACCGCTCCTTCCCTGCCCTTCCCTTCCATGCTGTCTCAGGAGCACGAGCACACCCGCTGCCAGGGGCAACCAGGCCGTCAGGGCGCTCCGGACTCCCGGCCCCGTCTCAGTGGTGAGGGTCAGAGCCACGGCCAGGCCTTCCCAGACCCACCGTGACGGCAGGGTATCGAGCCCTGGTTCCCACCGAAGCCGGCCAGCCCTGACAGGTGCTGGCCATCCTCATCCTCGTCCTCTCCTGGCCACCTGTGCCCACTGACCACCTGCTCCCTTCTGGATCTGCCCTCACCCCATGGCCATAGAGGCTGTGTGGGCACAGCTTTCAGCCTGTGAGCCACAGTGCGCACGAGGCGTAGCCAGCTTCGAGGACAGCTGTGGTGCTCCCGAGAGCACAAGTGGACATCACTGTGCCCTGGAGCAGGAGGGGGCAAAATGAGGAATCTGAGTTAAACCTCGTTTCACTGGGCTGAGGCCACCTTGACACAGCTGTAAGTGTATCTCCCAGGTGATCACGGAAATTAAAGACCCAACCTCGGCAAACCCAGCCCTTCCCTGCCCACCATCGCCAGAACTGGGATGCGGCCCACTGTTCCGTCTCCACTTGGAAACTGGAAACCAGAAGCCATGGGTGTGAAGCCACATGGGGCCACTGGCCAGATGTGTCTCCCGTGCTGCGCGTTACTTGTGCGTGGAGAGGGGCTCGTCTGCCGAGTACAGCGCGCTGCCCATCCCGCAGCTCTCTGTGCCCACAGGGTCGGCCAGGTCCTCGTCCTCCGAGTCCTCCTCGTCGTCCTCCTCGGGGGCGGAGCCGGAGGCCGGCCCCTTGCAGGTCTTCAGGTGGCGGGTGAGGTGGTACTTGGTCAGGTAGGCCTTCCTGCACCTCTCGCACACGTAGTCGCGCTTTCCTTCGTGGGAATTCAGATGCTTCTTCAGGTGATTTGTCCTCAGGAAGAGCTTGTCACACTTGGGACACTTGATCTGTCGTTCTCTACGGGAACAAAGAGAAGCGTTTTACAGAGACCCAACCACGGTGCCTCTCCCTGGCCACAGGCCAGGACTCTGGACTCTGACCTCCTCCCCTCACTGCCACTCGCAGTGCCCACCACTCCCCAGGCACTGGCCAGAGCAGCCACAGCTGCCAGGAGGACACACACCGAGTTCCCTCCTGGGGCTCTGAGGATCAAAGAGGGCGATGACCTCAAATCCTACAAAGGCTGCCAGCCTCAAGGACAGCGAACCTCTGTCTGCTGTTCCAGAGGGGGAGACAGAAGTCAACTGGAGGCTAAGGCAGCCTGACTGCAGTGCCTCTTCACAGCTCAGCACCCGCCAAGGGACTGCAAGCACCACCCAGCTGGTGTCACTCAATGGGGCCTCCCAAAAACAGCAAGGCCAGCCCTCTAGAAAGGCTCCCTAAGGCGGGGCCCGCGCACCGCCTCCCTCCCACACCATCCGGGATGGACGGTGGCACAGACCTCACTGGGAGCGGTGCCCTCAAGGAGGGAGTTGGCTCAGCTGCAGTCAGGAGCCAGAGCCTCCAGGAGGGATCATGTCCTTACAGGAAGCGGACATGGACTCTGGACTCTGACCTCCTGCCTCCCCCAGAAGCCCAAGTGGCTCACAAAAAGTCTGTTTTCTCAACTGAGGTGAGGGCGCCATGCACGGGGTTCCAGGGAGCAGCCTGGGCTGGTGGGTGTGTTCCTGGTGGCTCCCCTGCTGGGTCCCTCCCTCTCCACCATGGAGGCCTGGGTGTGACTAGATGTCCCCAGAAATCTCCATCAGCTGCCACACCACACGGGTCTATGTATTTGACAACCATCATCTGGTTTTCTAAACTTTCATGCCAATAATGAAACTAAGTAAGACTTTGTTTTGGAAAGTCCTTTACAGCTGGACATGGTGACACACACCTAGAATTCCAGTTACTTGAGAGACTGAGGCAGAATGATTTCAAGTTCACAGCCCATCTGGGCAGCACAACAGGACCCTTATCTCAGAAAAAATGATAATGAATGGGAGGGAGGAAAGAAAAGGAGAGACATGGAGCGAGGGGCAGAGGGAGGGCGGAGGGAAGCGAGAGTGCCCTGTGAGCCCTGGAAAGCAGATGCAGACTCCAGCTGCCCAGGGGCCGGGGCTGCAGGCAGTGGCCACAGATGCCGGTGCTGAGCCAAGCCTCTCCCCAGCTCTGCATGAACCGCCCTCCCAGTGAGCGAGGCTGCGGAGTCCTCACCCTCTTCACGCTCGCCGCTGCGCTGGGAGGGAGGACCACTCCCGCAGGCAGGGTGAGCTCAGGCCCATCCAGAGTCCAACCGCCACTCAACACTGGGTCTCCACCTCTGCCCCTTCACCCAGCCACCACAACACCACCCCTTCCTTAGGGTCCCAGTGCCTGCATAACACAGGACACAACACTGCTGAGGGGATGTCCCCGCCCGCCCCCACGGCCCCTGCACTCCTGCTCTGACCTGGAGAACCTCGCTCTCGGCTCCCTTGTGGAGCCGGCCTTACTCCTTACCCTGTCGCCTCCCTGGGAACCCTGCTCCTCTCCTCTGAGGCAGCCCAGACCCACAGGCGCTTTGCCAGGTCCAGTTCTCTGTCTCCAAGCACCCAATGCGCAGGGCACCGCCAGCATCTCCTTCTGGCTCTGCCGAGCTCTTCAGGACAATGCCAGGGTCTCTCCTCTGTCTCTACCATGCTCAGCATCACGGGAGTAATGTTTGCAATTGTTAATTAATGATATTATGTTGTGAAAACAAGAATAGAAATACAGAGAGCAGAAATGAAAAGTAGGGACAGGCAGCAGCCAGGTGAAATCTCCCAGGCTAAAACCAAGCCCTCTGCACGGCCCCTGGGGTGGCAGCACCCGGGCAGGGAGCCCCACTCACTGTGTGTGGGTGAGCACATGCTGCTTGAGGTCCTGCCGCCGCATGAACAGCTTGTCGCAGTAGTCACACTTGAGGTTCTTCTCCCCGGTGTGGATAACCATGTGGGACTCCAGGTGAGCTTTTTGGGTGAAGGACTTGTCACAAAGAGCACACCGATAGTTCTTCTGGCCTGCAGGGAACCCAAAACCACACGCTGCAAATAAACCCTCTCGGCCTCCTCAAGCCCAGCAAGTGCCTGTGTGAGGGTGCAGCCGATGCAGAGCGGAGCAGGACTGGCTGCGCCCGAGCGCGGTGTTTGCAGCTAACTAGGGTGCACCTCCTCCTGGGACCTCCACCTGGGCATCCCAGGCTACCACTAACTTGGCCGACGCGAGGTACAGTGCCTGGGTGTCAAAGCCCACCCACAGCCGCAGCGCCTGACCTGGAAGCACTTCCTCACTGTGGCCCTGGCTATGTGCACGTGTTTTTATGAGCTGCGCTCTGAACCATCCGGTGTCCTGTGAGATGTGGACAATGACCCCTGGACCTGGCAAAGAAGTGAAATTCCTCCAAGAAGTCAAATCAGATTTGCCTAAGCTGGGGCCAGCACAGCCCTGCATGAAGGCCACAGGTCAGCACCTTCAGGCCACGTGCTTCCTGCTGCGGCTCCTCGGTCAACATCAGGCACAAGGAAGAAAATGCATGCTGAATTTCTGGAGACATGACCCAGCCAGGAACGCGAGCCCTCTAGCTGTTTCACAGTACAGCTGAAGAGAGTAAGGGGCTGCTCTACGCCCAGTTCAGGAAATGAAAGCGCAGGGTCCGCTGTGGGCAGCAGGCACTGGCCCACATTCCGGGAGACGCGACCTAGCGGGGCCAGGCGCGCTCCAGCAGGGCCCAGGCTGCGTGCGGTGTGAGCAGGCGGACAGCTTTCTCCTCACTGGCTGTGCCTCCCCTGGAGGGCACTAAAGGGAGGAGCAGCTCAGTGAGCGCCACGGCCCCCCAGGGGCTCCGTCAGCCACCCACCCACAGCCACCTGCATGCCTTCTCTGCCATCCTGTCGCAACTCTGCCTGCTGTAGTTCCTCTGCAAAACCTTTGTAGCTACAATTTCTAACGGTTACAAAAACCTCATTCTGGGGCTAGACATGCAGCTCAGTGGTAGAGCACCTGTCTAATGTGTGTAAGGCCTGGGCTCATGTAGGAGCCCCCCAACACACACACACCCACAAATCCCCTTCCCATAGCCCAGCCCAGCTTACCCGTGTGTATCTTGAGGTGGGTCCGCAGGTTGCTGGGGTCACTGAAAGCCTTGCTACAGAAATCGCACTTGTGGGGCTTCATTCCCATGTGGCCCATGAAGTGGACGTGCAGCTTGGAGGGAGAGATGAAGGCCTGCGGGCACATGGAGCACTTCCACTTCCTCTCCTTGCTGTGGCCGGGCCCTTGGCCGCCGCCATGGGCCTGGCTGGGGAGGTGGCTGTGGATGTGGCTGGTCAGATGGGCCTTGAACTCTGTGTAGGAGCCGCACTCCTTCCCGCAGTTGCAGAGGTGCACATCCGGGTGCTCGGGAACACCTTGAAAGACACGTCCCTCAGGGCCCCCCAACACAGCTTGCAAAGCTGGACCCTGACAGCTATCACTGTTGCCGGCAATCTCCCCACCTACCAAAACCTCCAACTTGCCCACTTTCTACAAAATTAAAATGTCACGTGCCAGAAAATTTTCACCATTTAAAATACGTACCAGACACATATAAAATATATGCAGGGGATTAATAAGGTCTCCTTGCTGGAGAAAACAGCAGGTCCCCAAGCTCACACTAACTCTTGAACATAACTTGTCAACAAGACACAGTGAAACAAGAAAATTATGTCATTAAATCAGAGTATGGGACACTGCTGACCCTCATGAACCTTGCCCTTGGTACTGGCAGCTCAGACAGCAGCCTCAGAAGCTTACAGCTTCTGACAAATCGAAGTTGCACCACAAAGGCGAATTTCACTTGAATGCCACTTGGTCATTAACATTCAGCTGGTGAAGAACCTCACAGATCTGACATCTCAGATACAGAAGTAAACCTCGCTTTCATGTGCACAAAAGCACACATCTTACTTCAGCTGCCATGAAAATCATGACCAGCACTTGGTTTTTGGCTGTTGGTGGTTTTACTAGGCTGGATTGTGACAAGTCTCAGGCACTCACCCATCTGCTGAGCGTAGTCCCGGCTGTAATAGAAAAGCAGCTCGTTCTCCGGGGGGACATCCTGGGAGGTGCAGAAATAGATCTTGCCATCATGGGGATAAGCCACCAAATTCTGCTCTTCCCGATTCCTAAGTTAGCACAGGGAACCAATTAAGCACATTAAGTTGTCCTTTTTCCTGCAGAGACCAGGTCTATGTTGCTAGAGCCAGCCCCGCTTCTGGACTCCAGTAACCCTTGCACGTAGGCATCCTGCACGGGTGGGGCTACAGGTGTGTGTCATCACCTGGCTGAGCAGACAGTTCTTCCCTCGGTGCTGGGGATCAAAGCCAGAGAACGCACTAGGCAACAGCTCTACGCTGAGCCAAGTCCCCAGCCCCTCACGCAGATGTGTCCTGAGATGTTCACGTTTATCGGGTTCTCTGTAGCAAAGTCCTACAGGGCTGCTTAGACAGAACTGGCGAGGTCATTTTCAAAATCCCCTACCCTCCCTATTTAAGAGGGATCTGTAGAGAACCAGATCTTTTGTTTCAGCTCTGAGACCTGACCTCACTGACCTACATGCCAGCCCTTTTAGATTTTACAGCCGTGTCAGCTAATTCACGGAGATGCCCAGGCGGGGCTCAAATTTGCAGTCCTCTTGCCTCAGCTTCCCAGAATGCAGGGATTACAGGCATGTGCTACCATGCCGGGCTGAGAAGCACCATTATTACTTTAGTGCATTAGCTGATTGCCTATAGTTACAGCAGGAAACACTACAGACTGCTACCAGGAGCAAAAGCAGCACAATGACGTTTTAAGAAAGCATTCTGACAAAGACAGGCTGCTGGCTAACAAGAATTAGCTAGTTACAGCCTGAAGGGCTGACCAAAACCCCAGGAGGAGCTGGCACCTACTGTCAAATTCAGGGTGCCTGTACCGTTCCTCCTGCACTGTAAGCCACATAAACCATGCCTGTAGGAAAGGACAATGACACGTGCACCGATTTACACCCTCCTGGTTGGCACTGCCCGAAGGGAGCTGCTGCAGCCTTAGGCTTTGAGTGTGTCCGGGCGTCAGTGTACCCGGGATTCTGCAGCTCTTCCTGCTGCGTGAGCGCTCGCCAGGGAAAGGCCAGATGCGGCGATTTTTCTTACCTACGGCCACCCTCACCTGGCCTTGCGCACGAACATCATCCAGTTACACTCGTTTTCGTCAGCTGTGATGATGCAGAACTCCAGCACGCCGCTGTGGTAGACCTGCAAGGGGCGCAGGCGCCTCCAGTGAAGGCGCTGCGGCGGAGGGCTGCCCCACCCCCGCGGCCCGCACGGTGGCCTACTCTGGCTCTGACCCTTTCCCGGCCCTCTGCTCCCAGCGCACAGCAAAGACTGTCCAGGCCTCCAGCATCCGTCTGTGCACAGAGGACCTGGCTCTGGCTGTGTCACATTTTCACGGGAGATGAAAACCAGTCCGCCTGGCTAGCCGTCCACCGAGGGCAGAGCACGGGCCCTCATGGCTCCTCCAGGGGCCAAGCACTGCTATGTTCCATCTGCCGTGCCACAAGTTCAGTCCCCAGGACAGTGGCACCTACCTTTCCAACCATCGGACGATGGTCTCCCCCACTCACTGCCCGTTCTCTGAGGCCCCAGAGAAGCACGGGAATCGCAGTCTGCCCAAGACCCTGCACTCACACTTTATATCCACGGGCATAGTTTCAGTTTCTAACTCTACAACTGTTCCCCAAACAAAATACTTACGAAAGCTTTATTTAAAAATAAGATTTTTAACATAAAAACAAAGTCCATAGATTCACCAGCTACAGGAAATTAAAATGCATAAAAATGATTAAAACCATGAGATTCTCTCTCCAAATGGAGACTAAAACAGCTTCTCCTCTACTTGCTCAATAGCTGGTGTATAACCCTGGAGCCACTGAGAGGCTGATCTGAAAGGAAACGGCCGACAGGAGAACAGCACTGTTTCAGTTGCTGCAGAGTGACTCTCTGGTGCTTAAACTACCACATCACAATAAAAGCAGCCAAAAACCAGAGCAGTGTCATCGCCACTGACCTTCCAGACGTGGTTAACGGCCTTGTCTGTCCACTCGGCCACCTCCATGGAGTGACTCTGCTGACCAATGAGGGGGCCAAAGCAAGTCCGCACGGGAATGGTCTCTCCGGTCCACACACCTGTGAGCAGAGGGACAGCCGGACACATCCATGACTGAACAACGCACAGGACACAGGGCACCACATTCACCTTGCGCCTGGGGCCGCTGCTGAGAGGTGGCGAAGGCTGGGGTCCTGGCTGGATGGCTCAAATGTAATGAAGAGACGGGGTGCGGCTCTGCGTGAGAAACCCGCCTCCCTGTACGTGTGCGCGACCTGGCCCTCCCCCCAACACCTTGGTACAGGAGGGACTGAAAAGGTTCCGCTGTTATAAAAACATAAAGCAAGTGTTACAGAATAACCCAAACTCCTATAGCCTCTCCTGTCTTAAACTCTGCTCTGTATTATCTAAGCTGCTCTAAAGACTCAAGCCCAAAGCTGCAGCTGGAAGAAGAATGAACCTGTCATACATTCACTCACTCGGGAGCCAAGTTAAACACTGGCAAAGATGCTCTGGGAGTCTACACCCTCACTCTGCTTTCCAGGAGAACCAGCCAGTGTCAAAGATTTGATCTACACAGCTCCAGTGCCATACAATTACCAGCGGAGAGTTTTCCATGGTTTGGTAAGAGAAACTAAGCTCCAACGAGTGTGTTAGGATAACTGCTGGTGTGTGAGAGCTGGGACAGAAGCCGGGGCTTTAAGGGCCCAGACCGTTGCTCTTTCAGTTCTGCCTCTAAGGCAGCGGGGTTCCCCAGTAAAGTTTTCAGCTTGATTTACTGCTGTCACCACCAGACAAAACAGATATTCCCTGAAACATAAATCTTAAGCTGCAAACTGACTTCTGGACCAACTAAGTAATCACTCAATTATGCATACCCACTTTCACACTGCACCCCACAGAGGCAGACACTTGGCATGGGCTTTCACAGTCCCAGCAGTCTTACCAACATCCGCTCCCACGACCGACCGGCGGAGGACGAGCTGCTTTGGGAGAGACAGCCTCGCTCTACTCTCTATTGGAGAATCAGGAACAAAAGTCACCGGCCCGTGGTCGGGGCAGTCTGAGGGGTAGGCGCGGTCACACAGTGTGCACCCTGAGGACAGCAGATTTAATAGACACATGGTGTAGTTCACACGGGCTCGGCCACTACCTGGCTTTTCAATTAAACGCTACTTATTAAAATGTAACAAGCAGGATTCTACCAGCAAAGCTCTGACCAAAGAACCATTTTCTAACACTAGAATATGCATCCGCTCCCACAGCTCTCGTCAAGCTTCAGTGAGATCTGGTTTTGGATTCCACAGGACAAACTTCCTGTTTGGTGCATTCAAGGAAGACTGGTCACGAAGCAGCACGGGGGGTGGGGGGCTGGGGGCGGCTCGGGAGAGCACGAGTAGTAAGACTCAGGCTTGGAGCCCCAGCACACAAGGAATTGCCAAATTTTAAAAAGAATGAGATAGTACATCAACAGCCTAGTACACACTCAGTCAAGCAGATAAACAATACGTGTAGACATGTGATTGAAAAATACAATGAATGTTTATTTCTAAAGAATTTTTATTACAGTAAGACACACTGCCACAAGTCCCCCTCAGAATCCTCCCCCTTTCCTAAAACGTGCTTATTCTATCTTTCTTGCCGTTTTCTGAAGCAGCTTTGGAAGTTCTTTTTCCCCACACGTCTTCAGTTGTATGTGGCTGCCTCAGCACTCCAGATCAGTTTAAACCATCTCCATTTCCTGGTGGTTTGACTCTGGGGAGCAGAGCCCCAGCAGCCCCGTGGTGCTAGGTACAGTGAGAACAGAGGCCAAGGACACACCGTCCTGCTCTCACCAGCTGCCTGTCTTCCGGAGAGCACCTGGCAACAGCTGTCACCGTTACCTTTTATCACACCCTGTAAACTCGGGGAAGAGGACTTCCCTCTGTGCTTCAGAACACGGCAAGAACGCTGAGCCATGTGCTCACAGCAGCAGGATGTACTGTGAGGACTAACTGTGGCAATATGCTTCTTTTACTACAATGGATTTTTAACTTAAGACACTCACCATGTATTGTGATCAGCCCTCGAATGAAATCCTAACACGCAAAAAAGTGTACTCTGAACGACAAGAGGAACCTGAGTTGAAGTGTAACAGTTGTGCAAAACAGAAATACTGGTGACAAAATAGGACAGTGGAGTCAGAACCAGCTGTTCTGGCTCATTTACTTCCCTATAAACAGAAGGTCACATTCTTGAGATAAAAATTTTGAGACCTGCCCCTTTGAATCACTTTTTTTCTCTATTTTTTTCTTTTTTTTGAGAAAAGGTCCTGAAACGTACCCCACGCTGTCCTCAAACTCACACCAACCCTCCTGCCTCAGCCTCCCGAGTGCTGGGCTTACAGATGTGCACCCTTACACGCAGCCTGAACCACACTCTTGCTGACTCTTGCTCACTGCTCATACCACACCGTTAGAGCAGGCGCGGTCTTCCATAATGTTGGTTCTCTATGCGCACAACTTCCCTTTCCCAGCTTACGAGTGTCCTCCAAAAACTTTCACACTGCTTTTCCACTTTCTCTCTGTGAAGGAACAGAATTCCTGTTATTCACTGCCTGGGCTCAAACTTTCCAAATCTAAGCGAAGAGCTCTGGAGCTTCTTCAAAGACACACAAACAGCCTGTGAGTATAGGAAAGACTGCAACATGACCATGGAGGAAGGCAAACGAAATTGCAGGAGATGCACTTCACACTCACTGGGATGGTGACAAGCGACACAGAAAAAACTTAAATGTCAGCAAGGATGTGGAGACACTGGAATTGCCACAGACCGCTGGGAATGGAAATCAGCCCACTGGCTTGGGAGTCTCCCAGCTTCGCAGCAAGTTAAACCTGTGCAGTGCACCCCACAAACGTGCACAACAAGTGCTGTGTGCTAAAACACCCTGTGGTGCTTGGGCGGGACCGAGGGCCTTACTGGGACTGGACAGGCACCCTGCCTCGGCGCTGTACTCCCAGCCCAAGCTCCCCACAAACTAACAAGGGCAAGTCCACTGCTGGAGATGTGCTGGGGAACCAACAGCAAAACATGCTCACACAAAAACCTGTACGCCAGTGTACACATAAGAACTCTTCACAGAGCCCAAAGCAGAAGCCACCAAAGTGCATATCAACTGCTAAACGGACAAAGTACCATGCAGTCTTGTTAGGAGCATATTCGGCTATCAAGATGCATTTTGGAGTGATATTCGCTGTACCATGGGTCACCGAGACAACATCACCCCAGGAAATCCTGTTAGAAGGTCACAAAGCCTTTGAGCCACCTACACAAAATGTCCAGGAAGAGCTAATCCACTGTCAGAGGGGATGAGCAGCTGCCCAAGAATAGGTGGCAAGAGGCAACCAGTGGCCACTGGTGAACAGGTTTGTTTAGGGAGTGAATGAAGCTGGGTAGAACAGGGGCTACAGCCACAGAATTGCTGAGAGCGACCCCACTGTACCCTAACCCTAACCCTGTCTAACCCTAACCCTGAACCAACTCCTCCAGGAAAACGCTGAAACACCGCAACTCCAGACCAACAAGCTGACGGCAGCCTCTGCAGCACGGCGCCACCCCACCCCACCCCAGGTACCCCCTCCTCTGAGCTGTCCTGTCTGCTGTAGAAGCCCCTCCCCTGCTTCTCCGTCTTCACAGCCCCAGTCCTCCTGCACGGACCCGACGGTTTGCCCCACTGCCCTGGTCATGATTAACCTGCCACCATGCTGACGAACCCCACGCACTTCCGATCAGACAGCCGGACTCCCACAGAGGCTGCAATCAGCACATGGAAAACATAACCACCCGAGCCCCACAGGAGCTCACACAAAAACCTGTACGCCAGTGTACACATAAGAACTCGGTCCCCTCCTTACCCACCAGCCGCAGCCTCCGCATGGCCACAGGCTCGCTCAAGCCCTCTGCAAAGGTCTCTCCCTCCTTCCTCTGATCAGCTGGACTTCAGGCTGCAAAGCTGGCACCTTTTGCTTAAGTCACACACCATCTCCTCAGGACCCCTCACCCAAAACCCGACTCTGCTCACACCCAGCAGAAACACAGCCTGACTGTAACCCCACCAAGCCCGGGACTGGCCTGGGAGACCCTGTGTTCCGGCTCCTCGCCCCCATCCAACACTGACTCTCAGCTGCAGGTCCTCACAGCACCCGTCCTCCACACTCTGGACGCCCACGGCCTGCCTGCCTTCCCTGGCCCAGCCCCGTCTCTGCGCCTGCGCTCTGTGGACGGCAGCTATGCGTCCCCCTGAAAGGCTCAGGCTAGCGCTGCGGAGCTCCAAGGCCGCAGAGGACAGAGAGCAGCTCTGCAGGAAGGACGCCTGCGGTGACACCCAGTCCACCACTTACACTGCTTTTTGTGGCTGCCCAAATAAAAACACCTCTCACATGCCCAACCTTGTTAATTTATGTGCACTCTGAGCAAAAAACAAACACAATTTACATCCACCTATTTTTTTCCTATGGAGTTGAAAAAGGAGACCTGCCTTTTCTCCTGGTTTTATACCTAAAGCAAGGTGTGTGACACAAATTAACGTTACTAATGTTCACTACTGTCAGTTTCTACTCGGGAAACCTTGGGAAATACCATCAATATATTTGGGCAAAACAAATATATAAGAAACGACTGTTTCTTTTCCTTAGGAGGATACTGTGGGAACCAATGAAATCTCCATGCATTATTTGGCTTCCTGCAGAACAAGGTACCACATTAATAGAAGAGCAATACAAATGCAAAGAAACACCCCCATCAGCCTGCCGCATTCCCTCATCCCTGCCAGACCTAGCGACTCAGCCTGGCAGGGACGACGGACTTTTTCAACCAGTGTTTCCAAACAAGAAAAGCTAAGCGCACTCACAGATTGTAAACAAGGTTGCCATGTTTTCCTTGTTTGAGTTGGAGTCTTCCATTTGCAGTGAAGGTGGGACAAAAGAGAGACTGTCTGAAGACACGTCCACATGACCTGTCCCCATAGCAACCTCCTGGGTGATGGAGGAGACAGCCACAGGTTCGAGGCTGAGGCCAACTTCATGGAGGGAAACCGACTCAAGGGAGGTGAGGTTGTGTGAGGTAGAGAGCGCCACGCTGACCGAGTTGGTGCTCATGGCCACAGTGTGGATGGAGTCAGTGAGGGCACTATCGGGCATCCCATTCACCCGGCTGGCGATGTGGTCTGTCTCCATTACCACGGGGAGCTCCAGGCCACTGGCATGAATGGGGATCACGCCACCGTGAGCTACGGTGTCCGAGGTGAGGTTACTGTTCACAGAATCCACGGACAGCGGTTCGTGACTTCGGGAGCCATTCGGGATCTGGGCATGCTCGCCCGCGACACCATCCATCGTGAGCTCCTCTGCCATCCCGTCCGTGGAGAGCGGGCTGGTGACCCTGGACACATTCTCCATGGTGATCGTGGTGTCCAAGGCCACCTCATGGCCCTCAGTGGGATGCAGACTCTGGGCCCCATGCGCGTTCACAGAACGAGAGTCGATGGAGACAATGCCTGGCTCCAGCCCGACGTTCCCACTGGACTGGTAGGGATCTAGGGCTGAAGCGTTATTGGCAATCGACAGTGCAGTATTGCCATCGACGTTTATAGAGTTGGGGTGGATGTACTGCGGCGGCGGCCGGTCTGCCAGATAAGATAAAATGCCTGAGAAGAAAAGAGGGGACATCAGAGGTGTTCGGTATGATGGTAAATAGAAAAAACTGCAAGCGGGCAATGGCACCAGCTCACGCTAGCCCACCCTCCCCTCTAGGGCAGCAATGGCAAACCTTTCAGAGCTTCCAGCGACACGAGCAGCCGGCGGTGGCAGGCACACAATAGGCTCCCCACCACAGCGCAAGTGTGCATTTTTACTTTTATTTGGCCTCCCTGTTTACTTGGCCCGAACTCATCTCTCAGAGCCTTTTCTCCCCACCCTCTGCTTTTCTTTCCCCACCTTTAATAAACGTGAAGCTCTGCCACCATTTAAAAACAAAAGAACTTCAAGTGCCAGAGCTATTTTCCTTACACATACGACTAAAAGAATCTACTTACTGTAATGAATAAGCAATATCTACACACCCCATTTGAATTTTTCCAATGAAATTCAAATTCTAAAAAATATAGATGCCTTTGAAGATGATGGAACAAATCATTTAAATGCTGCTTTTAATAGTTACATGATTGTAATTACTGAGTCCTAAGGCCCTAAATGTTGCTCAATAAGAAATAAAAAAGGGCCCAGCCAAGGGCCTCAAGCACACTAGGTTAATTCTAGGCAAGTTTTCTATACTGAGTGATATTCCCAACCCAAGCACTCTATCTCTGAGTCACACTCAACTCAAAATATTTTTTAAACTTGTTTCCAGGTGCACTGGTGTAAGCCTATAGTCCCAGCACTTAAGAGATTGAGGCAGAATGACTGGATTTAGGGCCAGCCGGACTATACAGGAAAAGGAAAACTATCTCAAAAAAGATTTTTTAAAAAATTTGTGCTGTAAGGATGTGGCAAAATGTTACTTGGTACACTGGGAGTATGGGTATAAATTACTAGAAGCTCTTTGAAAGTATATTAAACACCTCATATCTTCTTATACAAAACCCTACCTATGGCAATCTTCTCTAACATATTTTTGTATTACACACATAGTCACATCAATTATTACACTAATAAAAGTCTGGAAAAACTATACTGCTCAATAATAAACACTGATGATAACAATCCATCAAATATCCATTCAACAGAATGTAATGATCCATTAAAAAGATAGTTATGAGGGGCTGGGGACTTAGCTCAGTGGCGTAAGTGCCTGCCTGGCAAGCACGAGGTGGTGAGTGCAAACCCTGGTACCAAAAAAAAAAAAGACAATTATGAAAATGGTGCACCAGCAGGAGAAAATATTAAATGACAAAGTAAACAATTATATTAAAAAAATAGTCTTAATTGTGAAAAACAGTAAAACACCTACATACCAAAAACAAAAAAAGATGGGGGGGGCATGGAGTGGTTCATATCTCTCCCTGTTTGTTTTCAGAAGTGGGTATATAATACTTATATAACAAAACAAATCTCCAATGAACTTCAAAAAGCATTGACGCTGCAGCAGGACACGTGGCTAGTGAGAGGTCATTGCACAATTAGAAACCCTGGGAGATGCCAGAGAACAAAACTGTACAGGCAACAAACTGAAATTAGCTACTACCCTAAGGGAGCATTACGAGTACTTAGGAGGAATGTGCATTAGTATACATAACTTTCCCACCCAGAGGTTAATATGTGATAAGGACAAAGACAAGGAAAGTGATACTCAAGTCCAAAACCCCGGGGCTGAAAGCTGGCTCTACTCTGCTTGTTACAAACTCTGACCCTCACCCGGGAGGATGGTTCTGAAGTAGCTGCTCTCCAGGTGAGGGTAAGGCGGTGGAGGGAGGGTGTAGTTTCTCTCCGGTAACCCACACATCACTCCACGGTCCCCAATTCCCATTGGAAGCATCAGAGACAAAGCCGAAGGCAGGGAGCTCAGGGATGGGCCCAGGCTTGGAATCGCCACTGGCAGACCTACGGGGGGGGGAAAAAAGTCTTTTAATTACAAGAACGGACTTAAAAATTCTCTCTATAGCTACAGGCTAAACTTCTTAGAAAGGTTTTCTCACACAGGCAGCAGGCTCCCTCAGCGGCCCTTGTCACCCTGGAGCACTCGGCATTCGGCACCAGGAACAGGGCCAAAGAGCCCTGCTCCACCATGCGCGCTCAGGTTAGCTTGAGACGCCAGCCGGACCCTCCAGCTGGCTGGACTGTTTGTAAGCACCACAACATGTAATTTACAACGCAAAGCCTGGTTTAAATATGTAGGAGAAACTATGTATAGAACAAAAAAGGAAAGAAATAAGACTAGTCCACATGGGTGGTCTGTGGTAGTATGGACTTTTTTGGTTTTTACTTGGTATTTTCCATTCTATACGAGAATGCTGCACTTTGTAAAAATCTCATAGACATGCTTCTAGTGGGCAAACAGCCTAACGCCAGCATACACATTTCCATACAGTCTCTTGCATATACACTGTGCTACACAGTCCATAAGAACCAAAGCCTTAATATACCTATTTGCAAGGTGGTAAGATGACTCTCAGCACAGCTAAATGTCACAGAGGATGCGCACCAACTTGGGTAGCGCTGATCTGTGTATTTTGCCACTGGCAACATTTTTAGTACACTTTTCCTCCTAAACGAGTCCACTAAAAGAAAGGCCTGCCTAGGAGACAGACAAATGGGCTGGCAATTCATACATTTTTTTGTATTTCTTTGGTGGACACTTCATGAGAGATGTAACAAGATCTTAGTTTTGATGAATCTTATTCAATTGCTGCATTTGACTAATAAAGCAGGCAATTCTCTATAGAGAACCATTTAAACAACTCATCCATTTAAAGTGCTCCCAAATATAACTCCTATTCTGATAAGGTCCAATACATGATGTCATAGACTCTAGGAACCAGCACCTTACTCATTTCTTTGCCATTTCAATAGAGAAAGAAAATGAAACTAGGCACGAAAGAAAGGTTTTAAAAACACAGTGAAGGACAGAACGGGCTCCTGGTATCTCCTCTCCCTGAGCACCACCACCGGCATGCCTCTTTCCCAGGGTTCCAGGCCTGCAGTGTTTCAGTTTCAAATCTAGTACAAAATAAAGACCAATTCCCCATGCCTTCTGGGAATTAGAAAGCAGGGGTGACTGTTCTCGTCCACTAAACCAGGGCCTTGGTGCCCAGGTGTGCCCAGGTGCACCCAGTGAAAAGGCAACCCCCGAACAAAAGGCCAAGGCAATCACTGCTCTCCATAAAAGGCTCCCCACCCAAGATGGCGGGAGAAATAGGACTCGGGAACGCACAAACATGTTTCCTCCTGTGCGGCGCACAGGGCACTGCCAGGCCTGCCTGCCTTCTCCCACAGCTCCCCTCGCTCCTCTGACTCTAATGCAGCGAGCTGGGGAAGCACAGTGCTCTGCCAGACCACTTACCCGGGGCAGGGATGGCGCTGTGCGTGGGCGAGGCAGCCAAGCCCAGGTGACCTCCTGAGACCGGCAAGGCATTGCTCACAGAGGAGGAGGTCAGCTGCTCCATTCCCACGGGGCTCAGGTTCATTTCATTCATCCTAGGAAAGAACACACACAGTAGATTATGCCAAAAATGCCCCGGTGACTCCATGTGAAGACACTAGACATTCTGAAGCCATGGGGCTGGGAAACGTGGATGTGCATAGCTCTCCAGGACAGTGCAGTCATCCCTTCCTACAGGTAAGGAGTGCAGGAGTCAGAGAGGGTAACTTGTGTTACTCTCACGTAGCAGAAAGCCAGGCCTGCCTTACTCCAAATCATCCAAAGCAACTTGCAGTCCACAGAGCACATGAGCAATGACTATGTTATCTCCCAATAGCTACGGTCTCTAATCAGCTTTACTACTTCAAACTTTAGTTTATGTATAAATGAATGTACAGTAGTACATTCAAACTGGGATTTTTTAGGCAGTGTAAATGGCCCAGGCTTGGCTCAAACTTACTATCTTCCTGTTTCAATCTAGGAGTTCACACATCCACAGGTTCCACACATGCCTTGGCCAGGTATTTCATAAAAGTACGCTCTCAAATATCAACCAAATTACAAGGTCAATCTAGTACAGTACCCTGCATAGAACAGGCAGTGTGAAATATTTTATTTGGATGGAATAATACAAACTCATCACCCTTACTAGAAAGCTAGCTAAGACCATACAGCAGGGGTTGTAGCTGCCATATGAGGAACAGCAGTAATGAAAACAGTACTGCATTACTCCACAAAAAAACGCAAAACTCCTTGGAACCCCATTCAGCTACTTAATTTTAAGTTTCTGGGATGGAGTTGCTTTTAAACAGATTTCTGTTAACTTTTTATAGGTGCAACCACAGCTAAAACACGACAGTTCACAGAGCTGCAATAAATTGGTTACAATAATCTTTAAGACTAGAACTAAAAGTCTGCATCTTCAACTCCCATCTGAAAATTCTTCAATATTAGTCTATGTTCCCACCCAAAAGAAAAAATCAAAATGGTGTTTTCAGGTGGTCTCCTGGACCTTCTGAAACCAGTTTCAACCAGAGTTTGGTGGCGAGACTCTGCAGACTTCTGGCTTTGTTGTGACTCACTACAACCTGATGACCTCAGCAGCCACAAAGGTGACCAGCACCGCACAGGGCAGACAGAGGGAGGAGGGCACACAAGGATCCTCCCAAGGCCTCCTCATCTAAAGCGCGACGCTGTTCTCCCCTCTTTCCTCACACGGGTTTCTGAGAAGCAAGCGTGGAAGAAGGGCAAAACTTAAGGTACCAAGTTCTCTCTCCGCCACCCGTTTGTGGTGAAATCATTCCTTACGTTCTACAGTGTGTGTGGATATTTGCGTGTGTCTGTGTTCGTGACCAACAAAACTCGAGGCGAAGTTCGATGATGAGATGAAAATACACCTACAGACGTGTATCAAGTGGCTCCAACACACAGGAGAACGGGATCCGCCAGCCAACAGGCCAAGTGTGCCTACCTGGAACAAGCAGTAGCGGGCGCGGGGAGTTAGCAGCGCACCCTAGACGCTGCCCTACCTTCCGGATTTTCCGTTCTCATGGGAAGCGAACCACACCTGGCCCCCTCCCCACGCAGGAACACAAAGGCGCCCGCCCCGCCCCGCCAGATGCTCCGGATGACGTCACGCGCCGCGCCCCGCCGCTCACCTGCGCGGCCTCGGCAGCCCGGGGTCAGCAGCGCGGCGCACGGGACCGGCGGCCAGCGTCAGGGGCCGCACACTCCGGCCTGGGACGGCACATGCCAGGCGCCGGCCTCGCTCCCTTCCAGCAGCTCCCGGGCGGGTGGCCCAGCCTGGAGAGGGCGGCGCGACAGCGGTCACCCACCCCGGACGGCGGCGCCCGCGTCCCCTGCCACCCCCAGGGCGCCCCCACGCGCACGCAGCCCCCCGCCTGGAGCCGCGTCCGGGCGCGACTCGCCCCGGGGCCCCTTCCCGCGCCCCTGGGCCGCTCCCCTAACGTCCCCCCGCAGCACGGCCCAGCCAGGCCCGGCCCCGCCAGGCCCGACGCCCTCAGGGCCGCACCCTCGGCGGCGCGTTTCCGGCTCCTCGGCCGCTCTCGGCCCCGCCCCCTGCGCGCCCCGCCCCCGTGCGTGCGCCGCGAGCCCGCCCACCCCTGCGCCTGCGCACGCGGGACTCGGGCGGCCTGGGCGGCCCCTGGATAGCTCATTCTTTTTATCTGAATTATATATAGAAATGATAGCGGGATTTTTGATTTATATAAAATATGCCGTTATAGTTTACATATAAATGAGTGTACAGCAGTCACAGCCCGGCCCCCTTCACGCGGCAGCAGAACCGAGGCCCCGAAACCCGCCTCACCTGTGCAGCATTAGCTGCCCGCGCCCCGGGGTGGGAGCGCGGAGGGAGGCGCGGCGGGGTCCGGCTCACCCAGGGCGCAGCCTGGTGCGGAAGGGCAGAGGCGCCGAGACCTCAGTGCGGAGGACGCGCGTTCCGGAGCAGGGACTTTATCCCAGGCATCAGCAGGGGATGTTGGTTTTGCTGTTCTGTTGACTACGAATAGAAGTGGAACTCATCATCCCGCAGTGAGGGGCAGCAGCCCTTGAAATGTCACTCCCCCCCTGGGGCCCGGAGGACAAGTCATCTGGATCTGAAAGGATGGTGGCTGCCCCTTGCGGAAGCAGTTTTAGATTCCGCGATGACATCGCTTCAATCCTGGACAGTGGAACCTAACTGCCATCTGCCTGATGGCCGCAGGCGCTCCGGACAGTCTGCAGAAATCTACCCCGCACGGGATGGTGATAGAGGCGTCTTTCAGAAGTAATTAGGTCATGAGGGCAGAGCTCACCTGGTGGCATTATTGCCTTTATTAGAGATTTGGTTCTCTCCCTCTCTCCACTTTGTGAGGATACACAGAAGACAGCAGCCTGCAAGCCGGGTGGGGACGCCGCCAGAACCGTCTGCGCTGCCCCTGATCTCAGAATGGCCACTTCTGGTCTGTTGCTTAAGCCTCCTGCTCCAAGCTACTTTGTTCCAGCCCCCAAACTGACAATGACAACGCCTTACACAGAGGTGAGAGCCACGTGACAGCAGGCCAGGATCAGGATTACCCAGCTATGGACCAGTTAGTGACAGAGCCAGATGGAGGATCTGCAGCACTTATAGAGCTGTTTCTGTTTATACACAAATCTCCCCAAGTTACTGTCATCTTCAAAGAAACAGATAACGATGCCATTTGTCACCATGTTGGTTAGAAACATGGACCGGCTGACTCTGCAGATGGTGGCTGCAGGGCCACTCTGTCCACCCTGTGTGTCCCCCTGCCATTACTCACCGCTCTCTCCACAGCAGAGGACAGGTGCAGCTTAGTGACTTAGCAAACACTGTCTAAAGTAGGAGACAGGGGCTCTTTTTTACCACTAATCTTTTCAACAACCAGGTTCTCTTCCACCAAAACTTTATAGGCCTCAGTTTTACAGGTGCTTCCTTTTTGGTAAAACTCAAATAACTTTAAATCAACCAGCCATGCCTTTGGCTCTTGATTTTCAATACAGATCTAACGCTGCCAACTAAAAGCTGCCTACACATGGCACAGCCTGAACATCCAGCTGTCTTGCAATTTACTCCACCAGATTTAGTCTGCTCCCCTTCACCTCAGTCTCCTGCAAATTCTCAAGGCGGGAACAAAATGTAGGCAAACACTTTCTGTCAGAGCATAACACACATGGCATATGTCACCAGCTGCCAATGGAGTCCTCATTCCCATCTGAGCCTGGCTTCCACTTTCTGCATTTCTGTCAGCATATTCTGATCTTCTGGCCTCTGACCAGTATTTCCCATTAAGTTTGGCTTACAGCAGTCTAGGACTTGTCTCACCAGCATCTCCCATCCTTTCCAGACTCCTCCCAGGAGCCCCTTCCAAAGGCTGCTGACCCCCATGGTCAGGTGCTCACAGCAATGACCCCACTCTTGGTACCAAAATCTGTCTTGAGTCATTTTCTCATTTCAGAAATACAATATCCAATACCTACAACCTACAGAAAGATTTGTTTCAGTCCATAGTTGGCTGACTCCAGGAAGAAATGGCCTGGGGGAAGGGTCTGGCAGAGAGCTGCTCATATCATGGTGGCCTGGAAGCAAAGGAAAAAAGAGGGCCCCAGGGAGAGACTTCCAGGCCATGTCCCTGGGGCTCTCCTCTCCTGACCAGGCCTTACCTCCTGACAGCAAGCTGCCTTTATTGCCCTGTGATCCAATTACCTTCCAAAAGCCCCTTCAGTGCCAGCACTTCTCAGGGATAGAACATTAGTGTGTGACCATGGCCTTATAGAAAATGATTACTCAGAGACAAGACGGTTCAGTCACCAAGGGCCAAGCAGGGCCATCTCAACTGGGAATAGCCCTGAAGCAGAATCCTGAAGCAGAATCCTCAGACTTTTATTCAGAATACCAGTGTAAAAAAGAAAAAAGAGCAGTTTGGGCAAGCAGCTGTCTCACGGCTAGGCAATTTTCTTGGGCAAAAGTTAAAAACTAGCGCCTGTCATAACTGTATACACCTCGTGGCCTTGTCATGTACAAGCTAGTCAGTGGATACTAGAGACCTCTGTTCTGGGTGTGTTGCTACTGCTTTTGAGAAAGGTCAGGGACCAGCTGGTGTTATGGCTGATACACTGTATCATCTTGAGAAGCAGAGAAGCTTAAGAGACTCAGCAGGAGGGCAGGAGCCTTACTTTGTAAATATCCTCATCCTGTGCAAGAGGAGGGCACACAGATTTTGTGAGTGCTACATCTGTGGGGTGGGGTACCACAGAGAAGAGGCTTGTTCCTTTTTGTTCTGGCTGGCTCCTCCTGTTGCCCCAGTGCTGTGCCACCCTGCCTTGCAGCAATTGATTATGGACTGAAACCTCCAAAACCTGTGAGCTAAACAAACCTTTCCTTCCTTAATTTGGGGTGTTGGGTATTTTGTCCCAGCAATGAGAAAAAAGTAACCAAGACAGCTGGCGTGCACAAGACCCCAGGTTTGATCAGCAGCACCACAGGAGGTAAGTACAAGGGACCCAGATGCACAAGGCTGAGGCTGCACTCCCGGGGTGGGGGGTGTCACGTGCCCCCTCCAGGGGCATTCCAGCTGCTGTCCTGTAGGATGATGAGGTTCCCCCAGGGCAGTAACAAAGCTGCCCCTTCAGCATCACTGGAAGATTCAATCTTTTTTTTTTTTTTTTTAATGGTAGTTAAGAATTGAACCCAGGGGTTCTCAACCACTGCCCCCTGCTTTGAAGGTCCTTAAAATTTTGAGATAGGATTTTGCTAAATTGCTGAGGTTGGCCTTGAACTTGCGATGCTCCCACCTTGACCTCCCCAGCAGCTGGGATTACAAGAATGCACCATCACTCCCACTGAAGATTATTTCTAAATGAGGAAAAAAATCTTTAGAACAGTGTCTTTAGTAAGAAAAAACTTTTTAGAATAAGAAACGGGTCTTTAGTACCACACAAAAAACAACAAAACAACAACAACAAAAAAAGGATCTTTCTTTGAATGGAAAGTATTAACCATGACAGAGCCTAGGCTCCTGGAGGCGACCCAGCTTGACCCTTTTGTTTAGATAAAGGCGAGGTTACTGCCCCAGTCCCTTGTGCTGGGAGAACTGAGGGAGGAGCCCTGAGCTCTCGCCCTGTCTGCAGATAGGGCTTCTCACCAGGGCTTCTTCCAGCTCAGAAGTCATGGGAAGGGGGAGACAGCTCTTCTGGGTCTGCTGGCCCGGTGCTGGAAAACCCAGCTAACTGCCCAAGCCTAATCTGGCCTTGGCCTCTCCAGGGTGGCACGTACACAGTGCTGCCTAGTCACAGGGCACAAGCACATGGTGGACAGTAATGCT
The DNA here is from genome assembly GCA_004027455.1 of Hydrochoerus hydrochaeris. Lineage (NCBI taxonomy): Eukaryota > Metazoa > Chordata > Mammalia > Rodentia > Hydrochaeridae > Hydrochoerus > Hydrochoerus hydrochaeris. Next base: position 125,452 of record PVLA01003627.1, on the reverse strand, counting down.
GTGGCACTTGAGGCTCTTTCTTTTCTGGGTCTGTAAGCCAGTGGGGCTTGCTTTCTGGGGTTCACATCCCCACTGACCCTACAGGTTTGGGAAACGACTGGCTCTTATATTATGGCCCTGCCCCACCCCACAAAATGCACTCCTGCCTGGAGGCCTGGGTCCCCAAGGCCTCAGTTTTGAAGTGTGGCCTGGAAACACTAGGACCTGTTTTTTTCCAGAGCCCAAAGAGAAGCCTAGTGGCCTTCACGTTGTGCTCTGGCATCTGCCCTGGCATCCTCAGGGGTCCTCAGTGGAATTCTGCACTCACCACCCAGCCTGCAGACATGCATTCCTCTGTGTTCCAAGGACCACAGGCTCTGGGGCCTGGCCATCGATCGGCTCCCTGAGCCCTGAGGCTGGGCTGGCCACCACAGTGCAGTCCTGCTCTGCCAGCCAGGCCTGGGCCTCGTCTTGGCATTTGCTTGGGCCCCCACAGGCTGCCTTGCCTCTACCCTCTACTCTTGTGCTAAGGGTACTGCCTGGCCTCTTTGAGCCCAGCTCTCCAATCTGCCTGGAACTGGCTCAGCTTGCACAGGACACCTGAGTGTCTCTGAACATCCCAGCTCTGCCCATGCCTTTCGAGGCTTTCTCTGGGGTTGGACCCTATTGGCCACATTCAGCCTTTTCTGGATCAGATTCAGCAGCCTGGGCTCTGGTCCCTCCAGTGGTTCTCCTGGGGTTCCTCCCGCCCTTGCATCTCTGTCCCACTTCAGGTAATTTTCTCCTTCAGGGTTCCCAACTACCAGTGTTGGGGACCTCCCTGGGTGCTCCTGTGCCCCAGCCTCCCTGGTCCCTCCACCCCTCTCTGTCCTCTTCCCCAAGCTTCAGTTCTACTCATCTCCAAGTATTCCTGCCCCGGCCCATGACAGACACACAGTGCACTTCCTCTCTGACCCTTGCTTTTTCCAAGTGTCCTCGAGTCCCTGCCCACCTCCTCAGGTCCCTCTGTGCCTCTGAGCTCTTCTGTTCCCTGCCTCAGCTTCATTTCTTTCTCCTTGGGCCCCTCCAACTACCCAGGAGTCCCACACTGCCGGCTCAAGCCCCTCTGATTACCCGAGAGTCCCACACTGCAAGCTCAGGTTCCTCTGTAGCTCTGGTCCTTTCCCTCGAAAGCTCCTGGGCTCTACTACACACCAGGCTCGGGGCTCTGTGCCCCTCTTCATGTCTGTCTCTGCCTCCTTGGTCCTTCCCACCAGGCTGTTTTACCATGGCACCTTTCTTCCATTGGGGGTGCTGCACACCCCAAGTGTGGATTTCCTTCTGCAGAGTAACTGCTAATATCACAGCTGTGTTCTTCAAACGCTGTTCACGATCCAAACACAAAGCAAAGCCAGCCAGCTTGCCTGGAGGGTCCTGCTGCAGCTGCACAGTGTTATTCAGCCAGCTTGGCCAGCTGTGGCTCCTCCAGGACACCATGCAGCAGGGTGTCCCAGGAGAAGGGTGGCAGCACTAACAGTGACTGGCTCTTTGGAGCCCTGCTCTGCACCTACTCACCCAGCCTCCTGTCCAATCAGCTGCCCGCTCAGCTAACATGCACAAACGTTCCTGGGAGCTCAGGGCTCCGTGCAGTACAGGGTAGTGGGGAGACAGGGACACAGTGCACAAAAAAGCAGACGTGCCAAGCCTAGTGTTTAATAGAACATTCTTGACATTTACTGTGTGGAAAAGGGCCTTGTGTACAGTTCATCCTGCTGATGAAAGACCTACATGGCTGGATAAGACAGTTTCTTCACCCTCTGCCCCCTCAATGGATTTTCCTGAAAATCCTTGGGACAAGTGAGAGGTGGCACAGCTCCTTCTGGACAGTGGTTTTATCACTTGGTGGCAGGGAGTCATTCAGCACGGGCAGCCACAGCCGCACACCACAGAGCTGTCGGCTCAGTGGCGTCAAGAGTCTCTCAGTCTGCACCCACCTGGCTAAGGTCAGGGGGTCCAGAGGCCCGGGCGCCTACCCTTTGATGACGGCGATTGGCCGCAGTTTAATGGCCTTCTTGCTGATTCCAGCGTCATGGCAGGTGTTGACCACGTCGGTAACGTTCTTATAGGACTCGGGAGCCTGTGGGGAGGAATCAGACACTCTAGGTCTCTAGGAAAGAAGCTCCTCAAGACAACAGACTTCACTTGTACAATACACATTCAAACAGCGTGGAGGGCTTACCTGCGCCTATTGGCAAAGAGTAAAATCAAGAATAAGCTCAGCGCCGGTAAGGGGTAGTGAGACAAACATGCCACTTTGTGTCACAATCTTTCTGTACTCTTAACAACTTTCTCCAAAGAATATATATTACTTGTATAATTAAGAAAAGTAGATGTAATTAAAACACACGCAACAACCCCTGCCTTTAAGAAAATGGACCGAACCATCTGCCAGTGACTGACGTCTCTGCATGGAATCACTGGCAATTTAAGTTTTCTTCCTTTCTTTCTATCTCTGCAGTTCCATGTATTAGTAACTTCCTCTGCACAGTAAGGGAAAGCTCCCAAGCTCACACATACAAAACACTGAGACATCCGTGTGCATGTACACTCAGCCCGTTTCACTTCATTTCCTCCCCATCACTCACATCTACACCCTAAGCACACGCTATGCGAACAAGGGTAAAACAGTTTAATTCAAACTACTTTTAAAGCTTATACACAGACACTATGCACGAACAGGAAAAGTCATTTTATGGACCTGGTTTTGCAATCAATCTGCAAACAAAAGAGAAAACAATGTAAGACCAGAAGTGAGATAAACCCAGGAAGCTACATTGAAACTGAGTCATACACAAACCCCTAACAGCTTGTTAGGAATACTAAAAACTGCCCTCTGTGCACTGGCATACATGATAAATTATGCTTAATTATTCAGTAAAATTTCACTCACCTCTTCCATAACTAGTTTCGGCGAGGCCACACGGATTGCAATTCCCATATCAGCCAATTTGTCTAAGACATCCTGGAAATCTAAATTACGTCGCGATTTTGCTCGGGACAATGCTCGGCCCTAGAATGGGAAGGAATGAATGCTGCTTGACAACTTCTGAGCTCAGTTTGGTATCTGACCCCAGCAATTATTTAAACCTTAGGATTATACCATTGCCTGGATTTTTAAAATTATTTTATAGTATGTATATACGTGAGGCACTCCCCAGGCTGGTCTCAACCTCATTCTCCTGCTTCAGCCTTCCAAGAGATAGGACTACAGGCACCTGCTACTGCACACTTATTTTTTCTAATTAAGTTTAGAAACTACCTTTTGCTTACTATATCCACCTTTTTCTGTTCCTTTTATAAGAAACTTCATGTCCTTTCAGAAAATAAATTTCTCACATAAAGAATTTTATATTTAGAGATTTAGTTTTGGTTTCTAATCACTGTCATCACGTCAATACACAATGAATTCTTAACTGTGAGCAGCATCTGTCCTGATGAAAGCCCTGTGCTCGTCCCCTCAGCAGGCTGACTGGACCAGGCAGCCTTTGCGGGGGCGGCCTGTGCACAGCAGGGTGCTCGGCAGCACCCTCAGCCTCCACCTCCTTCCCTTCCCCAGCCCTGAACACCACAAACACCTCCAGGGGCTGCCAATGCCAACAGGAGGGCGCCTCACATCGGGTGAGAAACATGCACTTTAACTAGGACGGAGGAGGCAGCTGGCAATGAGAAACCGGCACAGAAAGAAATAGGGTTGGAATGCATTTGTGAGGGCCCCTTATGGCACAGGTATTCTAGACAGTTTCTATTTCCCACTCCATCACTGGTTAGATACTCCAAGGATTAAAATAGAAGGTGGCAATCTACAGTTTACTGGGGTCCCCCACTTGATTTGTAAATAAAGCTTTACTACAACACAGCAACGCTCACATACATCTACTACGTGTGGCTGCTCTTGCACTCAATGGCCAAGCTCAATACCTGGTGCAGGGAACACATGGCCCAAGACACCCACCTACCTGGCCCTTTATGGAAAACCTTTACTGATCCCTGGGTTAGAACACAGAAGCAATGCGCTGAAATGAGACTCCGATTTGCAAACAGGACATGTCCCCAGATCTTGTGCAGATGCTCCAGGAAAGAGCAAATTAGGCAAATGAATGGTTTCATTCAATCACTGAGATAAACTGATGTAAATCTGTATCTGTACTGCTGAGCATATGACGCTTTCCCGGCCTGATATTCTGGATATACAGACTGTGTTCCAGGCCCTGGCCCTATCACGTCACCTTGCTAAGGCAGAGACACAGGTGACTTCAATCAGTTCACCAAACTATGTATTTTAGGGGAATAATTCCCGAGAAGAAGCCTCCCCAACAGACTCGGTCCTCACTCTGCTAGCACTCAGTCAGGAGCCTTTACCTGTCAGAGTGCACAATAAAAGCTAAACTGAAGACAGTACTCTAAGAAGGTCCCTGTTCCTTACCGCACCATGACAGGTGGTTCCAAAGGTCTCAGTCATGCCTTGTTCAGTCCCAGTGAGAACATAACTGCAGGTTCCCATGGTGCCACCAATGAGCACTGGCTGTCCAGTGAGCTGGGGATGCACACAGAGTAGTCAAGTTCATACTTAGAAAAGCACAGCTGTTTTATGCTAGAAATTCACATTTCTTGCACTGCAGGATTGTGGGAGGAATCTGGACCTCAACCCAAGTAAGACACCTGGCCTCTCTTGGCTTTGGTTTCTTATCTGCAAACTGAGTGGAGGCTATGGGTGTTTACAGCTTTCCCAGAGTCACATGCTAAAAGAGTAAGAGGAGGGAAACAGATCCATTCTAATCTTTACCCTGTCTTCTGATGATTCAGAGGCCTTAGCCCACCTTGCTGGAGTAAAACTCTTAATACAGCACTTTTAGACGGCACACTGCAAGTGCAAGTGACAAAAGGAGCCGCTGTTCTCACGGGTGTTTCTTTTCACAAGGGTGGCTTCCAGTTTAAATGTAGCCACGTTTACAGTGATCCAAATCATGGTGTCACCGCTGGAACCCATGCCCAGCCCTGCACCTGGTAGTCCACAGCGATGAGCGGGTGGTGAGGGGGGAAGGCGCGGGTGGACCCCTTCCTGTGCACCAGCAGTGTGCGCTCCTTCCCATCCACCACATGCTGCTCCACTTTGGCAATGTTGTGGGAAACGTCGTAGATCACATGCAGGTCCAGGTCATCCGGGGTTGTGTTGAAGACCTTGGCAAAAGCCTAAATGGAAAAGTGTGTTTTAAGAGGAGTCAGGACTGGCTCTTTTGAATCTACCTCAGAGATTGTAACTACTGTGTTCCTGCAGACAGTAAGGGATTTAAGAATCCAAAAATGGCAATATTATTAACCTCTATGTAAAGAACGACGACCACCCTTCAGATCACACTCCATCCCATGATTCCATCTCAGGTGGGAAAGCTGCCTGGACTCAACCCCCACTCCGTGAATGGCGCTTTTATTCCTCTGTGACTCGCACACATTCTAGGTCATTTGCATCCTTTTCTCTCACTCCCCAGAGCTGCCTGCCACTACTGACTGAGTTTATGACACAATCCCTTGGACTCTTCTCTGACTGGACGTTTTGAAGTATTTGACCTTGTCATGAACAACTGTACCTGGCGAGTTAGGAAGGTCATGGATGAGCGGTTGACCCAGGCGTAGTTGCCAGCGGCCGCCATTCCTTTTAGGTAGTCCTGGCCCTCTGGGGAAGCAATCCGAGCACAAGCCAACTGCCGGTCATTGACTATGATCTTATCTCTCTTCATGGCCTTTTCCATAGCCACCAGTGCATCTGGAATGAGAAGACAAGTCCACACCAGTGAGTCCTCCCTTAGGCCTGCTGCAAAAAGGCAGGATGCACTCCGACTCCCTCTAGAAAGAAGACAGACATATCCTTCTCTTGGATGTGCTGCTTCTGAGCTCATCTGTCTGCTCAGCCAAGTTGTATCTGTCAGGTTGGGCACAGCGGTGCACGGCTATAACCCCCGTATGCACCTGGGAGGCTGAGGTACAAGCAATGCAAGTTTCAGGTCAGTGTGGGCAGTTTAGAAAGCCCGTATCAAAACAAAACTTTTTTAAAAGGGGGCTGGAGATGTAGGTCAGTCAAAGATCACTTGGCTAGCACATGCCAAGGGTGGGCAAGCCCCAGGAATCCTCTTTCAGAGTATGATAACATAAAATATGTGGGAAGAAAAGACATTTTCTATCTACAAACCTGTAGTGAGAATGAGACACATACACAAACAGCAACAGCATGGCCTTAGTTCTCCTTTCCCAATGCGTGAGAGAATGAGGAGGAAATATATTTTATTTCCATTACAGCTAATAAAAATAATTTTTAGTGCCTCAATCTATAAACGAGCTGTAGCTAGATCTTCTGTTTGAAAATCAACTCCATAATTGAGAATCAAATTCATGTACGTAAGTGGAAAACTTTGGAAACACTAGTTAATACCTGGTATATCTGTTAAGTCATCCAAAGTAACCAACTTCCCTGCTTCCTGATTCTGTGCACACTGTCTTTTGTCTTGTCCTGTGAGTGACTGTTTAGATTGCAAGGACTCGGTCGAAATCTTTATCCTAAACCACTGTATTTATTTTGTCTCTCTTACTTTATCAATTATAACCTGCCTTTACTTTTCTTAATGAATATGTCCTCTTCTTTATGACAGTGTTTCATACCCACCGATCCCATCACCAAGTCAACCATAATTCCTAATCTTGCACAACAGGAAGCTGATATGCATTTACTGAACAAATGCTAACTCCATCAACTCCGCAGTTTAAACACCATCATGCACTTTCTTGACACCAAGACTGAATAAACGTAATGACAGCTGGAGCGGGACACTTTCCAAGTAGTTGCTAAACATCAGGCATTCACTAAAGTGCTTTACACACATTCTTTCCTTAACCTTCCATAGCACAATCACACAAAAAAACCACATCATTTCTTCAGGTGAGAAAGCTGATTTCCAGGTCACAGATGAGACCAGGACACAGAAGTCCACACAGCATAGTTGAGAGCTGTCTTAGCCACCTGTGAGGCATGGAGGAAAGCACGAGGTCTGTACCATACCTGTGGCTACCTGGTGGCCCAGGCCCCGGCTGCCGCTGTGGATCATCACGCACACCTGCCCCTTGTGGTCGATGCCCATCTTCTTTGCAGCATACTCATTGAAGATCTCGTCCACGACCTGGATTTCTGCATAGTGGTTGCCCGCACCCAGGGTCCCCAGCTGCAAGCAGCAAGAACAGCTTCAGTTCTGGTGCTTATAAGAAACCCTTTAAAAATCGAGTGGGTAGAAACAAACCTCTACTGCCACCACCAGCAAATAACCATACAAATAGTATTTTGAGGAACAAGAAAACTTTAAGCTTTAGCAACACCCCATTAACTTACAACAATATTCCACATGACAAAAATCACAGACTAGTTCCTGAAGACTAGTTCCTAAATATTTGAAATACATGTACCTAAAAAACTTCAAAAACCAAAACCCTTCATGCCACTAAGTGGCACCTGCAATGTTCTAAATATCGTGAAGGGAGGGGTTACATCCTCTGAGGGACACCAGGGAATGCTGAGGCATAGGTAAAGCTCAAGTTCACCTGAGGTCTCACTTGTCTGAGCTCATGGACAACCAGCACTCCCCATCACTGCAAGAGCACATCCCCTTACAGCCAACACATAAAAAAACAAGCTCTAGGGAAGAGCAGTGACTGCAAGTTATCAGAGGCTCCCCAATTTTACCTGTCACCATGTTCAATGAAAGGTCATGCAAATTAATGGCAAAGCATTTACAAGTAGCTATGGATCCAAATATATGACATATTCTTATCTCATGGACACTTGTCATGGCTGGTACACTGTCAACTTGAGCAGTTTAGAAGTTTAACTAAGAGACTCAGCAGGGAGCCAGCATCCTTACTTTGTAAATATCCTGATCCTGTGCTGAGGGCAGCGAGATTTTGTGAGGTTTACACTGGCTGGGGGTGGGAGGGCAGGGCAGCTATGTGGCCTGTGTACAATATAAGCCAGGAGAAGGTTTGTTTTTCTTTTGCTCTGGCTGCTGCCTTGCAGTGTTGCCCCTATGCCACACCACCCTGCCTTGGAGCCAGCTGATTATGGACTGAAACCTCCACAAACAGTGAGCTAAATAAACTTTCCTTCCTTCATTTTGATGTTGGGTATTCTGTCTCAGCAATGAGAGAAAAGTAACCAAGACAACCATGAACTGGTATTTCTTTTTGTTCTTACACATCAGAAAACTCCAGGTCACATCTAGCAACTGTCAAAGTTTGCCCACATATAATTATGGCATACACTGTAAGTTAATAATTATGTCCCATTTTTGTTCTCTGAATTCATAACATTGTTTTATTTTATGAACATATGATCCGATAGCTTTTTAGAAAAATGATGTTTCTGAAACATCTTTTCCCTGTGGTGATTTACAGAATCTTCAAGCCAATACAATATTTGGTCACTTGGGTGTACACCTACACAATACCTCAGCAATATCTGTCAGCAAGAAAAACACTGAAGAGTAAAGACCCAACACAATTAACTAGGTACAATGAATATCTGCTCCAAATATTCAATTCTGAGGTAAAGGCACCACACAGCTCCTCAATTAAGAAAACTATCCTCACAACACAGGATTTAGGTGCCCAATGGCAGAGCCACACCCCCAGCCCATGCCATGAATTCATAGGAAACGGGTTCCAGTGTCTCAGGCTGCTTCTCATTGGTTCTCACAGGGTGTGTACCTCTCTGGGTGGGGAAGGCTAAAGCTTCATTTGAACCCAAGAATGTTTTCACTTTGGCTTCCTTCTGTTCCTGAGCATTTTCCTTGATGTGTTTCAGAAGCTATCCTGACTCTGACTGTTTAATATGCTCGACACGCACATTAATCCTCTTGGCAAGTGCCTGTCCTTAACTTGCCTGTTGACAATACCTGGGTAACACTGTAGACCCTCTGGTTTCAACATGATTGCATTGTGTTGCATTCCTTCTACACAGTACCCATCCCTCTATGTCTACAGTTTCACCTTTTTTGTAGATTCCAAACTATGTGGCCAAAGGAACAACCTCACATTTTCGGAAAGCCTAGAGAACATACACTGGGTTCTCCTCCTCTGTCCATTTGTGTTCGTCATTTTGGCAAATTACTAAAAGACAGTAGTTCCAGCTGAAAGGGTGAAAAATGATGTTTAAATAAAGAGATTTGTGTTCTTTTTCATACACTCTGAAAACCTTTGAGGTTACCTTTTTTTTGGTTAAATGGAAAATATACATTCTTTTCTCCACAAAATAAAATCAGAAAATCTCACACGGCCTGTGACCCGAGATTACCTGAGGAAGGCCTCTCTTCTTGGCCCTCGCCGAGACCTTGTTGGGGTCGGCCTGCAGCATCCTTCCATACTCCTCACAGTGCTCCTTGTCCTCAGCCCAGGCATAGCCTTCTCTCAGGGACCAGTCCACACCCATCTCCAAGGCCTCCTCCAGGTCTCTGCAGAGTAATAGAAAGAGCCGATCACCTCCAGCCAAGTACATTCAGACCAGAAAGGACCACATCTCACAGGGCAGAGGACACTCACTGAAACTGGCCCAGGGTTACAGTTTATGCTCTCAAGAGCTCCAGTGTCCTGAGTAGAGCAACCACAGAAATAACCACTATAAAATGATAAAGGCCTCATCCAACATGATTATGCTTGCTGTGTGTGACGTTCATACAGTCCCTGCACTTTTCAAGCTATGAAGACACACACATTAAATGCTTAGAGGGATGAAACATTTCATCTTCATCTGCAGTGCAGCCTTTCCCAAAGCAAGAGCTTTCAATGTCCCTTTCCTCACTATCCCAGATGACAGGCCACCTCAAACACTGTTGCTTCAAAATCCCCATCTAAGTGCCTGCCTGGCAAGCACGAGGTCGTGGGTTCGATCCCCCTCCCTAAAAACTCCCATCTAAGATACTTGCTGAGAAATTGATTTATGTTCCACGAATGCTTTTCAGAGTGGGGCTACATATCAGGGATCATGTGGAACCACAGAACAAGCACTTCCCAACGTACCAATTCACTTCAAGTGGTTTTGTATGTGAGGAAATTAAAACAGCTAAAACATTTTTATGTTAATGTATACATACATTTTAAAAGAATACAGATTCCACAAAAATTTTAAAGATAAAACAGTTTTAAGACTGCAAAGAAATGCTCTAATTTTTTTAACAGTTTGGCTACTGCAGTGCTTCATAGAGTTTAAGGCATCGCTGTGGGTGAGGCGGAGAAACCCAGTGGCCAGCTGGGAGGCAGCTTCACAGCAGCCTTGCATTTATTTCCCCACCCAGCTGAGAGCATGGCCAGGGCTCATTCCCAATAGGAAGCATGTGGCTGCCTGGGATCAATGACTGCAGGCAGCAGGGTTCAGAAAGCAGCCTCTGAGGAAGCCAAAGGGCCTTCTGTCTGACCCTCTCTCCAGTTACTATCATCTTTCTCTACATGCTTCCTTTGTAAATCAAGAATAAACGGGATTGCCGTCTACATGATGCACAGAGCCTTATGTGGAAGAGCTTGTTAAGGGTCAGTGGCTGTCATTTTGCTATGGACACTGCTGTGTATCAAGAACTACTCTAGTGAACATCAGTGGGTGGAGGTCTAGCAAATGGGCTAGATCCCACATTTGAAACAGCAGGGCATTTCTACTTCCCAGAAGTGATCGAGCAACAGCCACTTCATGAGTGTCCTAGGATGGACGTGAGGCTGAGCACGCTGTTTTCACATCCCCTCACTGACTGAACACTATGTGCTTACTTGGCATTCATTGGGATGACCCCTTTGGACCCCACCCCAACAGGAATGTGGTCAAACATCGCTTGGGCTAGCTGTTCCTTTACAGGCTGGACATCACTTTCATCCAAATTGGTTCTCAGCAGGCGGACACCGCAGTTGATGTCAAATCCGACACCACCTATAAAACACAGAACAGTCAGTTAAATACTAACAAAACCAGGTCACCAGGCAGTTGTCACCTGAAGCTGCTCAGCATGATCATAGTGTTCAACACACATCCATCCTCTTAAATTCAACGGTTTTAACATAGTCATTTGAGTGCTTTCTAAGGAGTGAAAACTGGTGCCACAGAATCAAAATAACACAAACACTGACGGCACTCTGTGGGCCAGGGAGGCAGGAATGAGCACCAAGTAACATGGGAGACAGTAATAAACGTCTCTTCTTGATCATCATGAGGGGTTGATGCATTCTATTGTCTTTTCCAATAACCAACTCCTAGCTTTGCTAATCCTTCCTAGTGTACAGTACATCTTTTCATTGCTGTGCATTTGGTTATTTCCATCGGTCTTTCCAGTGAATACACACTAAAATGATAGCAGCAAACTCAGTACTTACTGTGTGTCCAGAACTGCCCAACATAGCTGAGCTCAATAATGCCACGTGGTCAGTAACATTCTCAGACCTGATCGGCCTTATGAGTCAAACGAATCACAAGATATAAAACATACCAAAGAAGTGCATCCATTTGTTTTGTGGCCAATGTCTGAACATTGCTTGGCATTTGAAATTAATCCAAAAGATTTTCAATAAATATGTTTTGCTTGATATTTTAATTGCCTCTGAGTGTCCACAACAAATTTTTAGTAAATGAGAGGAAAAGAAATGAGAGAATCAGTAAGACTGGGAGATGCACATGAAGAGAAGCTGTGATTTGTCTTAGAAACGCCATGACCCACAGGAAGAAGCCTCACACCTAACAGCAGATGGCTTGGTGACCTTACCTGGGGACACCACTGCTTCCGGATCACTCATATCAAAGGCTGCCATATTCCCAATAGCAAACCCATAGCCTGAGTGGACATCAGGGAGCCCAATGGATCGCTGGAAGAGAATTAGAAAGTGGAACAGCTGCTGCAAGCTGGCACTATGGTCACCTGATGATCCTGATACTGATTCTCAGTATCAACATTTTTTTTTAAATCAACATTTTTTCCACCCACAAATATTTCTATTGGTGAAAATGAGGATTTTAAGAAGACCTAATCACACAGCTAAATATGCTTAGAAAGGGGCTAGGGATTTAGCTCAGTGGCGTAAACGTCTGCCTTGCAAGTGCACGGTCGTGAGTTCAATCCCCGGTACCAATTTAAATACGGTTAGAAAAAAGACCTTTTCATACAGTCTGACTTTGAAATAAGGGAACCTTCCCCGAATAACAGCATATATGAGGACCTCACAGTAGCTTTAATATATTATTATCTTTTAAAGGTGGTCCCAAGACACTGACTAATCATGTTGTATCAGGGTAAAAAGAGATAACTACGATTTACTAGACAAATACAACTTATTTGATGATATGCACTGTATATTCTATATATCCAGGGCCTAGAAAAGGAGTCTGCACCAGGAAGAAAGCAGATCAAATATAGCAAGGCTTTAGGGAGACACCTAGACACTTAGGATTTCTTACCTACAAAAACCGTGTCTATTCATCTCCTTCCCTCACCCACAGCAAACTAACCAGCATAAAGAAGACTCACATACACTACTAGATGAGTCCACTTCACAAGCACTTCCAGGTGCAATCTGCATATTAACTGTGTGGCCCAAGACCGCAGCTAGCTTCATCCATTACTGCCACCACTCTCATTTCAATCACGTCTAGAAGAGCTACACTGTCCTCCCCCATCCCATCCCCAACCCTTAAACTTCTTTCTGTTCCTTCAATTATCCTCTTAAATAGGGACACAGCAAAACCTGTTATGGCGGCATGCAAAAAGACATCAGTCTGATGAGGAAATACAAAAAACTACATGAAAGGTTCTCAAGATTCCAGCCAAAGGCAGCTGGAAAATGTGACAGTCATCAGACTCAATTATGTACAAGATCCCATGGTTACTCTAGATGTTCAAAGATCACTGTCTAAATGATACCACTGTCAGGCAAGGTCATTCACCCATCAACAAGCTCTAGCCATGGCAAATATAAATGATTAAGGTTCTGAAGTCTTACATGAACAATTCCAGGCAGGGCTGCAACATTGCCAATCTGTTTCATGGCTGGCAAGAAGCCACCGACACCTGGAAACAAAAACTGGGTCTTAGGGAGAAAAGAGCACTTTTGATTTCAGCACGAATACACTTGTATTTCTAGGCTGCATTACACAAAGGGACAATGGTTAAGGCTTCCGGCACAACCAAGCAGGGAGGGCTGGCTGAAATGCAAGTGGAAGGGTGCTTCCACCGAAAGGCAGCCCATGCACAAGGCAGACTGACAACTGCACTGAATGTATCGCCAGGGTCCTGCATACACCTTGACAAGTCTTCTTGCAAATGTTGTGATGGGGATACACACTGGAACTGCCAAACTGTGTTGTCAGGGTAGAGAAGAAGGTATTCTTTCAATAATTCATGGTACGCCCCTATCTAAATGATAGAGAAGGGCAATGGGAAAACAATGACTTGGAAGTCAGGGATAACAGGGTTCCCATCCAGCTGGGTCATCTGTGTGTCACTTTAGACAAGTGAGCATACCCTGGTGGGGGATGGAGGGCTTCAGTTTGCTGATCTTAAAAATAAAAGGCGCTAGAACTAGACAGTGATTTCTGTTTCACTGTCACCATAAGCATATTGTCTTAGCGATTTAAACACCAATGTCTAATCCTCATGGCAGCCCTGCAAGACAGGGGTACCAAGTCCTAACTTATTGATGAGACACTAGTTAAGAACATTGGGTCTGAAAGTGGACATTCCTGGATTTTAAATTAAAATTACTTGCCCTCATAACATTTTGACTTATGTATCTGTAAAATAATCTTAATTTCTCTTAAGTATTACATGAATAATCAATGGAAAGCACCAACGAAATGCCTGGCACATAATAGGTACAGGACAAAGGACAGCACTTACTATTACTATTCAAGGTTAACTGAGACATAAAGCTCAGCTCTAAACCCTTTCCACAAGCCTGAGTGGCCAAGAAAAGTTGGTGCTTTGGTTTGTTTCATATCTTGATAATTTCTTAACAATGTTTTTAAAATGACAATTTTTTGAGTCATCATTCATTCAGGCCACACATTAGGGGCCACTTGCACCACAAGTGAAACCAACACTCACCGCCCCCTCGACAGGCATTCCTCAATTCCTCAAACATTAATTTCTCTAGAGCATCATTCACATAGAAAACGCCTTCAACCTGGAGCCAAAGGAAAGAAAAGCAATATCTGAGCATATGTACTGAAGTACAGGCGCAACGGACAGAATAATTACATGCTTTGTTTCTTATTAAACTTTTGTATTACTTTCAACAAGAGAAAACATTCCTATCAAAGACTAAAAAGATGGTCAAAGGGTTTCAGGTTTCGAAGTATTTCAGATTTGGAGTTTTTGGATTTGGGATGCTCCACTAGTATGGTCTACCCAAATAATCCAAAAATCCAAAACTGGAAACAATATTTCAGATAAAGGCTAAACAATGTGTGTGCTTTGAGACGATCAGTATGTTAACACTGATTTACACATTGCACACACATGTATAACAAAACTTCACACGGTGCCCGTGATACATGTAATTCTTAAGTGTTGGTTAAAATAAGAAAAGACCAACAGTCCTCTCTCCCCAAGCCAAAAGAAAACAGTACTGTTCTGTCACTGTAGGCTTCTCTCCTAGCGGTGACCGGGACACGTGATCAGCTCTGATCCCGGGTGAGAGTGAAAGGGCTATCAGGACTCCTCCCACCCACGGGCCTTGAGGACCTTCAGCACAGGCGTGGCACTGGAAGGGATCTGAAAAGCTGTCACCTAGGTGCACCCCACACCCCACCGTGCGCTTCCTGAACACTGACGCGCAGGACTGGAGGGGCAGCTCCAGCTTCAGATGCCGGTCTGGGGCTCCCAGGTCTCCATCAGGACCCACCACCCCGCCAGGGCTGGGACTTGTGCGGGTGTGGACGGTATAATCACTGTCACCAAGGAGTCCTCAGAGCGCTCTGTGAAATGCATACTAAAACCGCCCTGGCCTTGTTAATCCTGGCTGCTGGGAAACAAAACCTTTTTTATGTGTGGTTTTTTGTTTGTTTCTTTGTTTCTCTTTGTCCTTCCTTGCAGCCCTAGGGGTTAAACTTACGGTTTTCCAACTGCGCTACATCCCTCCTCCTTTTGTCTTAGTTTGTTTGTTGTTTTAGGACAGGTTTAGCTTTATGGATATGGACCTGAGATGGCCCTGCCTCGGACTCCCACCGCACCCGGCCACAAAGTAGTTTTACAGCACAGACAAGAGAGTGGGAGCCCTAGAAACTCCGCTCAGCTAACACTGGCCGTCACCGCTGAACAAAGCAGCGGCGTGACTCCGAGGAACGCAACTGCGGCCGCACAGCGACGCCCGCCCGGCCGTGCACCCCGGAAAGGACCGGCGCGGTCTCCGAGGACAGGGACCCCGTGCACCTCTCGGCGTATTTGGGGCACTCAGGTGTGGAAGCACTTTGCAAACAGCAGCCGGGTGGGTTCCGGGACCCGAGGCGGGGTCCGGGGAAACCGCGAGGGCTCGCAAGGGGTCCCCAGGGACCCG
This sequence comes from Hydrochoerus hydrochaeris, assembly GCA_004027455.1. Lineage (NCBI taxonomy): Eukaryota > Metazoa > Chordata > Mammalia > Rodentia > Hydrochaeridae > Hydrochoerus > Hydrochoerus hydrochaeris. The sequence goes on along the minus strand of PVLA01003627.1, from coordinate 109,879 downwards.
CGGGGTTCCGTCGGCCGCGGTGGACACCGGGACAGCCACCAACACGCCGCCCCGCCTCACCTGCATGTTAGGCACGAAGCCCTTCTTTATCCGCCAGCAGTTCTTGTTGAGCTTCTCCAGGAACTGGAGCTCATCATTGTAGTTGCGGCTCATGGTGGCAAACACAACCCAGGACCGGGCTAGCTGGCTGTGGAGAAAAACTGCCGCGCGGTCGGCGTCGCAACACCTTCGGGGCCCACCGCGCAGGCGCAGGCGCAGGCGCAGGCGCAGGCGCACGGAGGTTGACGGCGAGTGCCGAGGCTCAAAATTCCTCGTGCCGATCGCTTTCTTTTTGTTAGACTGCCCTCTATCGTTTGATTATTTTGGATCTTCACTATAGCTAAGGGCAAAGCTAAGCTAAATCTGATCGTTTTTAACCTGATCTAGCTATCTCGCGTTGGGGATGTACTTTCGAGCGGCACAGAAGGTCACCTCGAATCCGGGGCAGGTTCATTCGCAGCGATGCAAAACGAGTCTGCGCCTGCAACAGCGCGCTGAAAAAAGCACCCCAAAGGACGAAAGAGGAATTCTAGCATTTATTCGAACCAACCCCCCGGGGCTCCGGCTTAGCTCAGACATACACAGCCAACACAGGCTTAGACATTCCCTTCAAAGGGACGGGGACGGCTATGGAATCACAGTCTGATGGGCCTCCCTGTCCTCCCGCACAGCCCTCCTCGGGGGCTGGCCTCCAGTGTCACGCTCTATACAACAGAAGGCCTCTTGCTCATCCTGTAAGAGAGCTTGTGTCCAGCCCTGTCTCCTGTAAAGGGCAGTAGCTTCGGGTTCGGGAGAACGTGGGTTCAACCAGTACACGAGCCATTTACTAGCTGATTGCAGCAAATTCCCCCACACCTCCGCTTCTTCACCCGTGGAATGCATGGAAACCCTTGCTGCGAAAATGAACAAGCTAACACTCCTCAGTGTCCTGCAAGTCACCAGACCGGGCTCGCACCCAGGTCAGCACTCTCGGCCTCTCTCTTGGGGCCCACTCTGGACCGTGAAGGCTTCACAAGGGCTCAGGTTTCCTTCCATCTCTTACAGTAACCACAGCGGCTCCCCTCCCTTCTCTGCCTCAGTTTCAACCCTGCCTGCTGCTCTAACAGCATTAACGTCAGCATCAGCTCTGAATTGGCCAGGCCTAGTGCTCTCCACCGCCATTTCACGGAATCCTTGGGGGCCGGGAGGGGATCAGCCTAACACAAGAGATACAAGATGACCACAGGAAAGCTTTGAGAGATTAGGAATTCCTTTTTAAAATCACATGCTCATCTCTGTGCAAGCTCAGGTTTGTTTTTATTTTTGTTTTTTACAACCTCAGTTTTTGTCAGTGTTAAAATAAATTCATTGCCGGGCCGGGCATTTAGCTCAGTGTCATAAGCGCCTGCCTTGCAAGCACACGGTTGTGAGTTCGATCCCCGGTACAAAAAAAAAAAAAATTCACTGCCTATTCTCTCTCTTATTAAAAAGTTTCAGAGCAGGAGATTTCTCAAAAAACCAATCCAACATGGGTAGAAAATGATTTTAATCACACATAGGAGACAGTAACAGTGAATATAAAATGTAAAATCCAGTATGAAGGTAGAGAAAAAAACTCTAATGAAGAGTAGTGATAGAAATACAGATTTAAGAGTTTTCACCCACCTGGTCAGAAATACTTGCCTAGCTCTTGTCCCCAGAATCTTACAAACACAGGCACACGGCATCTACATACGCACATTGCAACACATGCCCCACCATAAACAGCTCACGGACCTCTGTTCAGCCCTTTAACCCAGGTGGCCTTACTCTAGGTTCCTAGAGGCTCCAGAGAGCAAATTTTCTGCCTATACAATTCAGAAGGGCTTTCAAATTCCACTGTGCGCTGTCTTCCCCTCCCCGTGGCCGGGCGCTGTGGGATTGGGGCCAGTTCCTTCCTGGGGTAGATGTGAACAAGTATCAGGGGTCTGGCTGCCCTGAACCCGGTTTCCATATCCAGTTCACATCTCTCCAGCCATGGAAACTTGGCTGCTGTTTCGAAGACATTTCATACTTCAGGTCAGTGGAAATCAAAATGAAATCCTGAAAAAAGACGCAACGATGAGCATCGAATTTGGAGCCGGTCCTGAGGGCTAAAGGAGGGATGGTCTCTTTCCCCAGCCCCAAGGAGTTAAGTGTCCCTCAGCTTCTGACCCCACTGGGGTGGTGTCAACAGGGTGAATTGAGCAGTTAAGGGTGGGGTGGGGGAAGCTGGGAGGTGAGGAGGGGTGCAGGGTAGCTTATAGGGCCAGAGTTTCCTTCAGAAACTTATTTTTACCTCCTGAAACCAAAACAAGTGCCAAAAAGAAAGAGGAAAGTAAGTGGTGTCATGAAGTTAGTTAATAATGATTAGCTAGGAGACAGGTCTCCATAGATTCCTGGGCCCAGAAGCCTGTCCATTGATGGGATTACTGGGAAAGCCCGTCTATCTGTCCATTCAGAAACTATCTGGGTCCTTTCACCTCTCTGCCTCTTACTGTCCTCATCTGAAAAATGGGATTAATAATTCCAGCTTTACAGCTTATTTTGTGGAGTAAATGAAGTGTGCTAAGGCATACCTTCTTGTACTGTGGAGTGAATAAACTTGGCTAAGTAAAATTGGACGTGGTCTGATTCATAAACATTTCCTTGTTAATTGAAAGCTTTAAGAGCTAAACATTTTGTTTATAAAGTTCCTCAGACAAAATAAAACAACAGAAAGGACAAAATAAAATAACAGACAAATGAACAAACAGGAGGCTTAGTCTACTATAAGAAGAAATGGGTCAGTTAAGAAAGATTCAAAATCTTACCTCAAGAACCTCAATATCTGAATTGACCAATGAGACATTGTATGGTCTGGGCAGGGGAAATCCTTGCTGCAATTTTGCTAAAACACAGAAAAAGTCATAAGATAACTGGGCACAATTGGCAAACATTTTACCAAGAGCAAAACAGGCAGCTTTTTTACCAGTTTATCTTTTATCTTCCTCCTCATTCTGTTTTCATTCTCTCTCATGTGTCCCTAGTGTTTTCCTGGAAGAATTGTTAATCCATCTGTGTTCAGCAAAAATCCACCTGCCATGGTGTGTCACTTTTGTGTGTGTGTGTGTGTATGTACTAGGAACTGAACTCATGACCTCACACTTGCCAGGCAGGCGCTGGACCACTGAGATACATCCTCAGCCCAATTATGTGCATTTATGCACCAGAAAATGATGTTCTTTTGTTACTCAATCTATGTTTTGAAAATACCTAATTAGTGTGTCTTAAGAATGCTTCAGAGTCTAGTATAAAAAGCATTTGAGCTGGGGGCAACAGTACACATTTCTAATCAAAACACCAAAGGAAACCAAAGCAAGAAGATTGCGAGTTCAGTCCTGCTGGGCAATTAGCGAGACCCTGTCTCCAACATTAAAAAGGGCTGTGTGTAGCTCAGTGGTCAGGCATCCCTGTATTTGATTTCCAGCACTGGAATACAGTTTGTTTGTTTTTGGTAACTGAGTTGACTCCAGATGCTGTGGTTTGTGAATCATTGCAGTGTGGGAGAGGCTCAGGATTGTCATCCAGTAAACTGGTCCTTGCGCAGGAACCACAGAGCCTTCCCAGGAAGAATCATCCATTTCTTGCCGACCTGAAGGATGTTGTGTTATTCTATACTATTTAATTCGGCCAGAGTTGATGCCGAGTTTAAGTAAGTACAGTTGTTAACAAGATTCGGGCCTGGAGTAACTAAGTTTGCAACCCTGCTATTGACAGTATTTACTATAAATTCTGGTTCTGGCCTGAGTTCCTAATAACACTCTGCAAGTGAAGACTTCAGAGCAGAGAATCCCAGACAACCCCCACCATTTAACCAACATCTCTGACATCTCCCAGGAGTTCCTTACTGTTGGCCAGAGGGAGAACTCCAAAGTGCAGAATGGAGGACAGAATGTTCTCAAACCTCAAGACCTGCAAGAAGGAGAAAACTACTTCAGCAGCCCAGTCAAAGCTCTGTGAAAATACCATTCTTGGCTTGACATGTCCTTCCCGACCTCACCCAGGGAGCAGTAGCCAGAGCTTTCCCAAGGGATTCGCTAGCATTGTGGGAAACCACGCCATGGGGGTTCCTGGTGATGTCTCTCCTAGGATGGACCCCCTGCTTTCCCCTGTGCTGGGTCTGGTGATGGCCTGGGCACAGGGACCCCAGGGCAGCAAGGACTGCAGCTGCTTAGATACCCTGCCGGTAACTACCAGGAGCCTCACCCACAGGAGAGCCTTTGGGCTGTGTTAGGCTCCAAAGTCACCTGAATGTCAGAGTTCTTAGTTTATCCCTAATCAGCTGTGGGAGCTGGAGAGCCTAAGCGCAGGGCTGGTTCCTAGGAAGGTCCAGGAACTGAAGATAAACAGATGAACGTGAACATCAGTGCATCCAGGGATGCTTTGGGAGCATCCTCCAAGTTCAGCTCCAAGAACCCATGCAGGTGAGCACGTGTGACTTCAAGGCTGCAATTCCTGGGTTTGCTTCTTGCTTTTAACCACTTGCTAGGTGACATTGGGAAAGTTACTTAACCTCTCTCAGCCCCCATTTCCTGAACTACACAGTGAGGTAAACAGTTAGGTACTTGTGTGAGGTTCATCATTCTCATGTCGTAGAGTGGCAGTCAGAGTTAAACAAATTAATATTATGCAAAACGCCTTCCATAAACCACTGCCGTTTCCCCTGACATGCAGTGGCTAGTGCGTATGGTGGATGATGCAAATCTCCTTACCAAGGTCTTCCTTTCGCCTTATCTCTTGGGGAATAGGATCAATGAGAAAGCCAGCCACACCTTCTCCTTTACTGTGATGTCCACCAAATTGGTGTTCCTGGGGTACCCCTGGCAGTGCCCAGGACAATTCTGAGGCTTTTGGGTGCTGGCCAGGACATGTGACTTATTTCCCAGCTGTGGGCTCTATGGTTGCTAATCATCCCAAACTGACACACCGGATGCCCCTCTACGATGTAACCAACAGACAAATATCTGGTTTGGCTTTGTGGACAAGTTCTTTGACTTCCTGGCTATTTTCCCCACATCTATATCTGTCTTCTTGCCATGTTTCTGTACCACCATCTCCCACGCACTGCCTCGGGAGAGGCTGAGTGACATACCCAAGGTCACACAGGCAATAAATGGGACTTCTGTTTGGCCTCAGAGTTTATGAGTGAAACTATTATGACATGCCATCATCCCTTGATATAGCGGCAACCATAACAGAAACAGTCATTATAGACCTAAAAACGATGGCCATCGTTTACTGGCTACCTGCCAGGCAGCCAATGTGCCAAGTGAGTTCCATAGATAATTAACAGTCCTGAGGTTCTGGTGCCCAGCTCTGGATCTGCTGTACTGCCTCTTCTGATTTATTTTTCTCTATGGAATCGTTCAGCATACACCACATGTATTTGTTTGCTTGCCATTTGCCCCCTGACCTGGGCACACATCCTAGAACAGGTTTGCACACTGTGGCACTGGTGATGTTCTGGCGTGGCTCAGTCTCTGTCATGGGAAGCTGTCTTGTGCATCATCCCTGGCCCCGTAGCACCCTCTTCCCACCCCAGGTCGTGACAACTAAAAATGTCTCTAGATATTGTCAGATGTTGGGCTCACTGGGCCCTAGTTGACAGCCACTGCCCTGGGACGTAAGTGTCAGGTAGTGTCATCTCTGCTTGGTCTAGAACAGCCCCTGGCTGAGTAAGTCCTTGCCAGTGAATGCATGGCACCAAGAATCAGCATTTACTGGGTAGAACATGACCGAGGCACTGTTGTACCAGGCATTGTGACACCAAAGTCCTGCACTCAACTTCTCTGTGCTAGGGCCAGCTGAGTATGATGTGGCTAATCTTCTTGAAGCTTGGGGTAGGGGGTTCTGAGTTGCTCGATGGGGTATCTGCTCCCAAACAAGAAGTCACGAGGCTGGGCTCTCCTACCACAGAGGTGTCCACACAGCCAGCCTCGACCTAATTCCAGGAGAGAGACAGCACTGGATGCCCAGACCACAAGGCCTGCTGGTTTATGTTCAGGCTCTTTCTTTGGGGGCCTGGACCTTAAATTTAACCCCCGAGGGTGGTCTCACACAGTGAAGGAAGCCGACGTGGGAACACCTCTTTCCCTAGCATCACACAATGTCTTAACAGGCTTTCAAATTCCCTGTAAAAGTGCACTGGAGAATCAGTGGGGTTGATAGATGAGCAGATAATAGTTTTGAACTTAAAACCTGTAGTCTTGAGGAAATCAAGGGCTCAGGGACATAGAGCGCAGTCCATGCAGAACTGCAGAGGAGGATTTCCATCCTTCCCAGCCCTGGGGACCGGAGAGCTCCTTTCCTACCTTAATGTCGCTGCGATTGGACTCTGGCAGGGACAGGCGGAACCTGTGAGGAAGCAGGAAGAAATTAGGCGGGGTGTGTGTGTGTGTGTGTGTGTGTGTGTGTTTTAAAATAATAAGAAACCAAAAAGAAAGTGGATTTATTTTTAGTTCAATAAGCACTACGTTTAAAAGCCACACGAATGCTCTTGGAAGGTTCTGTGGCATTCTCAGCCCCCATATTTTGTTTTAGAACCTTGTGGCTTCCCAAGTGCATTTGCTGAATCGTGGGCCTGACTGGCTGTTTATGCAAAGCAGTGGGAAGAAATAGCCTTCAGGTCCTCTGGCTCTGAACTTAACCTTTGCACCTGTCGGAGCCCTTACCGTGTAAGAGAAATTTTCTCTTATTAACAGTGCATGGTCTGCGCTGCTCCATGCCGCTCATCTCCTCCCAATATTCTGGGAATTGAGCTGTTATAGTTTAAAGCTGCCTAGGTTAAATTCAGACAAGGATAAAGCTGACTAGAAAACCTGGGTTGCAAGGTAGAAACAACCCCATCCGGTGTTTAAGGAATTTATGGAATGTACCTTCCCTGGGCATCTACTGCCCATATTAGGAAACACCCTCCGCGGCTCGACTCTAGACCACCCTATAGTCACAACCTCCAATGAATGTAGAAAGCCATTTAAACTAACCAATGCCTTCTGTTTCTGTAACCGCGCTTGCCAAAGCCCTGCCTTCCTTTGTCCTGTAGTTTTAAAAGCCATGCTCCGGCATGCCTCGTGGCTCTCTGTTCCTGTGTGTTTAGTGGGCCCTACGCATGCTTGGACAACAAATAAAACCCCTTGCATATTGCATGAGAGGATGTCTGTTGGCTTCTCCCTACACGCGGCAGGGGTCTCGAAACTCACAACTGTAATCAGTGTACTTGTCCATAAGTCCTAGGCTCAGTCTGGTGACAAGCTCAGGAGGCCTGGTTTCCCTCTCTCCCTATTTATTCTGCAGTACTAGGGTGTGGCTGTTAATCCTCACGTGCCACCTCCATGGAATTAAGAAACGTCTAGCAGATTACTGGAGTACTCCTGGGTTCATCTGGGTGTGTCATGGAGGTGTGGCCTTGGGGACTGTGTCTGGTCCCTCACCCCTTCCACTCTGGTGCTGGCCCCTGCTCTGCTGCTGGCCCCCATGAACTGAGCAGCTCTGCTCCTCCAGCCACCTCCAGCCACTGTGATGTTTCTGCTTGGAGCCAGTGGAGCCCTGAAACGGTGACTATTAACCTCTAACCGTGGGGGTCAGGAAGTGGCCAGCAGCAGGGAAAGCTGGCTGAGATGTTGGGGACAAGCTCAGGGTTCACACTGCTAGGAGGGTGCTCCCCCACCGAGCTCCCCCACCGAGCTCCCCAAAGCCTGACCTGCACCATTTTTAAACAGTCAGTCATGGCACACAGAGGAACCCTAGCAAGGAGAGCATTCTGATGTGAAAGGCGGTGTGTCAGAACTGTGAGCAGGGTGTGTCAGAACTGTGAGCGGAACGGCTGAGTTTGAATCCCACTTCTGTCCTTACCCCGTAGACTTCCCTGATCGCTCTGGATCTCAACTTGCACAACTATAAATTACAATATAGACCGTACTCACCTTACACCATTGTACAAGAACCGAATGAGGCAATTCACATCAGATGCTCAGTGCTGGCACCCCCTTAAGACTCGGATGCGAGCCGTTTTACTAGGCGTGGGAACACTAAGGCCAGCTCATAAGGTCCAAAACCAGGGGAACGCTTGCTGTAGGCCTGCACAGTGGGAGGTCCCCGTCCTGTGTATCTGGTAGGGGTGGATGACACCATCATCCGGGTGCTTGATGGTTTTACAGGGGATTCTCACGAGAAAGCGCAAGGGCAGCATTGCCTCTTCCCCAGTTTCGCTAAGGGCTGATTCATAGCTCTCCATCCTGATATCCATTGTGATGATACAAAGTAGTACTCTTGGAGAGGACTCCTTTATGTAGCAGGCAGGTAAACTGAGGCCCAAAGATGGGAAATGTCAATAGCACATCTGGAACCCAGACCTCCTCACGCCCACCCTGGAGTTCCCCTCATGAGAGGCTGCTGTCTCAGCTTGCTTTCCCCCTTGGCTCCTGCTTGCTCCGGTCTGAAGCCTCCCTTCTGCATTAGCCCTCTATTGAGTCTCTGGTCTTTTTTTTTAATCTTTTTTTTCCAGTGCTGGTGACTGAACATAGGAATTTCACACTGAGCTATATCCTTGCCCTTTTCTTTTTGAAATTGACGTAGGATCTCACTAGGTTGCTAAGTTGTCCTGGCTGGGCTTGAATTTGCAATCTTCCTGCTCAGGCTTCCAGAGCGCTGGGGCTACAGGAGTGTGCCACCGTGCCCAGCTTCCAGAGCGCTGGGGCTACAGGGGTGTGCCACCGTGCCCAGCTTCCAGAGCGCTGGGGCTACAGGGGTGTGCCACCGTGCCCAGCTTCCAGAGCGCTGGGGCTACAGGGGTGTGCCACCGTGCCCAGCTTCCAGAGCGCTGGGGCTACAGGGGTGTGCCACCGTGC
>PVLA01003627.1:0-100855 GCA_004027455.1 Hydrochoerus hydrochaeris | reverse complement strand
CTTGTGACAAAGTCCAAGTCACTTAACTGGCACGAGACCCCCTGTGCCCTGGGTGCCAGGTGCCTCTTCAGCCTCACCTCTATTCTCCCCCAGTGTTACCACCATGAGGCCTGAGCTGCTCGGTGCGGTGCTATTTTATTTGCCAGGCTCTGTAGATCCAGTCCCAGAACAGATTTTTCCTTCAAAACACATCCCTAAAAATCCTGAAAAGCTCACAAACAGCCACAAAAAAGTAATGGCACCACCATGGCCTACCCAGAGACCCCACAAGGCCAGAGGTGGGGCAGGGTGGGGCGGGCAGAATCCCTGCCTGTCACTCATCTAAAGCTTGATTTGAGCTTCCTCCTAATGCAGTCAGGGACCTGAAAGTGGCGTTTTTCACTTGGGCCTACAAATGCCCAAGGGATAAAAGTAACACAAAGCTTGATTTTATGCCGTGAAACTGGTGAAAGCCTTCCGAGTGGGGCACACAAGTGTGGCAGTCACTCAGGGAGAGCGTGCCGGTCCTGGCTCTGCCCAGCCCGCGCCACCACCTGGCAAAAATGAAGGCACCAGGGACGTGCAGTGATGCCCAGCATCTCCCCTGCCCTAAACCTACGGCCACCTTGGAGTCCAGCAGAGCCTTGCATGACTGCCACTGCCCCTCAAGTTTCCAGGTTTCAACCTGAGCCATGAAACCAGAACTGAGCTGATAAGCAACGGGACCGGCCCACCCAAGCTGATCCTTAAGAGCTGGCCTTGTGCTTTGTGGGTGGGCCACCCCAAACCCCTGAATCAGAGTGCACCCCTCCAGCTACTCAAACCTTTTCTATAAGTTAGTGTTTTCCTTTGAATTTCCATCTCTGTTAAAGCAAGGACCCAAGCTAGCTGTCATTTGCAACACAATGGTGACAAGTCAGGGAGCCTCAAACCCCCCCCCCCACACACACACACAGTTAGAGGTAAGTTCTATTTAAGGTTGACTGCACTGGAAATACTCGGTCTCCAAGCATCGAATGACTGAGGAAGACCAGGAGACCACTGCGAGGTGTTTCCCTGCATGCACCACCACGCTCTGGGCCTCTCTGCGGGCTCAGGCGGGTCCCTCTGTATGGACTCTGCCCCTTTGCTTTCTCTGTGTCTGGAAACGAAGAGAAGTGTATGCCCTGCACACATACATTTGCCTATCTCAGGGACAGAGCACTGCTTAGCACATGTGAGATCCTGAGTTCCATTCATAACACGCGCGCGCGCACACACACACGCACACCATGCAACCATATATTAAAAAGTTTCAGAGAAAGTTTATTGCCTGGATTGAAAATTAGCTGGGCAAGGTGACACATGCTTGTAATCTTAGCTATTTAGAGGCCAAGGCAAGAGGATCTCAAGTTCGAGGCCAGCCTGGGAATTTAGCAAGACTCCGTCTGTCTCAAACTAAAATCAAAAGGGCTGCAGATGTAGTGTTAGATCCCCTTCCCCACCCCCTGTCTGAGAGACAACACAATCGTCACAGCAATGGTTCAAAACTGTGCCCTGATAATGCACACCTCCTTCTTCCCAGAAGCCCCTATGGCTTTTCCTTCCCAAAAGTCTGTGCCAAAGCTCAGGCATGTGAAGGTTTATCCAACCCCCTGCACTCTCACAAAATAAATCAGCTCACAGCAGCCACCAGAGCCCTTCCCCCATCAGAGCCTGTAGCAGGCAGAACCTGCCCTTTGTCTGTAGAGAGCCACCACGGCCTTCTCTGTGGTGACTCCCCTGGTACCCCTTCATTAAACTTTTTCCTATCTGCTCATCTCCTTTTAGTATTCTGCGCTGCCCTAGATACAGTTCAAAGTCTCCACTCAATCAGCAGCTCAGTGGTAGAGCACCTGCCTCGCTGCAGTAGCCCGGGGTCCAATCCCCGCACTGCAACATAGCAACAACAGCAGCACCTTGAAGCTTTGTAGAAGGTCATCAGTGACCTGGGTTTGTACATTAGGCATGCCAAGAGCCCCAGGTACCAAGAATGACCAACAATGAGGTCAACCCACCTCTCAGTACCAACAGCTGCAGTTTCTGTCCCTGCCTGTCACTAGGAACCCCTTCAGGGCAGAGATCCAGTCAGAGTGACTGCTCACAAGGCTGAGTACAGCACCCCAACTCACTGACTCATCTAGGAGCCACTGAACCCCAAATGTGCGCTGGTGCCAGGACAGGTGCTGCAGAGATGACTCAGCAAAGCAGCTAGGGCATAGCTCAGCCGTCAGTCAGGCAACCCCATTAACGAAGGCCTAAGTTCAAATTGAGATAATGCTCTGGAGGAGAGAAACAAGTGTCACTGAGTCACAAGGACAAAGAGGCTCAACTGACTTAGTAGGCACAGGAAGGGGTCCAAGGGGGGGATCCCTGGACTGGAATAAGGATGCTCAGAGTCGAAAGGCAAAAGCAGAAAGGAAGAGGGGACAGAGAGGTGCAGAGAGCACAGCAGGATGGAGCCAAAGGAGCAGAGCAGGGCTGGCCAGGCTGTGACCATGCTGTAAGAGTAAGGGCCTCTGGGAGCGCCTGAGAAGGGATCGATGTCTGTGTCGGGTGACTCCCACCGGCTGCAGGTGGAGCAGGGAGCCAGGCCAGCTCGGTCGGGTCAGCACACAGCGGGTGCCAGGCAGGGAGGGAGACTGTGTCTCCACCTCTGTCGGCAGCCAGGGCGGGGAGCGGTCAGGACAACACACCATTCCTTTCCAGGTTCACACACCACAGAGACTCAGGGCAGGAATTAGAAAAGGGGAGCAAACCCACATGGCGGAGGTGTGCATGTGTGCGTGCACATGTGCATGAGAGTTGGGGGATGTCTTTGGGGATACACTTGGCCTTCAAGAGGAGCTCTCAGCACAGGCCTCCAGTGGTCCCTGAGCACCTGGATGATCACACATTTGTCCCCGGCTGTGAGCCTCAGGATCCACTGTCTTTGCTCTACCCTCGGGGCTAGTTCAGGGCACACAACATGTGCTCCGTGAATTCCTACTGAATGGTCACAGAAAGAAATGAGCACAAAGGATGTGGGTGGGGAGTTTGAGTGAGAACTGGAGTCACTTTGAGGTTGAGACAGCCTAAAGCAAATGTTTGCTTTTGGGAGCCAGGGAGAGGAGGCTGGCTGGCTTGAGAGGTGGGACAGTCCTAAGAGAGCGTTTAGCCCGGGGCCATGGATTTCATCTGCGATGAAAGGTTTGGAGGAAAGAGGCACTGGGCCCACTGCCCTGTCAAACGCCCTCTCACCCTCTGTGATAGAGCCCCCCCCTCCACCCATGCTTTCACCTCAGTCCCTCCTGCACCCTGAAATTCTCCCAGTGGGTCTGGGAGAAAGATCCTGTGGGGTTTCCTCCTCAGAAGGAGCCACCCTGGTGGCATCCTCAGAGGGAGGGTGCAGGTGGGGGCCAGCCTGTAGCCAAGCTGGGCTCCACTTCCAGGCAAGAGCACCATCCCGGCGGACACAGAGTCTGCCTGCCCGGACTCGTTTCCTCCTGGGTTTCTGCTCCACGGCTCATGTGGGAGATACTCGGAAGCCAGCAATTCGGTCAGCTTGCCACCAGCTGGACTTTATCCTCTGACTGCATTGGTGCGTGTGTGTGTGCGCACGTGTGCGTGGGCATGTGTGTGGATGGTAGTGGGGTGGGGTACAGTTTGGGAATATCTGGGGCCTCAGTCAGAGCAACATAAATAAAAAGTTCTAAAGTTCTAAATGCTTCTAGCAACAATGTACATTTGCTTGCTTAGTTTTGTACGTGATGATTAAGCAGAAAGGGTTAGAATTAAGCCAACCGGATGAGACCCAAGACAGGGAAGCGTCGTTTAACTCCACCTCCGAAGTTACCTGCAGGATGTCCGCAGCGTGAGCAGCCTGTACCCAGGTTGCCTCCAGAGCTGAGTTTGGAGCAAAAGGCGCCCCTGAGATAGATCAGTAAGAAGCTGCTTTCTGACTCCAGGGCCAACTCCGTGGCTTTTTAGATTCACCTGACTGAATGGGTCTCTTGGGACCAATTTCTCCCTTATTTGGTCAAACTTGGATCCTAGAGCAGGAACAGAGAAGGCAGTAGTACAGCTGCTAGCAATGCTGGCATGCGTCGTCTCTTCCACCCAGACCACACCCAGGGAAAGGAGAGCGGCTCTGCCCACCAGGAAACTGATCCTTGAAGAGGTTCAGTCACTTGCTCAAGGTTGCACAGCTGGCCAGCAACCCAGGTGGAATCCAAACCCAGATATGCCTGCCCTGGGCGCTCTGCTCTGAACTAGATATTCCCAAAGAAGTTGGGTTTGTTACTTGTGTTCCCAGCCTTCCCACCACTCCATTCCAGCAACCAGAAAAGAGTTGAGAGCTTTTTACATTTCAGGAAACTCAGCCATTTTCTTTCAATATGCAATACTGAGAAAGGGTGGGTCCCTTGTTCCAGTTCTGCAGAGCTCCATGTGTTGTGTGTGGGTTTTCTCTTCTGAGCAAGGTCTCGTTTTCTTTGGTCGAAAGCCTAAATGTCATTTACCAGCCTTAGGCCCTCCTTACATGTTCTGTGCATTAAATACAAAGGGTCCCCCAAGACTGCTGTGTCAAGGGCTTGACCTACATGCATCAGTGGTCAGAGGTAGCCCCAGCGTGGTGACTGGGAAAATCCACTGATGAGTGAGTAGGTGAAAGTGCTGTCAGGAGGCAGGGCCTGGTTGGGGGAATAGGTCCCTGGGATGTAGCTTGAAGGGTACAGCTCTTCCCTGGCTCTTCTCTTCCCCTCTGCTTCCTAGAGGCAGCTTTCCTTTGCATACCCTTCCACTATGTTTTTGCTTCTCCATGGCCTAAAAACCATGGAGCCAGTCAACCATGGACTGAACTCTCTGAAACCGTGAGCCCAGGGAACCTTCCTCCCCTGAGTTGCATATGTTAGGTACTTGGTTATAGTGATGAAAAGCTGATTAACAACATCAAAGGCAGGATAACATAGGGAGTAAATGCTGGCAGCTTTGAAAAGAGGATCAAATTCTGGCTAGCCCATTCAGTAGTCCTGCGACCTTGGGTAAGTTACTTTCCCCCAGTGAATGTCCAAGAAGGATAATACTACTGGCCTCCAGGGCTGTTCACTTAATCTGCACCCATTCACTGAGCACTGTGTCAGGCTCTGGAATGCAGAATTGCAAGGTTAAAGTGAAATAATATAGGTACAGTGCTGGGTACAGGACCTAAAGAAATTAAAGGCTAAATTTTAATGAGGAGGCTCTGGATATAGACCAGAAGGTGCTTTCTCCCACAGCCATCTCTGGGCAGGGGCCAGCAGGTAAGCTGTCTTCTGAACAGGGACTCTTGAAATAACCTCATAGGTGTGTGTGTGTGTGTGTGTGTGTGTGTGTGTGTGTGTGTGTAAGGGGGCAGTTTGGTGGTAGGACACTTGTCTACCGTGGGTTTATCCTCGGAGTCACACACACACACACACACACACACACACACGACCTTCTACAATTCATCACTGTTGGCTGAGGTTTACCCCAAATTTCAGATAAGCTCATAGCACTTAACAGACGCTCGGACAAGGGTGCACTCACACTGCCATGACCACCTCCTGCAGCGGCTTCACTGAACAACTGCTTTACAGAGGAGGAAACAGGGACCCAGAGAGGCTAAGGAAATTACCTGAGAGGACACAGCTAATAAGGGCAGTGCTGGGCTCTGGACCCAGCTACTCTACTCTAGGACGGGCCCTTGTCCTCACTGCCTTCCTCACCTGCCAAGGGGGTTTGTCTCTGCGTCTCACGTCTATGCAGCTGGCTCTGTGTGGCTTCAGCAGGGCATGCTTAGGAAGGCTGAAGCGCTTGGGAGCTTCTCTGGAGACCCTGAATTTCCTGGTTCTCTTTGGGAACAGCCTGCAGACCTCCACCCATGCTGCACCTGCCCTGCGTGTCCCTCTGACACCAGCGAGGCCAAACCTGCTCATCCTGCGAGGCAGGGCCGGCCTGGCTGAGTGGAGGAGCTATTGGGGTGGTGTGGGAGGCTGAGGTCTGGCCCTGGGTGCCAGGTGGGTGGGGCCCCTTGCCGAGTCTGCTGTGACACCTGCTCAGGGCTACCCAGTCATGTGAGGATACAGCCTCCCTTCATGGTGGCCTGTGCCCACCTCAGTTCCCGCTTGTTCTATCTTGAAATTCCACCTGATTTTTGCACGGGGCCCCACATTTTCATTCTGCAGGGGGCCCTGCGTGATGTAACTGGTCCTGCTGGAGCCCTGCTAAAGCCTCCTGGCCCTGCTTTCCAGGGGACCCAGTGAAAGGGACATCAAAGCACGAGTGGCAATTTCAGGGCCTGAATTCCCGAGATTAGTGCAGGCAGACACGCAGGAAGCTGGAGAAGGAAGTCAGGGCTTCCTCGGGTGAGTGGGTCCATGTAGGAAAGTCTGCTAGGGGCTTTGGAAGTGTGGGCCATGAGATTATTTGAAGTTCTGGGTCAGCCTCAGCCAGAGAAGAAGGTGCTCACTGCACACACACACACATGCACACAGAAGCTGGCCTGTGCTGGGGATCAAACCCAAGGCTTCACCATTAACCATTTAAAACCTGTTTCTCAATTCCTCCCCTAGACAGCAAGACCCCTGACACCCAGTTGCCCACCGGTGAGAATGGCAGAGGTGAGGTCGGGTCCAGTGCACAGAGGGAACCTGCTCTCCCTGCCCCACAGGGAGCAAAGCCAGCAGGTGGGTCCAGACAGGTGGTGAGACCACATCTTACTGACCTCCTCCTTCCATGTCCACCCCACCAACACCAGCGCATGACACCAGCTCAGGTGGGGGCAGATCTGTCCTCGTGCAGGACCAGCTGCCTGGGCCACCAGCCTATGGCCTCCCCTTCCCCAGCTCCAGCCTTGTGATCCCCCTGCGGCTTCCTGTTCTCAATGGCCTGAGGCACCCCTGAGTCCCCAGTGTCCCCTGCGGCTAGGTCTGGTCGCCCCAGTCCTCCCCTTACAACCCCATATGCCCGGTCACCTCCCCTCTGGTTTTCCGCCTTGTGTCCTTTCTGCTTCCTGCCCGATCACCAGTTAGAACTGACAAAACACCTCACATCCGCTCGAGCTTGGGGTTCCATGACGCCCTGGAGCCACGCCCACCCCATGGCTTCCCAGGCCTGAGCTACTTTTGCTTTGGGGCGCCTTTCCTTCATTACAAAAATTTCTAAAATTACGTTTGACAACCGTGATGGTGTAAAGTAGGCAGCATCAAGTCTGGACTGTGCTCTCTTTAAATTACTTCTTGTTTAAAACTATATGCCTATGATGGCTCCAAAGGCGAAGAAGGAAGCTCCCGCTCCTCCCAAAGCTTTGGAGGCCGAGAAGGCTGTGCCGAGAGGCGTCCACAGCCACAGAATGAAGAAGCTCTGCCTGAGACCCCCCTTCCACAGACCCAAGGCCGCGGCTCTGGAGGCCCAAACAAACACCTGGGAGAAACAGGCTCGGCCACGGTGTCATCATCGAGCCGTGAGTCAGCCACAAGCAAGACAGAGGCCAACAGCACACGCGTGTTTCTCGTGGGTGTCGAGGCCAACAAGCACCACATCCAACAGGCCGCAAAGCAGCCCTGCGACCTCAACGTGGCCAGCGTCAGCACCCGAGCAGGCCTGGCGCAGGGGAAGGGCCGACGCCTGCCTGTCTCCCGACTGCGATGCTCTGGGTGTCGCCGACAGAATCAGGATCATCTAAACTGAGTCCAGCTAAGCATAAATACACATTTTCTTCTCCAAAAGAACCCCCAAAACAAAACAAAACAAACAACTATCTGCCTGAGTGTGGTTGGTGCACGCACAGAATCCCAGCAAGTCGAGAGGCCGAGGCAGTAGGGTCGTAAGATCCAGCCCAGCCGGGGGGACTTGGTGAGACTCTGTCCCAAAATAAAAAGCAGCTGGGGAGGTAGCTCAGGTAGCACATCCCCGGGTTCCAGACCCAGCACCGTGAAAAGAAACAAGGAAGCGTTTTCCTGGGTCTCTAAGGGAGGGCGGGCTCCAGGCGCTGCCCTCCGGACCCCGTGGAGGAGCCGGCGCTGCCGGGAAGGCCCGGCTGACACCCTCTCTCAGGGAAGTCACACTGCAGGCACCTTTAAAGACCCTATTCCTTTCATTGGAAAAAGACAGGTACGAAGAATATTTTTATGAAAAATGACAGCTCCACCCATTCCTAACTGAGCGGGCTGCTCCCTCATCCAGAGGCAAAGCTGTTTTATACGAGTGTCCCCCTGTAGGCCAGCAAGGTTGTGCCTTGCTTTCTCCACTCCGCAGGCCTTTCTGGGAAACGTCCTCCTGCTTAGCCCTCAGCTCAGCTGCCAGTACCCAGCAGCTCTCGCTCCTGCCGGTTTCTCCTCGCTCCTGACTTCGGTCCAAGCCGTCTCTAAACCCCCTGCCCCGGCAGGACTCAGCTCTCAGGCTGAGGCCGAGCGCGAAGGAGAACTTTGCGGTGTCCTTCGGAAAGGCCGCCAGTGTTCGGGGCCCTGCCCCTGCCCTCCCCGTCACCCTGTGCTGCCTGCTGCAGAGACCAGCTGGGCTGTGCTCCCTGCGTTCTGGGGACAGAGCTGATGGTCAGCGTCTGATCAATCTGACCTCCTGACTTTACAGACAAGGAGACTGGGCATCAGAACTGTTAACAGACTTGATGACAATCACAGAGCCAGTGAGAAGGGTTAGATTTCCAGGTTGGGCCCTTAGACCCTGAAGATATTTTTTTATCCAGACAGGGTCTCACTATGTAGCTCTTGAACTCACTACATAGCCCAGACAGACCTCAAACTCCCCATGATTTTCCTGCCTCAGCCTCCTGAATCCTGGGATTACAGACATGCATCACTACCCCCAGCAGGCCCCAAAGATTTGTACTCTTCCTTGAAATCAGGCTTTTGGAATTTGATGAAAAGCAACTCTAGTTTATGCTGCTGGGCCATTAGAGTGTGTGCTTATGTTACAGAGTTAGCTTTATAATTATATTGGTCCCTGTTTTACCTTAACATTACTGTGATGGGAAGCAAGAAGTAAAATAGCACAGGACAGTATTGGTCATGTTGATCAAGGTGGCGCTTTGAGACCGCCTGGCTTAGCCAGTGCATGTCCCCATGCGGCCAAGCTTTCTCTGAAAGGTCATTTTGTTTCTGGGCTCCCCAGTCAGCAAGTCCTCCAGGGGCTCATGTCAGTGACCTTACCTGTTCAGAGAGAGGGAGCAGACCAGCCTTTGTCCCAGAATGGCCAGGCCAACACTGGTGCTGGCAACCTGCAGACAAGGGCATTGCTTACTAAGGTTAGAGCTCCTGTCCGCCTTGGCCACAGGCTCATTTCCCACAGAAGAGACAGCGTCAGCCCCGCTTCCCTCCAAGTCAAAAGATGTCTCCCAGAAGGTGCTCAGACAATCCTGTCTTTCAGGGAGGGAAACTAACAGCAAAGGCCATTGTTCAGGGTCTCCGTTAGATTATTGTTTTGCTTTTCACCTAATCCAATGTCTTTTCTTTCCCGCTCTGATTTTGCTTAGGCTCTAGTATCGGTTTCTTTCTATCAGAGCTTTGATCTGGACTTTAAGCGAATGAGAATTAACTCAAGTTCCACCTTGACTGCTTTGTTTTGAGGAAAAAGAAATTCAGGGCAGGAAGGATGGGAGAGACAGTTTACCATGTGCATGGTGGAGCCCTGGACTCGAGCCCCTGCCTATGCTTCCCTGGAAACAGGGGGATCCCGGGCAGGGCCCCCACTCTTGGTGGCTGAGTGAGTCCCAGACTGCACCTGCCCTGAGGTGGTGCTGTTAGCCGACTCTAATCTCTCTGCCTCGTGGGTCTGACAGGGACACTTGGTGATGCCTGATCCGAGCCCCTTCCCCAGCCTCCACCAGAAACACGCCCAGAGCATCCCCGGCTCTCTCCTCTCCACGTGGCCTCAGGAGCAAGCGCCTTCTCTTGCCCAGAATGCACTGTGTGGTGGGTGTACTGTGCTTGGTTTGGTAACACCCCACTCTCAGCTCTGCCTTAACTGGGGTGTCAGCACCCACCCCTCCAAGCACCCAGAAGCTGCCGGTCAGCAGTCCACTGCAGAAATTACTGACACCCACAGGCCACGTCCCACCCTTTGGACTTACAAAGTCCATGGAGACGACGGGCACCACCTCGGTAGTGTTCTTCAGCTGAGTTAGCACGACAACGGAGGCGGGGATGTCCAGGGTGAAGTTGCCCGGCTGCAGATGGACGACTGGTGGCACCGTGGCCATGATCTGCAGCATGAGGGGCTGCGACAGGATATAGAGATCTGCGATCTGCCCCATTCAGGGCAAGAAATGGAGACCAAGGTCGTGAGCCGGTGAGTGGGAATCACAGGGCCAGGCGGCCTGTGGAGACCAAGCCTAGCGGCATGCAGTCAACTAAAGCACCTCTCGGTGGGCGCGGCGATAGCACACCGAGCCCCTGGTAATAACCGCCGGCGTTTCTGGGGCACGGTGCTCCTGCGACCCTTCTAAAACCTCGAGCCCACAGGCAGGTTCTCATCAATGTCCCTGCCTACAACAGCTGCCTGGAGCGCTAGAGACCAGGTGACTTCTGCAGGTTCTGGACCAGGACTGGTGCCGAGCGTCAAACCCGTGTGCAGCTGGGTTGAGCTCTTCCCTAAAACACCTCCGTTCCCTAAGGCAACTTGCAGGTCTGTTCTGTCCGGTACTTAGCCTGCGATGAAGGTACAGTATTAACAGGTAATTTAGGAAAGTCACAAACGTGGGCATTAATCCTTCCCTTCAGGATTAAATTCTTTAAATTCTTTATTAATATAGCCTTAATTTAAGGTCCTTTTTTTTTTTTTTTTTTTGAGACAGGGTCTTGCTATGTAGTTCAGCTGGCCTTCAATTTACTACGTAGCCTAGATTGGGCTCAAATGCGTGGTGGTCCTCCTGCCTCAGCCTCCTGAGTACTGGGATTACAGGCGTGCACCACCACACCCGGTTTGTATTTAATCTACTTACTTCAAGTGTGGTGGAAACTTGTGGAAGGCACAGATTATTTTACAGATTTACAGTGACTTTAATTGTAATGTGCTTTACACATTAACACGTAGCATTTAGAGAATATTTGATTAAGAGGAAAAGAGAACTCTGAAGAAAGGAAAGACACACTTGTTCCATCTTTTCCCAGAAGAGAAGTAACAAACCCACACGTCGCCTGGAGATAACCGCAGTGGGGACAAGGGCACGGCCCAGCAGTGGAACCCAGAGCACTCACCCGGGCGAGCACGCTGCTGATGCCTTGGGAGTTCAGCAGGAAGTGGTCGGAAATCTGAAATGCAGACACTGTCGCGTCACTGCAAGATTTTACCTCGACTGTCTTTTCAGGACAGATGTGGGGTTCCCTGTAGTTCGATGAATGCTGAGGCTGTTGTACTCTAAGATGTCCAGAGGCCCTGTCAGCCTACAGCCCAAGCCCAGGGAAGCTGAGTGCAGCAGGAGACGTAAACAGAGGAGAAAAGGAAGCCGGCCCAGCGCACACGGGAAGCTGCCTGTCCTTCCAGCAAGCGCCTGGGAACCGTGGGAACCCGGCGATGCCCGAACGGGCACACGCTCCACGCACAGACTCTCTACGGGCATTGATGACAAGCCTGGCATCATTGCCCTTACTTTTTGATATCACTGAGATTCAGAGTGCTTACATAATTTACTCCACACATGAACAGTTTTCAGGCTGGGAGCTGGAAGTATCTGATTTTCGGCACCTTGAGACAGTGGTACGGCCACACGTACCATTTGAACAGGAGATGTCTAACCTCTGGTATAAGTGAGATACCCAGAAGGAGAAGAATCGAAAAGGACACTCAGCTGGGGTCACAGCGCAGTGGCACAGGCACCTGGCTGGCAAGCGTGAGGTCGTGAGTTGGAGCCCTGCTCAGTAAGTTTTCAGTTAACTGGCAGAGGGGTTGTTCTCATTATGCCCACAGAGTCAGTGAGTGTCTGCACAGTTACTGTCACTGTTGGTGATAAGTCAGGCATGGTCACCATCAGAAGAAACCCAGTGTTGGGGTAACACGAGGAGTAATGTGGGCAGCACCCGCTACCAGACTTAGGTGCTGGGCATTGGTCCGGACGCTGGTGTGTAAACCTGTTAAGGCCTTAGAGACCAGAGTGGGGGCCCCACGCGCTCCCCTTCCCAAATAAGGAAACGGGCACACGGAAGCTAAGCTAAATGACCGGGGGCTGCTGGCAGTCACGGGCGGGGAGGCCTCCGCATTCCTCGAATCAGTCTATCATGAAAAAATCGAAATTAGCTCAACGGGAAACCTAACTGCTCTGCGTTGAATTGCAATGTGCGTTCCACGATCCCTTTTCGCATTGCCCTGCGAGGAGTGACACCTAAAAAGGCCCAGGAATCGAAACAATGCTGTAAAAACCCCACAGTGGGCCACGTTTGAGATGATGCCCAGCGACGCTGGCGGTCACCGCCTGCCAGCTCTCCTTACCTCCCTGGTGGACAGCGTGACACTGAAAGCTCCAGTGGTGAAGTGCGCGAAGGACGCCGACTGGAAGAAGAACTTGGAGATGCCGACGTAGAGCATGGAGTCCAGGCGCTCTGGGAGCTCGAAAGGCTCGGGAGACAAGGGCGGGTCGGTGAGGTTGTCCCGCGGGAGGAACGCGCCCTGCGGGACAGCAGGAGGGTGTCACCAGGCGCAGACCAGAGCACGCGTCCGGGAGGCGGTGGGCCCTTTCCAGCCGGCTGGGGAGCAGCTCGGGGAAGCTGCCGGCAGGTGAAGGATGTAGCCGCAGTTGCTGGAGCAGCTGCCGGCGACGGGTCCCTGAGGCCCCACTGACCGCGCAGGGAGACCCCGGGAAGGGCCCAGGATGCCAGCGGCACAAGGCACTTCGAGGACTTCTAACGCGGTTCTCAGTCACCGAGGGTACTGTGACAGATGCTGTCTTGAGCAACACTGAACTGACTGCAAAGACTGAATGAGAGAAATATCAACCAACCTGCACGGTGAGAGACAACGATAGTAACTAATCCTGCCGGCTTTTCCAGGGTCCACGAATGTGTTGTCCGTGAGCCTACGGCCCTGGCACAGGTCAGCAGCCCCCAGCCGACTCTGCCAGGCTGAGAGTTAGGAACACGGGTGCCAACACGAGCAACCTCCACACACGTTACGTCCGCACAAGCGCAGACCCGGCACCCGAGCTCGAACCAGGCAGAGCTGCTGGTGCCGCTCGCCTGGGAGGCGGAGACCAGGCAAGCGCGTGTTTGCCCATCAAGAAAGGGCTGGGAAGTTTGGAAGAGGCGCACCCCCGAGAGAGCTCCTGGAAGAAAACTGGGTTGTTTGAGGGGATGCATGTTTTCTCCCACATGTAACTTTTGTTCTCCAAGTGTCGGCTGTGGACAGGATAAGGCGTCTGAGAAAGACAAAGTTACCTTCAGATTCAGGTCCAGGTAGTGCTCGGTAATTTCTGGAGCACTGATTAGGGAGCAATCCAGCAGTGTGAAGTCGTCAATCTTGGTTAAAACTAAATGGGAAAGAAAGAAAGAAAGAAAGAAAGAAAGAAAGAAAGAAAGAAAGAAAGAAAGAAAGAAAGAGAGAGATAGTCAATAAAGCTAGGTATAAGGTGAATAAAGGCCCACACCTTATTTTTAGTTTTCTGTTTAAAATGTGGCAATTCTCTCCTTTCACAAGTTAATATCTGTTACTTTTGGAGAAAAATTTCAAAAACAATAGGTCAGTCAAAAGAGGAAAATAAAACCCTTCTCAACCATGTTACCCTAAGAGGCAATCGATACACACAATACACACACAGCTGAGGTTTTTTTGTTGTCCTTGTTTGTTTTTTGAGAAAGGATCTCACTATGCAGTTCAGGCTGGCCTTGAACTCACTATATCACCCAGGCTGGCCTCAAACTCTTGGTAACCCTCCTGCTTCAGCCTTCCAAGGGCTGGGAGTACTGACACAGCCACCATGCCCGGCTATCTATAGTTCTAGATTAGAAAGGAAACCAGCACAAAGACCTTTACTAACATTAAGCTGTATGTCCTGGGTTAGGAGCCTTTCAGGCTCACGGTTACAGATCTCCTTGTCTTAGAACTTCATCTTTTTAATAATGAGCATTCATTTACTGTTGCACTTACAAGCAATCTTTTTTTTTTTTTTAAAGAGAAACAATGTGAAACAGAGGGAAATTCTCATGCACCATGCTACGTTTTTAGATTAGCATTTTCAGGCCAAAGCAGAAGGCCTGGGAGCAGGCGGGAATGGGTGGAGTCCTGGGGCAAGAGTTGCCCGCCTGGACCTCGGCAGCGCTGCGGTCCGGCCACCTGCACTGTCTGTGCCGTGAGGCCCTCCCCTGCTGCGCTCCGCACACCTGCCCTTCCTGCGCGGCACACTTGCTTTGTCCCGGAAGAGGAAGGTGGTGGCGGTGGGTGGTGCTCAGGGAATGCAGTCGCTGTGGTTTGTAAAATGCCTTGCAGTGCCCATCTGACTGGGATCCCCTGGCCACCCTGGGAGGGTCACAGCATGGAAACCCTTTGCCTGCCCCACCCTGCCTAGTAAGCCTGGCATGGGCATCAGTTCATTCCCTTCCCCACCACTGTGGTCCACTGGTTTCTCTCCTGGCCTGGCCCAACTCTCTTTGCCAGTCGCCTGCCCCACGCCCTTTTCCTCTGGCCGCTCCCTCGGCAGTGTCCATGCACCTGGTGGACAGGGCACTGGGACAGTCAGCCCTTCCCCGGGGCACTCACAGCCCGGGGCGGGAGCCCGATGGTGTGGTCAGAGCAGGGCTTGAATGGAGCCCAGGTCCTGAATGAACCACTCCCCTCGGTCCTCCCAAGCTGGGTAAATGCACCCTGCATCCGCCCAGTTTTCCAGCTGCTCAGGGTGGACACCCAAGGTCACCCTGATGGTTCTCCTGGAGTGGCTGGGCTGCTGGCTGTGCTGCTGGCTACCCTTCCTGCATTTCTGGAAGCCGTTCCTGCCCCAGCCTATTGCCTTCCCTGGCCAGCTGCTGTTGCTGCCCACATGGGTCACCGTGCTAGTCTTCTGTGCCTGGCCCCCTCTTCCTCCTGTCATTAGCACAGAGGCCACAGTGATCTCCCCAAGCCCATGCCAGGCGTAGCGGGCTCGCTCTGGTCTCTCCAGGGTCTGTCCTGGCTTCGAAGTGGATTTGCAGTGGCCTCAGGGCCTGAAAGCCTAGCTGGCCCCGCCTGTCTCTGCCCCACACTCCCCTAGTGTGGCCAGGCTCCTGGGGCTCCTCCAGTGCCGGTCACACCATTTCGGTGGGTCCTGGAGGGTGCGTCCTCCGCCTGGGAGTTCCTCAGGCACTGTGCCACCCGTGAATGTCCTGTCTCATGCTTCAGTTGCTCTGCCAGCACTGTGGCACCAGGAGGTGGGGCCTCTAAGACACCATTAGGTGGTGGCACACTGACCCCAGGGGAGGATGGACACCATTACTCTGCATGTGGGTTTGTGACAGATCAAGCCAGAACAATGTCCCCTGTCACACACACTCACTTGCCCGTCTGCCACATCTCAACTCAGCACGGCACCCTGAGCCAGGCGGTTTCTGACCTTGGATTTCCCGGCTCCAGAACCGTGGGACAAATAAACTTCCACCATTGATAATCTGCCTGGCTTGTGTCGGGAAGAGGCACCAAGATCAGCCAGGTCTGGCAGCGGCCCTGTCCTGCCCTGTGGGCTCTTCCCCTAGGGTGGCCTGCTGGGGAGTGGCCTTCCTGGCCACAGCAACCTCCTCAGCCCCTCCCTGCCCTATCTGTCTTCTGACACCGCATCCTGGCGTCCTCCCAGGGCGTAGATTTGATGGTTCATTCGGCTTCCTGTCTGCTCCCCCCACTCATGCCGGGAGGCAGGATTGCTGCTTCCTAGCGTTACGGCCAGTGTCCAGCAGTGTCCAGCAGATACCAGGTGCTCAGGACACTCGTGAATGAGTGGGTGGAGTGCAGAGAGCACACAGAGGCTGTCTGTGTGCACAGGAAGTGTCACCGTGGGATGCGACTATTGGATGGCTCGGACTGAGGGATGAGGACGGGCAGGCTGAGGGTTGGGGTGGGAAGGGCCGTGACGTGCGGGACCAGCAGGGCACAGGACCGACACAGGAGCTGGGGGATCAGGGGTGCGAGGCCGGGAGCTCCTCTAGCAGAGCGGGCCCTCCAGCAGGGCAGAGACGGCCCCCAGGGAGAGCTGCAAGTGGCCGCAGGGACATCGAGCAGAGCCAGCGTGCAGCTGTTCTTCAGGCCCAGGGGAAGTGGGGGGACTTGATGCTGACAGTGGCCGTGGAAGGGGAGTGCAGGGCAGCGACCTCAACCTTGTCGAGGCCAGCGTCAAGCACCCTGCAGGAGCTGTGCTTAGTGCCAAAGCTAGGGCTCAAGCTGGGGTCGTTTAACTCCTGGTCTGTACCTCTAAGTGGTGCTAAGTAGCCAGGGGGGCCCTGCTCAGGCAGTGTCCTACACAAATCCCAGGACTTCAGTTTGCCGACTGTAGTGGTGCACATCTGTCATCCCAGCACTCAGAAGGCTGATGCAGGAGGATGCTGCAAGTTTGAGGTCAGCCTGGGCTACACGGTGAGACACTGTCTCAAAAAAAAACCCAAACCAAAACTAAAACCACAAACGCAGGGTGAGAGGAACCAGGGAAGAGCCGGTGCTCTGTGCCTGGAGAGGCAGAGCTGGGGGAGCAGCAACTGAAGGTGGATTGGGTGCCACCCTGGGACCCCATCCCGAAACTCACCCTCCAGGGAGCTGAGGTTGGCATTCAGTGCTTCCACCTCACCCGTGATGATGGGACACAGCTGCAGCAAAGCATGAAAACAAGCACATGGTCAGACGAAGGCCGAGCTGGCCACAGAGCCCCTTCAGCTATCTGGGTCCCTAGAGGGGCGGCGTCACCAAGCCCTGCAAAGGCCCATAGCCACCGGGCCACACCCACGCAGTCCATCGGGAGCAGGCCAGTGGCTTCCTCTCAGTGGCACATTAGAGCATGTGTCACTGTCACACCCGAGGAGCTGTGTCCTCCCTGAGCACCAGAGCAGCTGCAGCTGGACCCGTCCTTTAGCCCGGGCTGGCTGGAGAATGCAGAGAGAGAGAGACATCTGGAAGCCTCTTCTTCCCCTCTTTCTGAATGGCGCCAAGCTGCGCCCCTGGGAAGGGCCGAGTCTAGTGCCATGTGCTTGCCACGCATGCCCCTGGTGTGCTGGGTGCTCCCTTGGCACCATCGACACGGCCAGAGCCCATTTCTGTAATATCCGGTCCTTGGAACTCCTTCAGGTCATCCAGTCCTCAGGGAAGGAGGACCCAGTCCAGGTCCTCATGAACTTATCGTTTCCCAAGCTGGGTTCGGTTTTTTCCTAGATAAATTTATTCCTCCGGGAGCAGGGCACACAAGAGGCGCAGAATAAACAGACTCTTGTTGCCCCTTGCCCACCTCATGGCGGGGAACTTGAGGGCAGGGGCGCTGTTCCCCTCTCTGTGGCTCCAAAACCCATCATGGTGTCTGGCACATGATTTGCAGTGTCATTAAGTGGCAGAGAGCAACGTGCGCACAGTGCCCGGTGTGGCCACGTATACAGCAGGCACTCAGGAAAGCGCATGGATTAAGAATCAGTCCGGGACGGCAGACCCGCCGCTGATGGCCCCGGAGACTCACCATCGCGTTCAGGTTCTTTAAAATGAGCTTCTCCAAGGGCTCGGCAAAGGTGTTGTACAGGGCGCTGGGGAAGGAAGAAAAGAGCCCCCTAAGGTGTGTGCATGCCCCCCCACAGGTGCCAAGTTCCCCTGCCAGGCCGCCCACTCACCTCAGATCCCCCACGAAGGAGACGTGGGCATGGCTCACTTGGGCGTGGCAGTCCTGGAGCCGCAGAGCAGGGTGGCCGGAGGCCAGGCGGGTCGGGATGAGGACGCCAGTGAAGTAGACGCCGGAGAGGAGGAGGCTGGCTCCGCCTGTGTCGTGGCTGAGAGAGGGGCAGGGTGAGACCCCAGCTGGGCCAGGCGGAGGCCACGCTGCCTCTTGAAACACAGCCCCTGCAGGCCGTGCCCTCTCCCCGCTCTCTGCAAGGCTGGGGTTCTAGGGGGATGGGGCGCTGCACTCGGCTGTGGAGTGACCCCACGAGCGAGATGTCACTCGGGCACCCGCGTGGCAGGCCTGCACCTGGACCCGGACCCCAGGCATGGACTTTACAGTCACAGCTGCTCCTCTCTTTCTCTCTGTCTCGATGGCTTAAATGACATTTGCTCAATCAGTCGCTCTGCTTGTAAGGGACAGACACAGCTCCCCACCCACTCCCAGGCAGAGATTCCCTGATTTAAACCACATCTGGAAAAAACGCTCCCCAGGGCACTGTGACTGCCGAAAGAAGCCTAACAACTGGGGTGGGGGGACGCACGCCTGTCATCCCAGCACGCAGCAGGCTGAGGCAGGAGGATTGCTGTGAGCTCAATGCCAGCCTGCAATACGTGAGACCTTGTCTTAAAAACTAAACAGAAAGCAGCTATCACGGCCCATCAGGCAGTGAACTATGAATGTGTCCAAACACACCCCCCTTCTCACTCCACGCTGGCGTAGACCGCAGCGCTGTCAGTGGGGTACTCACAAGAGCGGAGCCCTGACCTCCCAGTCCGCGCTGACGTTGGCTGTGCCGTGGTTGGTCAGTGCTCTGATGCCCACCCCGGGCACAAAGGCCAGTGAAGTATTCGGGAACAAAAAGGCATGGATTTTTATGCTGTAAGACAAGAAACGGGGCAGTGAGGGCGATTCTGCATGGCTCCAAGTCAAGCAGCTGTGGATTCCTAATTCCTCTTCTGCTCACCAGAAAGCCCTGCTACCGAGGAGAGCAGTGAGCACCTTCAAAAGGAAATTTGCAAATTATCAAGCAGCCTGCTTCTTTGGGCCAAGGCAGACCCAGGTACAATGCCGCTTGTTCCTTTAGCAATTCCAGTGAAGGGGTGGTATTCGTAATTTGGATGAGCAGCTATTGTGACCAGGGACTGTCACACGCATTGCAGGACATTCGGCACAAGTACCAGCAGTGTTCCTCCCCACCAGGCATGGTGACCACCCCAAGTGCACCTTGCTGTTTCCAGGTGACCTCAATGTGGCCAGGACTCCTTAGGCGAGAGGCTGACTGGAGAGGTGGCTTCCTGGGCCTCCCTGGTCTGCGACAGTAACCCTTGGTCTGTGGGCACACAGGGCTGGTGCTGACCGGGTAGGTGGATGGCCACACTTGTGGTGACAAATTCTTCCCACCCTCTACAGCATGACTGCTCCCTGTCAGGCAGAGGCGAGCACTTCCAGTGGGGATTTTGTAATCTCCAGCTCAGGGATGAGAGGATAGCAGCTGTGCAGTGTCACGGAGGTGGTAGAACCAGACCTGCAGCTCCCCCGCCTGACTCCAGCTGCTCTAATCACCAGGCCACGTTGCTTCCTGCGTCCTTGTCCTTGGAGCCAAGCTTTGTCCCCTTCGTGCAGCCTGAGCTGCAACACTTACTCTTGCTGCTTGCCTGCACCCTGTACCTGTTTACCAGCCTGCTCCACCTCCTCTCCCCAGCTCTGGCTCTGGGAGCCACTGTCCTGTCTGCTGCTCCGCAAAGTCAACTTCATATGTCACGCTTTCTTCTTTTTTTTATCATCTTTCTGAAACAGGCTCTCACCATGCAGTTCAGGCCGCCCTTGTGCTTATTTTGTAGCCAAGGCTGCTCTTGGACTTGCAAGGATCCTCCTGCCTCAGCCTCTCGAGTGCTGGGATTATAGATGCGCACCACCACGCCTGGCTACATCACGTTTTCTCCATTCGTGCATCCCCTGATAGACACCTCTGTTGATTTCATACCTTGGCCATTATTAATGGTGCTGCAGTAAACACAGGAATAAACGCAGCTGTTCAGGGTTCCATTTCCTGCAGGTGTCACCTGGTGGCAGGACTACTGTGTTACATGGCAGCTCTGTTTCTGGTGTTCTAAATCATACCCTGAGCAATGACCATGTAGGAGAGGTCCCCTTTCTCACACAAATCAAAGCAACACTGAGATCCCTTCTTACTCCAGAAAGAATGGTGGCGCACACCTTTAATCCCAGCGCTCAGGAGGCTGAGGCACGACAGTCACCCCGAGTCGGAGGCAGCCTGGGCTATATAGTGAGCCTGAACTGCTGAGCGAAACCCTGTCTCAAAAGGACAATAAATCAATAAGTAAAGAAAATGACAATGACTAAGATACGACCCGTGTGTGTATCAGCTCCACCAGGCAAATGTGATCTTCCTGTGTCACAAACGTGCTGATGAAAACGTCTTCCGGCTCAGCCTCTGGAGGGTGACACTGAGAAAGGAACGTGTCCTGAGTGAAGAGAAGGGGGCTGCTCTTCCCCGTCCTCTTCTCCTTCCGTGTTTTCGTCTCTTTGATGGTGGCCGCTCTGCCTGAGGTGAGGCGACTCCGCGCTGCGGTTTTGACCTGCTCCCCGGGCGCGTGAGGGCGCTGGGCGTCTCCTCCGTCCTTGCTGACCCTTTGGACACCTTCTTTTGAGAACATCTGTTGGGGTCACTTGTCCTTTTTAAAATTCGAGTTTGGTTTGCTTGTTTGTTTGCCGATGGGCTGTGCCGCCGCCGTTCTGGGCTCTTTCCCTCCTCAGGGGGAGCCGGCAGCTGCGCCCCACTCCCGCCCATCCACTCTCCTGGGAGTCCGGGGGCCAGTTTGGCAAATTTCCACCTACTCGGACTGTGCTTTTGGGGTCATATCCAAGGTGATTGGCCCTGACTAATGTCCCCAAACATGTCTCCTATGCTTCTTCTAGTAATTCCATAGTTTTAGGCTTTTGTTTTGAGTATGGTAATTATGGTTAATAAAAACAACTAATTGAATATTTAAAAATAGCTAGTAGAGAAGATTGTGAATGTCCCCACCACCAAGAAATGATAAAGTATCCGAGGTGACAGATACATTATTTACCTTGATCTGATCATCACAAATTGTCTATAGCTATTGAAATGTCACGGTATATTGAAATGACACTGAATGTAGGCACAATTACTATATATCAATCAAAAATAAATAGTTTTCTTAGTATGGTTTACCCAACAACGAATGTATCAACATGTAATCAATATAAAAATTACTGAGATATTTTATTCTCTTTTCCTAAAGCAAATCTCTAAAGATCCGGTATGTCTTTCCCGTATACTCATGGCATGCCTCAATTCAGACACAGGATTCACCAGAAACTCCTGACCTGCATTTAGGTTTGATCAAAGTTCTAGTCGGAAAAGTAAACTTACACATTCAGCATGTCCCAAGCACACTTGAAAGCTCCTCGGTAATGGAACCAAGTATTTGTGTTTGAATTAAAATTAATCACAGTTAAATAATCAAAAGGCAATGCCCCTGCTGTATGAGTCGGGCTGCCCCCTCCTTGACTTGTTGACAGTCATGGAAGACACAGCAGTGGTGGTGTCTCCCCAACTGTGCAGTTGGGTTCCCTTTCTGTGAAACTAAGCATCCTTGAATTTATTGGTGATGACAAAGTTGTCTGACGGAAAGTCTAATTTCTCAGGGTCTGACACAGGGCTGACGTGCGCTCTCAGTGCACACCGTGGAGCAGACAGCAGAAACCTTCCCTGCACCGCCGTCTCTGCTTTGTTGCAGAGAAGCCTCAGTTTAACGGAAGGTCATTCACAGCTGGGCAGCTACTGCCCCTAAGGACTGGGGTGGCAGAGGATTTTCACCGGGTGGAAGTTTGGGGCAAATCATGACTCACGGACACCAAGAGCTCTTATAAAACTTGCCTCTCCCGTACCTCCTGAACTCAAGGACCAGGGAGGGATATAGCTCAGTGACATAAGCACCTGCCTGGCAAGGGCAAGGTCCTGAGTTCAATTCCTGGTAGCAAAAATAAAGATGAAGACTGAACTCAAGACCAGCAAAGACATCCTCCCCATCCTCCATCAGGACTTGTTGACAGTCATGGAAGACACAGCAGTGGTGGTGTCTCCCCAACTGTGCAGTTGGGTTCCCTTTCTGTGAAACTAAGCATCCTTGAATTTATTGGTGATGACAAAGTTGTCTGACGGAAAGTCTAATTTCTCAGTCTCCCTTGATAATAGCTCTGTCCTTTGTCTTTGGCAGAATGTTATTAGCAAAGAGCTCCTGGGAAAATCTTATTAAACAGAGACACTGACTCAGCTCTTAAGAGCCTCTTTACCCTGGCATTTACTGCTCCCAGCTGCATGAAACATGGATTTGATGACCGTAACTGCAGCAGCTATGTTGGGCCCTGAGGCAGACATGTGAATAGATGTCCCCTGTCCCCTGGAGCCTCCCATATGGAAGACAAAGGGCTCTTTCACTTACTTTGAAAAATTGTAGTTGGCATAATCAATCTTCAGAAATTCAACAGTCTCGGAGCCTTTTAAATCTGGGATGTTCTTTTCTTTTACCATTTGTTCCATCATCTCCATCCCAGCTTGAACACCTGAGAGGGAAACAGGCCAAGGTTTGGGGGTAACAATACCGGTGGTGATGCTGAGATGTCACTCGCCACACAAGTGCAGCGCGTCACCTTCAGTGCGCTACCAGACAGCGGCCGCAGCCCAGGGAGCCACAGTACTGCTTCCCTTCGGCAGGGGGAGACGCGGGTCCTCACAGAGCCAGAGTTACCAGACGCGGTCATCATGTGGCCAGGGCTGGCGACAGTGGGCAGTGAAACCATGGGGACCTTCCCGTTTGGCACTCCGTAGGGAGCCTCGGGAGGACACGACCAAGAAGGAGTGGCGCCATCACTTCTGGGCGACGCAGATCCAAACGGTCTCAGCTCCCGAAGGTGTTCCACCCTCGCCTCTCCTTCCACCTTCTTGTGGGTCTGCAGCCCCGTGCCCAGGGGGTCTCGGCCCACTTGTGACTCTAATAACCACACTGTGCCACCTACGCAGACACTCATGTACCACCTCAGCAGGTCCAAGCCCCTCGGAAACCCAGCCCAGAGTGAGTGGAAATTGCCCCAAAGGCCCATCTTACACCCTCCGATGCACCCTCGTCTGGAGCTGGTGAGGTTACCCTGTGTGGGTGGCGACAGTGGGGGGACTTGAGGCCCTGTTGGAGAATGCCACCCCCTGGTGACTGCTTCCGGTGACACCTCCCCCGGGCCATCTAGGAAGCCCTGGAGTAGCGTCTGTCCCAGGCCCCAGATGGCCCCAGTCATGAGCCTCCTTGGGGGCCACAGCCCGGCTTCTGAGACGCCCCACTCACCGTAGTCCAGCGCCCGCTGAGTGACCCTCGCCTTGATCCCAGCATAGGTGGCCTGGGTGGGTGTGATGCCGAGACTCCACAGGAGCAGGCAGCCCCAGAGGACCGGGCCCATCCTAGATGGCACCTGCAGGGAGCAACACAAAGGCCCTCGTTCTCTTCTGCTTCCCCATGGCCACAACCAGCCAGCGTTTCTGGGTCTCAGACTCTGTGCACTCCAGACCTCCTGCATCCACCCCGAGGCCTCCTCTGTGGACCCAGCTGGGCTCCACCTGGTGAGCAGGTAGGACAGAGGACAGAGGTGGACACACGTGGGCCCAACCTGTTTCTCCCAGCTGAAGGGGGACCACACAGGCAAGTGAAAACACACACACAACCCATGCACACACACACATGTGCATACCCGTGCATGCACATTAACATGCACACACACACGTGTACACCTGCACGCTAACATGCACATGCATGTACACACGTTAACACACGTACCTACGCACGCATGTTAACATGCACACAGGTGTAAACACACACATTAACATGCACACACATGCATACACGCACATAACATGAACACACATGCATGCACGTGCACACGTGCGTGCTAACATGCACATGCATGTGCACTTACAACACTGTGGTCTGGCCCGACTGTCCCACAGGGAACTCAGTGCCAGTGCTCTGTCCCGGGAAGGACGTGGGGGAGTGTGTCTCGGCAGATCCGAGCAGACAGGTGGGGAGTTGGGAAGGTGGCACAGTGGCAGGGGCTGGGGCCAAAGGCTCAGCTCAGCATCAGAACTTTCCCTCCTGCCTGTCCACCCATGTGGGGCTGCCACCTCCTGCCTGCCAGGTCACTGTCCTGCGCACCCACACGGGGCTCTTGGCCAGTTCTCGCCCGTGTGGGGGCTGGGCATTCAGCCTCCCCATCAAGAAGCCCAGGCCTGCCTCCTCCCTGCCCCGTCACACACCACACTGTGAGGTGACCGCATTGGCCAGTCCAGCTAGTGTCCTCCTCTGTGAGTGTCCTTCACCATGCCACGTCCTGCCACCCTCTTCTCTGCACTCCTGGCACTTATGTGCATCTATGTACACCCAGCTGAGCATGTGCTGTGGCTGATACACTGTGTCAACTTGAGGAGTTTAGAAGTTTAGCTGAGAGACTCAGCAGGGAGCCAGGGTTCTAACTTGGTAAATACCCCTTCTCTGTGCAAGAGGAGGGCAGGGAGAGTCTGTAAGCGCTACACCGCCCTGGAAGGGGGGCATTGAAGGGTGGGGGAGGGGAGATGATGGCCTGTGTACAAATAAGGGAGCAGAAGAGTCTTGCTTCCCCCAACCTTTCCTCTGGCTGCCGCCTTGAGTGTTGCCCTGGTGTCACGCCACCTCTGCCTTGGAGCCAAATGATTACAGACTGAAACCTCCAAAAACTGTAAACCTTTCCTTCCCAATTTTGAGAGTCAGGTGTTTTGTTTCAGCAAGGAGAGAAAAGTAATCAAGACAGGATTTGGAGCGTGGTCTTTGCTGTGACTATACCTGACCATGTGGTTCAAGAGCCTTTGGGAATGGCTGTGGGAAGAGTTTGGAAAGGCTCATAGATGTCGCCTGCAAGAGTAGAGCTGTAACGCCTTAGGCTTTTCTGAACAGGAGACTCTGGTCAGAGCTCAGGAGACCGGGAGGCTGATGGGAAGGAATGCTGCTGGTAAAGACCAGGCTGGAGGTCTCTGCTGGGAAGAAGGGCTGGCTGCACTGGGTGCTGGACTCCAGGCAATGTGTGTTATGGCTTCACAGAAAGATGGCCTGTATTTTGGTCATGTCCAGAGACTTTGCCTGAGACTAAGATTAAGGGCAACAGACTAATTAACCTAGTAGAAGAAATTTCAAGACAGTCAAATGTTGATGCGGTGGCATGGCTTGTTGGGGGCTTTCAGCCAGATTTATGCCATGAATCAAGACCAAAGAGCCCAGCAGGATGATCTAAAACACTGTGAGTTTGGCCAGAAAGGAAGCCCCATTAAAGCTGTGGACCACCAAGACAGAGCTGAGCTCTCCATTGCTGAGAAGGAACAGAGAATAAAAAAGATGGCCTGGGGGCAACACAGGGTGCAGTGGTGGGTCTTACCCTTTGCAGCCTCAAAACTGCAAAAGTGAAAGACTTTGCCTCGAGGAGAAAGTCACAGAGCGCCATGTTCCAGAACGGCGACGGAGCTGCCTCATGTTCCAGAATGGTGGCACCACAGAAAATTTGTTCCTCAGAATTGGATTCAGAGTGCCCAGCAATTCAGACACCCAACCCCTAAAGCAAAAGAGAGGAGAGCCTGGCTGCTGCTCCAGCTGGCAGCAGACCTTGGCATCATCCATGTGGTGCTGGTTTCAGGTGCATGCAGAACGCAAGGGTTCTGAGGTTAAAAAGGCTCCCGCCCAGATTTCAGAAGGCCCGAGAGGCCAGGCAGTGCGCCCCTGAGAGGGCAGGGTACGAACAGTGAGTGTGAAGCCAAAGGCGCAGTGGAGACCCCAGAAGCTTGGAAAAGCTAGGAAGCTGGATCATTTGAGGAAACCTGCAAGGAGGGAGCAAAGCCAGCCCAAGAGAGAAGCCAAGGGACTGGTAACCACCAGAGTGCCGCAGGGGTGGAGCCACACAAGCCCTTTAGAGCTCATGATTTACAACAGATTGCTTCAGGACTTAACATTTGCCCTGCTGGATTTTGGACTTGTTTTGGTCCCAATCCTTTGTATTCTCCTGTTTGTAACTTCTGGAATGGGAATGTTTATCTTGTGCCATTATATGTTGGAAATGTTTAACTTTGTTTTCATTTGTATGAGAGCTTGCAGCTAAGGTTTGCCTTACATTTGGGAGGAGATTTGGGACTTGAATTTTTAGCAGTGCTGAAAGGAGTTTGGCAACTCTTAGAGATGGATTAAATGCCTTTTGCATAAAGGGATGTGCATGTCTTTGGGAGGCAAAGACAAAATGTTATGATTCTAATGTAATATGATGTTGATAGACTTAACCTTGGCTCTTAAGGTTTGTTAAACTTGTGTTACAATATGCAAGCTGTGAACTGGTAAGAAAAAATAAGTATGCCTTTGTATCTGGAGACCTGTCTAAAGAAATGTGTCCAGGGGCCAGGCATAAGGGCCTGCCTGGCAAGCACAAGGCCATGAGTTGATCTCTGTTACAAAAAAAAAAAGGATAAATGTGTCTGCTTGCCAAGTTGACAAGGGGTGGATTGTTATGGTTGATACATGGTATCACCTTGAGTTTAGAAGTTTAAGGAACAGACTTAGCAGGAAGCCAGGGTTCTTACTTTGTAACTATCCTAGCCCTGTGCAAGAGGAGAGAAAGGAGATTTTGTAGGTGCTACACCCTCCCTCACGGTGGGGGTAGGAGCTTTGCACAATATAAGGGAGGAAGAGAGGCTTGATCCCCGCCCCCACCCCATCACCACCCCCACCCCATCGCCACCCCCGCTTTTGCTCTGGCTGCTTGTCCTGGCTGCTGCCTTGAAGTGTTGCCTCTGTTCCAAGCCACCCTGCCTTGGAGCCAGCTGATTACAGACTGAAACCTCCAAAAATTGTAAGTTAAATAAACCTTTGCTTCCCTAATTTTGGGAATCAGGTGCTTTGCCTCAGGAACAAGAGGAAAGTAACCAGTGCAGCGTGTAATTCATGTGTGGCTGCCCGGGTTCTCACCCTCACCACAGCCCTGGGCTCGGCCCAGGGTCACAGCACAAGGACGCTCTGCCCAGCTCACTCCTGTCTCCTTGCCCCGCCTTTGTCCCTCCCTGGCTATTCTCCACGCACAGCTCACATGCACTCAGTCACGCAGGCTGACCAGACCATGCTCCAGAGTCCCGCCTGCACCTGCAGTGCTCATGTAACAGCCAAAGGCCCGCGCTCCCCGCCACACACATGCGCACTGGACAAATCCGCCCCAGCCGCCTCCCCGGCACCTGCTGCAGCTCCCCACTCTCTCACAGGATCCTGTGGCCTGGCCTGGTGGCTCCCACGCCACGTGCCCGGCTCTCTTACCACCTTCGGGGACCCCCAGCCCCACCACACGCAGGAGCCTTTCAGTGGCCTAGTGTCTGCCTCCCTTATCTCTCTCTGGAGCGTTCATTCCTCCTGGCTTCCCCGAGCTCTTCTCTTCTCTTCCCAGCCCTGGGCTGGACTGATGTGTTTCCATGTGCCATGTATTTCTCTGCTCACTGTCCACCTCCTCTGCCAGAATGCCAGAGCAGGAGGGCAGTGACCTCACCTGCAGGGCAGGCTCCTTGCCCAGGGCACTGTGGGCAATTCATAGGGGTGGTGGAAGAGTCAGTGAGTCAGTGAGAAAGGAGCTGCTCTGACCGAATCCCGCCAGGTGCCCTGCTCCTCTGCCCGGCTGATGCACAGCTCTGCGGCCTCCTAGAACACAGGCGCCCAGCAGGGCTGCGGTCAGCCAAAGTCCCAAGCAGGTGCAGGATGCTGGTCCCTCGTGGCTGGCTGGGGAGAGGGCGTCCAAGGAGCCTGGGGAGCAGGCCAGGGTAATGAGAGGACTCCTAGAGGGACGGAGCACCAGGGCTCGGGCCAGTGGCTGCCTGCCGACCGGCATATAAGGATCCTTGCTGGTAACAAACGCAAGTCCCTGCAGGCTGCTGCTCTGGCTGTGTCCCTGGAGGGAAGGGACTGCTCTGGGAACGTCCGGCTGGGACAGCCCCGGGGGCTTCGGTGAGAGCAGGCATCGTCACAGCAGTGGGCAGCAAGGGGAAGAATGGCGCACCACAAGGTCCGTACCCACCAGGCCAAAAACTTGGGGGAAGTAAACATTCACCAGCTGCAGCAGAAGACTCTGGACAGCTAAGGAATGTTCCAGAAAAGTTTGGGGCTTGGGGGAGAAAAATCACACTATGGTGTGTGTGTGTGTGTGTGTGTGTGTGTGTGATTTCTCCCCACTTCCACAGAGCAAGAGCACATTAAACCAGAGTGAAGGTATTATTCACTAATGCAGTGACGACACCAAGACTACATTTGCGTCCCTCTACCACTTACACCACCCCCCAGGCAGATGTCTTCATCTCCCTGCATCTCAGACACACCCCCAAGACCTGCAAAGCCTGCACAACTGGCCCAGGTCCCCAGGCCCCTGGGAATCCCATCGTGCTCCTCCGGTTTGTCATTCATATGTAAATTCACTGACTGGCTGTGTAAATGTGAGGTTTCATATTTTCATTTGGGAATTTTATATAGGAAATTTTAAATTTCCAGATGGTTTATGCCATCTTTAATATGGAAAAAAATTAAATCTACCTCTGGAAATTGTCAACCCTTAAAGTACAACCCTCTTTGCTTTCCTTGGGCACAGACGCCGCACTCGTCTGTTTTCCCGGGTCGTTTCAAGGGCTGTTTCTGAATCAGTGTGCTTCCGTGGGGGTCCACGAACCCACAGCTACGGACAGAGCATCCTGACTCTCCTTGTGCCATTTTACGAGGGGATGAAGTTCCTGGGTGGAAAGCATGGGCCGGGCAGCTGGGTTGTCTGGTCAGGACGGAGACTTAGGAGTGGGGAGGAGGGGGCCTTGTCGGGCAGGGCAGGGCAGGGACTCCTGAAAGGTTCAGTAATTGGCAGACAAGCAAGGACAGAGCGCGTCGTGGCCTGTAAAAGGCAGCACCCAGAGGACTTCAAAGCCTCCCCAGCAAGTTGCCTGTTCTGTTGCTTCTGAAGAACTGTCTCTTTCCAGGAGCCAAAGCCTTCCTGGTCACTGCATTCCCAGGCCAACGCACAGACCGAATCACCCTGCTAGGTTCCGTGCTCCCTGCTCGGGAGGAAGGAGACAGCGGCACAGTCTGGGGAACGCCTGAGACCCAGCCCCGCTCAGCTCTGCGGCTCCTCGGAGCTTTGGCAGAGCCGGAAAAGCCGATGGAGGGAGGGACGAGCCGTGAGATGCAGCCCTTGACGCCGGGCGCACGCTCAAGAGTTTAAACTCGCGGGTTTTAAGGGGTCCACGCTGTCAGGTTTTCCAACAGACTGGCTGAACACACAGGCCCCTGGGACACGGGTGGCCGTGGGCGGCGTTTCAGGGGTTCGGCCCTCCACCTGATTTCGCAGCAAGCTCTCCTTGACGGAGGCCCTGGGGACCTGCCCAAGCCTTTCCTCCCAGAGCCACACGCTTCACAGCCACAGGCTCCAGGACGGCGGGGCGGCAGGTCGAGGTCACTGATGCGGTTTAGGACCCAGTTCCAGAGCACAGAGGTGGGAGCGGCCGCTTAATGCCGTCCGGGCCACCGAGAGGCTCTGGCCCTGTGCTGCGGGAGCCCCAGCCCCGACCCTCACAGCCCTGAGCCCCAGCAGGCCGGGGTGACGCAGAAGCAACAGGCAAAAGCCAGGGGAACCTGGGAGACACCGAGAGTGACTCACACCGGGGGCGGCCGAGTGTCTTCCAGCTCCGGCAACCTGCAGCGAGTTGGCACCGCTTGGGCTGGCAGAGACCTGGGACCTCCGGGGTTCTCACCTCAGCGGCCGGGGAGCGGGAGCGCGGTCCTTCCCCTGCCAGGAGCCCGACGCGTTTCCACCCGGCCCGGATCGCCCAGTGCAATTAGGTCTGAATCACTGCTCTGGCGGCTTCTTTTTAAATCCCTCTTTCAAAACACGACAGGGCATTGCTTCACCGCCATTACCCAATGGCCAGAAGGAACCCCAGGGACTCTGCCAGCGGGCGGTCAGTGCCGCCCATGCGATGGGTGCCTCCCCGCAGGGGGCGCTCACAGGCCCGCAGGGGGCGCTCGCAGGCCCACAGGGAGACAGGTGGCGCTCACAGGCCGGCAGGGGGCGCTCGCAGGCCCACAGGGGGTGCTCGCAGGCCGGCAGGGGGCGCTCACAGGCCCGCAGGGGGCGGTCGCAGGCCCACAGGGGGTGCTCGCAGGCCGGCAGGGGGCGCTCGCAGGCCGGCAGGGGGCGCTCGCAGGCCCACAGGTGGCGCTCGCAGGCCCACAGGGGGCGCTCGCAGGCCGGCAGGGGGCGCTCGCAGGCCCACAGGGAGACAGGTGGCGCTCACAGGCTGGCAGGGGGCGCTCGCAGGCCCGCAGGGGGCGCTTGCAGGCCCGCACAGGCACATATACCCGCATCGCCTTTGTAAAGTTTCCCCTACTTTAGCAAAGTGACTAGAGTAAGACTTCTAGTGTCTGAAAAAAGATGTCGAAAAAGCTGCCCCGGGTCCTACTTTTGGTGGCCACCAGAGCAGGTCTGAAAGCACGAGACTGAGGGCCAGGGCAACTGAGTCACCACCCTACCCCATCCTGCAGGTGCCAGCACTGCCAGCGCCTCCTGTCCTGCATCTCTGTGACATGGTGGGGCCACATTCATCAGCCTCACAGCAGTGTCTCTAGACTTCAGACCCACTCCCATCCGAGCCGGGGCGTCTGCCACTGCCTGCTGGGAGGCTAGAGGTCTGCTTGCCTGAGGGGTCTCAGGCCCTCTTTTTTGCCACGCTGGGGAGTGAACCCAGAGCCGTCTCTCACGGAGCTACATCCCCGCCCATCTTTACGTCTTTTGAGGCAAGATCTCACTAAGTGTCTGAGTTGAACAGGCTGGACTGGAACTTGTGATCCTCCTGCCTCAGCCTCCCAGAGAGCTGGTA
Organism: Hydrochoerus hydrochaeris; assembly: GCA_004027455.1. Lineage (NCBI taxonomy): Eukaryota > Metazoa > Chordata > Mammalia > Rodentia > Hydrochaeridae > Hydrochoerus > Hydrochoerus hydrochaeris. The sequence goes on along the minus strand of PVLA01003627.1, from coordinate 70,058 downwards.
TCTTATGTCTTATCTAAAACTTCCTGGGTGAAATACAGTGACACATTTTCCTGGTTTTCCCAGGATGTGTGGGAGTTTTAGTCTCAAAACCAGGCAGTTTTGAAGCAGTTAGCTCCCCGGGGAGCAACCCAGGCACAGTCCCCCAGCGCCCGCCACTTTCCGGCTCTCCTCTAACGCTCCCTGAGTGACACCCACTTGCACCACCCAGCTTCTCAGGGGTGAAATGGGAATGAACCATTCCTAACTGGACAGGATCTGACAGGTAAGCACCTGGATAGCACGAGAACATGCATTAGAGAGCACAAGGCGTTGCATGGTTTGGTCCACCAGCGTGTGGCCTGTGAGTGGTGGCACTGCAGGCAGCATCCGCGTGGACTCACTCATTGTCACTCACAATAGGTCAATTCTTCATTCAATCAACAAACACTTATGGGGTGTACTACATGCAAAGTCCCCCTTAGCAAAAAAAAAAAAAAAAAAAAAAAAGGAGTTTATCATTTGGCAGATGACACAGAACAAACATGCTTATGGAGTGGAATGTTCTCTGCTGCAGCGTGCTGCTGCTGTCCCCAAAGCCAGCCATGGCACAGGGTGGCACTGTGGGAGACAAAGGGGTCCTTGAGAGGCGGGCCCTGGTGGGAAGCCCTCAGGTCATGGGGGCTGGGCCCGAAGGGGACAGTGGGGCTGCCTCTTCCTTTTCTTCTCATCTCCTGGCCACAAGAGGAACACTTTTCCCCTCCCCACACTCCGGTCTTGACATGCTCGTCCCAGGCCCACAGCGATGGTGCTGAGCTGTGATGGGTCAGGAAAGGTAACTGCCTCTGGTGTTTTGTTACAGTGATGGACAGCTGACGAGCACGGGCTGTGAGGAGATGGGGAGCCCGGCTGCAGGGAGGCCCCGGGACGGGTAGGCTGGTGCAGGAGCGAAGATGGCTTCTCATTGGCCCACGCAGTCCTGGAGGGAGATGGTTTCAGGTGTGACCCGAAGGAGCCCGTGACATCGAACTGGGATATTTTTTGTGTGCTGGAAAAATTACAGAAGCAGACACAGAAGATGAATGACATCGTACACCACGTGGAAAAGTTTCATGCTATGCCTGTAAATATTTTTGTCCTTTCCCCAAGTCTTCCTTGGCTGGCGACGTCTGTTCCTTCTCTGTCTTGTTCCCTCTCTCTCCCTCTTTAGAAAGGAAGGAGCTTTCATTTCCAGGTGCAGACATCCTCCGGATCCCAGGGAAGGGGTCAGGATCCCTGGCCAGTAACCAGCCCAGGATGTGCCAGCCCCTGGCATCCGATCCAGGCGTTTCGTGTCCTCTCGGCCCACCCTTCCTCAGGTCCCTTCCCTGAGCCTTAAATCACCCCTGGGCTGCACAGACCGAGGAAGTGCTGTGGGAATGGTGGCACTGCTGTACCCGTTAAGGAGTAAAGACCGGCATAGCTGGTACATGCTCAGTACAGATGTTATGTTCCCCAAATAGCTTTGGTTTGCCATTGGTTCAGTCAGTGGATGTGGAGGGCCACGTTATTTATTTCTTACTGCTATTCTCAATTTAGAAATTAATGGAAGAGTGGGCTGGGGATTTAGCTCAGCAGCATAGATGCCTGCCTTGCAAGCACGTGGTCGTGAGTTCATTCCCCCTTACCGATAAAAAAAAAAAAAAAGAAATGAAAGTTCCTCCTTTATATAATAGCCCTGGTTTTTTGTTTCCGCAGTACAGGAATCGAACTCAGGAACTTGCACTTGCCAGGCAGGCACTTGTGCTGCCGAACCATATTCCCAGCCCAATATCCCTGTTGTAAGCAAATTTATAGACACTGAAGAAGTGGATTATGAGAAAACAGCACAGTTCACTGGAGCATAAAGTAGCTTTTTTAAAAAGCAGCTCAAATAGTTGGAATTTAGGAAACAGACCTAAGAAGAGAGGCTAGTCTGTTTCATTGCATTTGGAAAGGGTTTTTAAATGTGAGGTAATTGGCTTCCTTTCCTGTTAAAGGAGCATTGTAGAGAAAATCTGCCAGTTGTGCTGTTGGAAACAACGGAAGCAGCGGCTCTGCGGTTTCCCCACTCGCGCGAGGTCTGCGGCCCTGGCGAAGGCTGGCGGGGACGCTGCTGACCCGCCTCCTCTCACCGGCACGCAGTCCGGAGGCAGGATTAATAGTTCACTTACTAATGGTTGACAGGGCATCTTTAATTAAAACTCAAAAAAAACCATAATTCAGTAGAAATTATTGTTCATTAAAGAAAGACGTCAAGCTATCCACGGAGGAGCTTTCTCCCGCGCTCACGGTTTCTGTGACACACGTGGGTCGGCCATCCTAGGAAGGGCAGAAGGAAGCAGTCTACACATCCGGCATGGAAGACAAATGATGCCATTTTGTGTGGGAGGCAAAAGTGGCAGGGGCCAGGTACTGTGTGTGTCTGGGCTGGAGCGGCGGTTTGGGGACACCAGGCACTTGGGGCTCAGAGCCCTGTGTCTCCCATCTGTGTGGGGAATCTGGCCAGAAGGTGCCCTGAAGAGGGCCATCAGTGACAGAGAAGAATGAACACCATCACCTGGAGGGCACCGGCTGTGCTTGGGCGACAGTCACAGGTCAGTGAGTTCTCTCAGTCCCTGCCCAGCAGTGTGAGGAACCCCTAGGACCTCTGTTGTACGGAGAGGAAAAATAATTTGTCCAAGCACAGGCGTCGCAGCTCAGATTCAGGGCCTGGTGTGCCCCTGTCTCAGGAGGCCACCTCTTAACCACTACGCTGTGCTGGCTTTCAGGTGGCCCCAAAGTTCAGCCCACAGCCCCGGTTTACAGGAGGTGGTGGTGGAGATGCCAGTGGTCGGCAACCCATCTGGTTTCCCCAGGAGATAACTGAACCCTTGCGAGTAGCATAGATGTCTGTGTCAGAAAGACTGATCTTTCTGAGACAAGGCCTCACTATGTAGTCCAGACTGACCCTGAACTCACTTTGTAGCACCGGCTGGGCTCAAACTCCAGGCAATCCTTCTGCCTCAGCCTCCGAGTGCTGGGATTACAGGTGTGCCCCATCATGGCCCCTGCAGATGTGTGTGTTTGTTCCTACCCAGAGACAGTTTCCTGGAGCTCATCTGGCTGTCTAGCAAGGTGAGTGACTGCGGTCTCCACCCTGTCACCCAGCTCTCGGTCCATCCTGCCCCAGGCCCTGCACCTTTGATCTCTGTGTGATGACATTTCTAGGTGGACACCGAGGGGACCAGCTTGAAGATAGATTTCTGGAATTGTGGTTCCTGAGACATGAGCTCCAAGGAGGCTTAGAGGGGCAGGGACGCACAGCACAGTGGCAAGGGCCCCAGTCAGCGTGCAGCCGTGACCTTCAGCCCCACTGTGCTCCTACGCATGGTCCATCACAGCACATGACCGTACTTCATTTCAGTGGCTTTCACGGGACAACTTTGCCTTCCAGGAGAATTTGATGCAACCTTGGGGCACCTTTGTCACAACTGGAGTGAGAGGCAGAGGTATCGTCGGCATCGAAGGAGCAGAGACAGGAGCGCTGCTGGACGTCCTGCTGCCCACAGGATCCCTCACGACTAAGGATCACGTGACTCGACGTGTGATGGCCCACGTGGGGAGGCCCTGCTCCTTTTGACCTGGACTCACGCCCATGATTCCGAGTTTCAGCCCCACTGTCTGTCGGATTCCGCGACTGCCCTCAGGTCTCAGGAGTCGCGCACAGGTGCGCTGGGATTTTAGTAAGGACTCAAACTCGCCTTGCAACGGGGTAAAAAAAAAAATGTGATTCTCTTTTAGGAAATTGATAGCAGTGGGCGGAACCAGACAGGTGGGTTTATTCACAGTCTCAGTTTGATGACAAATCATAGGATTTAGCTTTGTCCTGTGGCAGAGGACAGAACGGCTGCAGGAGGCCGGGATTTCTGCCGTAGAGGGAGCAGCAGACCCTGCTCCAGAGAAGTCATTCCAGGCAGCAGGAGCAGCATGGGAACCAGGTGGAAGGGAGCAGACCGGCTGGAGGACCAGTCCTCTGCAGTAGGGGTCACCCATGCCGCTGCCTGAGGAAGGGATTTTGTTATGCAAAGAGCTTTGGATTTTAGCTTGAAAATTAAAGGAAACGCAACAGGAAGAAAACAAAGCCCAACTAAAAAGTGGGTGAAATGGCTGGACGTACGCACACTTCACAGGGGAGACAAACAGACCCCAAGTGAGCTATGAAAACATGCTCAACACTGTCCTTAGGGAATTGCAAATTTAAACAATGAGACCTTGCTATGCACCCATTAGAATGGTTAAAAAGAAACAAACTGACCACACAAGCTGGTGGGGAGGACCGGGGTAACAGGAATTCTTCTTCATTCATTGCTGGTGGGAACACGGAGAGGCATTTTCCTTGGAAAACCGGCAGTTTCTCAGAAAACTAAACACAGTCCTGCGCAGGACCTAGAAATGCCCTACTACCCAAGGGGAGCAGTCCACGCAGAAACCCGCATGCGGTGTGCTTAGCAGTTTTACTCATATTTGCCCCAAGTTGAATGCAACCAAGACGGACTTCAATAGATGAATTCAGCGACAAAAAGAAGTGAGCTATGGAGCCACGAAAAGGGCATGGACTGAGCCAGGTGCTGTGCCACGTGCCTGCAGCCCCAGCTAGTGGGGAGGCTGAGACAGAAGGTTCATTCCAGCCCAGGAGTTTGGGGCCGGTCTAGGCAACTTAGTGAAACTTTGTCTCAAAAACAATATAGAACATCATGACATGAATGGCTTCATCTCACATGCATAATGCTAGTGAGAAAAGCCAGTCACAAGGTCAGAAAAAGCTTCACCCAGAATGATTTTAATTCTATGCCATCTTGGAAAACGCAAAACTGAAGAGACAGCGAAGCCATCCGTGACTGCTGGGATGTAGATGAGGTGGTGGAAGAGGTGGAAGCATGGGAGATTTTTGTAAGGGTGGTGAAAATACTCTGCTTGATACTGCGGTGACCGTAGGACATGAAACATTTGTTAGGACTCAAAGAACTTCAGCACTCGAGGCCAAACAATGATGTACCTAAAGTGAAAACACAATCATTCAGGAGATCGAGAGAGCTGGGACACACAGTGGGATGTAAGGAAAGGATCTAGATGCTTTGCAAATGTTTGAGGAAGCCGAGGTGAGAGGAATGGGAAACGGTGCGGGCCCGAGAGACTGTGGCAGCCAGAACTGTGTGCAAGTGCTGCCACGCTCTGGTTGACGATGTTGTTTCTCACAGTGATCGGTTAGTGATCCTGAAACCACGACACATGTGTGCTGGAATTAAGCAATTAACTAAATGGTCGGTGCCAGGGCTCTCCTAGTTGGATTGGGAGGCTCCAGATAAGCAAGGGAGGAGGCCAGCACTACTTAGCAGCGGGCTGGAGTTTGTGATGTTGGTGAGGTGATTACTCACCGAAATAACATCCTATTATAGAACCGGGGTCTAATTTGCTCTCTCAGTTGAGAAGGTATAGAAGAAAGGGTACCCTGGTGGCACCGAACACATCTAGCACCCATCTTTGAGGCAGGAAAAATACAAAACAGCCCCCGAGCATCTTGGGGACAGCAGGGAATAAAAAAGGACAAAAGACAATCGAGTTTTATAAGTTTTTATGTCTGTGTCTTGACAAGCTTTCAGATAATTTCCAAGGTTTTTAGTGGCCCCACCTGCCCCAAGGACCTGTTTGCAATCTTTCTTTGCATTCTTGAAAGTCAACTGAAGCGCAGTAATTTCAGCGGCTTGTGAATGAGTGGTCAGTCTGTGCACGGCCTCCTGTAGTTCAGCAAGGAGCCGAGCATGAGGCCCTGGGAGCCCCGTGAGATATGTGGGACCTGGACAGGGTGCCCTCCGCAGGGCCCGTGGCCTGTGCCCTCTGCATCATCAAATGTGTCTGGTCCTAGTTTAGCAGGAGAAGTCAGCGTGAGACCCTCTTCCAGCAGTGTTCCCTCCGATTCCTGGTCCTCCTGCCGCCCTATTTTTCTTTGCCTGTTCTACCGCGAGCTCTTATAGTTCCACGTTAGGATGAAGGAGTTGGCTCCCCACAGACAGAAGTGGGCGAGGTGTCTAATATCCCGTGGGCCATGTGTCGCTCCAAGAGTCCCAGGGGAAAGGGTCTCTAGACGCCATTACTCACTACACTCTGTACCAATTCTTCTACAGCATTATTTTCTATCCCATGATGCTCACAAATCACTGGCTGGGGATTACTGGGGTCCTGTCTACAGTAGTAGAAAAACAGGGCCCAGTGGAGTCCCTGGCTATCCTAGCTTGCCAAACAAGTTGTTGGTGCTCAGACCAGCAAGGGTGGCCCTGATGGCCTCTGGGAGCTCTGGTGGTGGGGCCGGGTGCCGTCTCCTTGTGACCCACCCTTTCCCTTTCCCTCCTCAGGAGCAGCAGCAGATGCAGTTACCATTTCCACGTAAAGGTCCCGATACCGACTTTACCAGACTACACAGGGAAAGTCTCCAGGGCAATTGGCTCTCCCCTAACATAGGTCTTAAGGTTTCCCCACATTGATAAAGGGGAATGAAACTCCCGGCCTACCAGATGTCAGATGCAAGTTTGTGTTCTCTAAAATCGAAGAATGAATTTTAGGAACAACGGAGGTTAAAAGTAGAAATATTTATTGAGAGAAAGAAAGCTTCTGTCTGAGGGAGAGACAGAAGGGGTCCTGAATGGGTTGCCAAAGACTCTTTTCTAGGACTTTTACAGGGTAAAACCACGAAGCAAGATGGAACCCAAGGTGGGGAAAGCATGGGAAATTGCAAAGTGGGCATGAGGTGGGTCAGAACTACAGTCACCAGTAAGATGAACTGTTCCGGTAAAATTGATTAAATCAGGGACAAATGAGGAAGTGAGTCATGTAGCAAGTGCTTAAAGAGCAGTGACTCCTTCTGTAGGGGGTTGGGATGGTGACCCCTGGCTTCAAGGTGATCCATACTTACTTAGAATATCAATCCCTGATGTTAATATTAGGGTGTGTTTGCACTTGTTTTGTCTTTTGTCTTGAGGTCTGGCCCACAGCAGAGGTGTCTGTCTCCTTCAAGGTCACAAGACATCTGGTCTTCTGCACTGGCTCTCTCTAGGGCCCAGCCTTGTCTGGCTATAACATTTCTATCTAACTCAGTTGCCTGTAACACCATGATCCCAGTTCTCTGTGTCAAAGCTGGGTTATGCTTGGTAAAATCTTGCATCGTAACAAGTTTCTCCTGGCGATTAAACAGCACACATCTTCCCCTCTGGAGCCAGGAAGCGATGCTCGATGTAAGGACCAGAGCTCCCCAAAGTGAACCACAGCCACTCTCACCAACAAGGTCCCCAGCTCCTCCGATGACAATGGTTGAACTCACACTGGGGAAGCTGGTCATGACGAGCTCCGACCAACGGCTCAAACAGCAACGCTTGGAGAAACCCACAATGCCTCACTCTTCTTCATGTCTCTGCTGGCAGCTTTCCTCAGCTGGACCATCTACACTCAGAACCATGCTGATTTAATTCAGCTGGGGTTAAGTTGACCACCAGTTTTTAATCCATAGCACTGCTAAACATCTTGCAATGTACAAACCATTCCTCTGCATCAAAGACTTATTATGTGGCCCAAAATGCCACGTTCTGAGGTCGAGCAGCTCTGATCTCATGTGCCCTCTACTCTCTCCCAGTCATGTAACTGCATCCCAGATGGAAACACGCCTCTCCTGTGGACAGCTGTTGGGTTCCTGGCTTCCTATCCTTTCTTGACCTTTTCTATCCTTACAGTAAATTCTGATGTTGCCTCTCCAAGAAAGGAGTTAGACTGTGTTTCTAGTCCCCTTTGTAGCCAGGGCTCAGGTAGGAGACCAGACTACCTCAGTCAGACACAACCCGTGAGCCCTGGATTTGGAAGACACGGGATAATCTTTTGAGTTTGGCAATTTGCTGGTGCAGGAGGCTGCGAAATTCATGTGGTACTTGATGGTGGCTGAGGTGGTGGCAGCTCTTCCTCCGTGGTTCCCGGCAGTGGTCACAGCAAGTTTCTCCAGCATGGTGAGGTGGCAGCGTCAGTGGCAGCCCAGTGGTAGTCATTTCCTCCCCGGGCATGTTTTTGGTGTGGTTCTGGGCTTCAACCCTACAAACTTATCCTGAGCCTCTTGCTTGGTCCTTTCCAGAATTCCCCGAGCTAGATGCGATCCTGTTATATACCTCTCATGTATGTCATCTGTCACCTTCCACTGATCACCTAAAAACACTGATAGTGAAGACTCCGCCACCTATAACTCTCTAGGGGCTTGCCACACATTCTAGAGTATGTCTCAGAGCCTTTGCTTAGCCCAAGGCTGCTCTTCATCTGGAGTGTCCTCTCTGCCATTTGCTCTGGTAACAGTCTCTCTGGTCCTGCTACCCTTCATCAGTCCCATTATTTCTTGTCACTAAAAGAATCCTAAGGCACAGCAACTTGCCTCTTGTATATACCCTAGTCTGCCTCAAACCATGTGTCTCCTGCTGTTTTTGGGTTAAGGACCGTGAGAGGATGAGAAAAATAAAGAAAAGACAAAGCTGGGGTCAGGTGGAGCCCTTAGCTTCCTGATGGGTGGAAAGGAACTGCTCACCCACTGCAGCACTTTTATTTATACCCTCCAAAGTCGAAGGTCAATGTCAGCCCCTCTGCAAAGCAGCTTGTTTGCCTGGCCAGCCTGGGCCCCTTGCCTTCTTGGTGCTGGAACAACTTGTGTACATAGCTTGTTTTGGTCTCTCTGTTTTTCTCTGGGCTGGCCTTGCTTTAGCCCCACACATGTGATTAATCTCCAGCTGCAACGGCTCCCAACATGTCCCTCTCTTTTGTTTTGTTGTTGCACAGGATGGGTGGTCAGTTGAAGCTGGAGGAGCTGTGTTGGAGAGCTCTGTAGAAGATCTTTTTTATTTTAAGTGCAGTCCAAAGATTTTAAGTCCCTGCATTTTGAAGTTAAAATCCTGTGCAGTCCATTAATCTGTGACAGCAGTCAGCTACAAGTGTACCTGGCAATTGTCAAAAGGTATTAGTGATTTGAGTTTCTTTTATAACATACTACTTTAGCATTGTTTTATATACCTAAAGTACTAGTACATTTTCTGCAGGATGGTCAAGACCAAGTTAAGGTGAGACCTGTTTTAAAAACAATCAATTTTTGTTGTCTATCAAGGTCAGCTAAGTCGCCTCAGGAACCTTGAAAGCAGCTACAGCACCTCTTAGTTCTTCGGTCAGCGTCAGCCATTTGGATGAGTCATGGCCATTGCTTGACCAAGTTGTTTTCTGTGAAAGCTTGGGAGATTTTTGCTCCTAGTGACTCTCCTTAGGCACACTACACATCGATGATCATTTTCCTCTGTGGTCTCATAATCTTCTTGATCAGAAGACCTGGGACTCACTGAGAGACACAGCAGAGGTTCTTTTGTGTCCTGGGTCCTCATTGACCTTGGAGGGCTAGGGCCAAAATATTGGCTGTCCACTTAGCCCACCTGTCTCTTTAATTGTTGGTCTCTATACCTCAATTGTTGAACATCCAGAAGAAAAGACTGATAACAGTACAATGTAATAGAGACATTATTATTTTATCTGAATATTAACTATCTTACAACATAAAATAGAACCACTGACTCTCAAGCTGCCCCCATTCTGCCTGGCAAGCCAAAAGTGCACACAGGGCTCTCCAGCCCACAAGAAAGCTTTGGCACTTTGCTTGGAGACTGGTAAGACCCCGCCCATCCTCCCACATCACCAGAAAATGCACTGGGAGATCCCTCTGGGCCTATCTGGGCCCTGCCCAGCAACTCCCGAGCTGACCACAGCTGCCTGCATTTGGCCTGGCAAGCTGAAAGTGAATGCAGCACTCTCCAGCCCATAGGGAAGCTTTGGGGCTTTGCCCCAAGACTGGTAAGGCCCTGCCCAGTGACTCCAAGTGGCTGAAGCCATCTGGTAATTTCTGTCTAAGGACCTCCTCTCAACTGTGGAACCTCCCTGCAATAGGGATAGATATTCTAAACCCAAGAAACAACTGAGACCTTGCCTTCAGCTTCCCTAAGGAAATATAAGAAAATGACAAAACGAAAGACCAAAATGAAATCTCAAGCCTCCAGCCCATCCCAAGCAAGCCTAGGGGGCATGGACATAGAAGAAAATGTCAGCCACACACCTGAAACTCCTGAAATGATAGCAATTGAAGTAAAGAAACAACTCTAGGAATCTATAAAAGAACTCAGATCAGAAATAATCTCCCAGGTAAAAGAAGAAATGATAAATGTAATGGAAGAAATGAATACATTTAAAGAAGACATAGTTAAGAAATTAGAGGAACAATGCAAAAAGTTGGAAACCTTGAATGAACAATATAAGGAACAATCAGAATGCATGAAACAGATTCAAAGAGATACACAGGAAATCAAAAATTCCATTGAAAGTTGGCAAAACCACCTCAAGGAAAATGAAGATAGATTTTCAGACCTCAAAGACAAGATTGCAGCTAGTGAACAGGAAAGGAAAGATCTTTTAAAAATAACAAGGAATCAGGAAATAACAATTCAACAGCTGCAAGATGATGCAAAGAAAAAACCACGTAAGATTGATAGGTATAAGTGAAAAAGGTGATAACACAAATGATATCAAGAGGCTATTTACAGAAGTAATAGCTGAAAATTTCCCAAACATGAGAATGGAAACTGACATACAGATCAGTGAAGCATAAAGAACTTCAAATAACCAAAATCAAACTACACCCAGGCATACAGCAATCAACATCCCAAAAATCCAACATAAGAACAGAATATTAAAAGCTGTTAGAGAGAAGAGACAGATCACATATAAAGGAAAGCCTTTCAGAATTACAGCAGACACAAACAATGAAGTCAAGAAGAGCATGGAGTGAAGTATTTCAGATCCTAAAGGAAAATGACTTCCAACCCAGACTGATGTATCCTACAAAACTGTCCTTCAAAATTGATGGAGAAATAAAATACTTCCATGACAAAGAACACCTGAAAAACTTCATGAAAACCAAACCTGCAAAGAATACTGACATTCTAGACAGACATAGGAAAAAACCACTAAGCAAGGCAAACAAGTAAACAGAGTGGAGAAGTAAAGAATCAACAGCAGGAAGATAACATGTCAAAAATAAACCAATAGATATTAGTTATAGCCACCAATGCTCAAAGGGACCATAAGGTCTGTTTTTCTTCAAAGTAGCTGTTCATTTCATCACACATAATATAATCAATTCTCATAAGCTATTTAGAAGTTCTATGCATGTATAAGCCTCTACATGTATACCTATCCTTTCTGCATTAAAGTGAGAAACAAAAAAACTAAACATAACAAAATAAATTACTAGAAAAATAAGAAACAGAAAAGACAAATAACAATAGCAAAGAACCCAAAACAATGATGATATAGGCTTTCAAAACATGGTAGTAGGAAGAGAACTAAAGTTGATATTTTACATAGTGATCTTTAAGAGTTCCTCAGGTCACTAGACAGAAACATGCAAAATTGTTCCAATCCTATGAATATTAACTGCCTTGTTGTACAAACTTACATAATTTGTAGCACAATCATCTTAGCTATCCTAAGTGTGTTTGTATAAATTTAGATATTTTTTCTTTTTTCTTTTTCTTTTTCCTCCTTTTCCCTAAGATATTATTTTTTCCCTTTGAGCGTATTCTTACCCTTTTACTGTATTTATTGAGGATTTTGTATCTTATGTACTCTTACCATTTCTTATACTAGGGAGATAATATGGTATTTAATCGTATGAGTTTGATTTATTTCACTTATGTGCCGGAGTCCAGCTGCGGCAGGGCTCAGGGGTCCCAAAGGTGGTCAGGGAGTCGGCGAGTGAGAGACAGAAGACACTGCACACCCGTCTGTGAGTGAATCTGAATCTTTTATTTTTTAGAAGCTGGAGTATATATTTGCTAACTTTTGGCAGTAACCTAAACCCCAAGCAGGAAGCGTCCCAGGCTTAGGGCCAGGCAGGGATAATCTTAAACAATATGTGTTAATTAACTTTTTTCACCTTTGTTACACTTTAATCTTGTTACTTAATTAGCTTGGGAAATGTAAGCAGACGCACCTGGATGCCCACAGGAGTGAGAGATGGAGCCGCAGCTGTGAAGCTATCATGCTGCTCCCTACATTTTTTCCCTTATCACTTATGGGAGTATGGCAGGCCCTGTGAGGATAGTGCCTGTCTTGGGTCAAGGACTCTTCATTTGAATTCAACCAGGCCTTACCCGTCATGGGCCTGCAGGACAGCAATTGGTCCTGTGCCTGTCTGAGGCAGCCGGTGGCATAACATATGTGTCCTAGTTGCCCATCTCTGGCTGCCTGTCCAGTGTCTCAGGGCAGTTGTCTCATAGGAATTTTGTAAATCCTCCTTCATGAGCTCTTTCATTTAAAGCTTTTGTATAAACTCTCTCATACTACTCACAGAAGGTAAAATTTCACAATTAGTTTTCACAAAGTTATCTAGAAGGTTTCTAGTAACTCCTCCGGAGTTTCTATTTTCGATTTCATATTGAGTATTACATGAAAATATATATATGTGAATTACACAAATTACAATTATCAGTACAAAACATTACAAGATCCTTGCGCCCAATTCCCACATGCAGTGTCCTTTTTCTGGAGAAGCGATTCCTTGAAGCGCTCTCCTCCACCCATGGACCTTGTCACAAGGCGTGGATGGACTAGGACATGGCACTTATGAGTATGGTCTCAAGTTGCATCCACTTATAAATATCTCAATGTGATCATTCTTTATAGCTGAGTAGTACTCCATTTATAAAAAAATACCACTTCTTTTTTATCCATCCCTCAGTTAATGGGCATTTAGGTTGTTTCCAAGATCTGGCTATTACAAATTGTGCTGCTATAAACATGGGTGCATATATTAACACTGTGATATGATGTTTTCAATTCTTCTGGGAATATACCCAGAAGTGGAATAGCTGGATAAAATGGGACTTCCAATCCCAGCTTTTTGAGGAACCTCCACACTGACCTCCACAGTGGTTGCACCAGTCTGCACTCCTACCAGCAGTGCAAAAGAGTTCCTTTTTCCCTGCAGCCTCTCCAGCATTTGTTTTTGATAGTTTTCTTTATCCTGGCCATTCTTTCTGGAGTGAGATGGAATCTCAGTGTGACTTTAATTTGCATTTCTCTAATGGCCAATGATGCTGAACATTTTTTCATGTATTTATTATTGCATAAATTGAGTTTTTTCTTTCCTTTTTAATAAGGTTGGCTAGGCACTTGTCAATTTTATTATTCTTTCAAAGAGCCAACTCTTTGATTCATTGATTCTTTGTATTGTTTTGATAGTCTCTATTGCATTGATTTCTGCTCTGATCTTTATAATTTCCTCCCTTCTTTTGGCTTTGGGCTTGACTTGCTCTTCTTTTTCTAGATGTTTGAGGTGTAGCATCAGGTTGTTTGTTTGTGTTTATTCTGTTTTCTCAATGTGGGAATTCACCACAATAAATTTTCCTCTGAAGACCACTTTCATTGCATACCACAGGTTCTGGGTTGTATTTATACTTTCATTTGCTTGTAGATATTGCTTAATTTCTTCTTTAATTTCCTCTGTGACCCACTGATTGCTCAGGAGTGTATTATTCAATTTCCATGTGTTTGTGGGGTTTTTGCAGTTTCTTTTGTCCTTAATTTCTAGTTTCATTGTGCTATGATCCAATAACGGGCATGGGATAATTTCAATTCTTTTGCATTTACTTAATCATGTTCTGTGGGCTAGTATATGATGTATTTTAGAGAATGTCACATGTGCTGCTGAGAAGAATGTATATCTGATGTATATCTGAATGCATATTCTGATGTTGTTGGCTAGAACACTCTGTATACATCCACCAAGTCCATTTGTTCACAGGTGTGATTCAGTTGTTATTTCTGTCTAGTTGATCTGTCTCTTATGTCAATGGGGTGTTAAGGTCTCCCGTTATAATTGTGTGGTTGCTTATTTGATTTTTCATTTCTGTTAACACTTGTTTTGTATAGCTCCCAAATTTGGTGCATATATATTTAAGATTGTTATCTCTTCCTCTTGAAGTTTTCTCCTAATATGTAGTGACCTTCTTTATCTCTTTTGATCATTCTTGGTTTGAAGTTCACATTGTCTTCATACAGAATAGCTACCCCTGCTTTTTTTGGGTTCCTGTTACATAGATATTGTTTTCCATCCTTTGACTTTCAGTCTATGAGTTTCTTTTTGGGTTAGATGGGTTTCTTGTATATAGCATATGGTTAGATGTTGTTTCTGGATTCATTCTGCCAGTTTGTTCTTTTAATTGGTGAATTGAGGCCATTTACATTAATGGCTATAACTTCACACACAACGAATTCATACAAAACAAAATAGTACAAAACTGATCAGAACAGAGTAATGAAGGCATTACAGGCCTTCAAAACCAGACAATAGGAAAATTAACAATGACTGCCATAATGTCTCTTGTTCTCTTCAAAATAGCTCTCTATACCTTCACATATGTTGAAATTAAACAATACAAAACAGACTAATGCTTCTATTCTTTGTTCAGAGTGTTTTAGATATAGACAACTATTTAGAAGAAAACAAGAGACATACTGGTAGTCACTGCAGATCTCCTGTTGTCTTGCTTTGAAATCTTTTTTTTTTTTTTGTGCCAGGGATTGAACTCACAACCTCACGTTTGTCAAGCAGGCACTTACACCACTGAGCAAAACCCTTAGCCCCTTGATTTGAAATCTTTGTCACTTACATTGTTTTGCTTCTGATCTGCTTTGTTCTGTTTTTTTTTAATGCTTAGTTTTACCCTTTTTAAAATAAAAAAGAACCATTATTTTTTAACAACCATGGCTGTTTTAACATTTGAATACCTGTAGAATATGAACAGTTACATATTTTATATAGAAAATTAGAAATCAAACCATATACAACATTGTAGCATAAAAACCATGATGACATTTTGTAACATCCTTGAATTTTCATTTTGACATCAAATTTCTCTTTTTTGGTCAATCATCCCTATCTAATATATAAAAGCTAATTTACCTAATTTGTTGACCTTTAGTAGGATGTACATCTCATAAATTTTTGTTAGAGGCAGAGGTCTGAATCTGAAACAAAGTTTTATCACCATAAACAATCCCTATTTTACATTTTTTGAAGACCTGTACATCTGGAAGGATGAATGTATGAACACACCATGAGGTTAACAACAATCATTTGCCATAACATATGAAAACCTTTGTATGGGCATTTTTAAAATCAAAAACCTTATTGTATTTTTTCTTTTGATGATGACCAATGTGAACATATAACAGCAATTTATTTTATAGCTTTACCTGGAATGTCTCCCATAAGGCTATGGAGATCATTGGGGCCTCCAATCAATGAACAAGAACTGGTTAAAAATGTTACCAGGCAGCTGCTTCCTTATACATCAGTTGGAGTCCTGTCCAACAACCGCAACCCCAAGAGATTTTTGTTTAACTATCTTAATATAATTTTTGATGACTTATGAAAAATCCAACTATAACATTTAACCTATTAATTTTTAAACAATGAGAGACACACAAGTTATGATAAGCAACAATGTACATTACATTTACACAACTAACGATAGCATCATTTTGACTAACTGGGAACCCAGGTGGAAGCATGCTTTTTAAGTCTATTATACAAATTAAACTTTGATTAAATGACCTATAAATGCAAAGGAAGAGGAAAAAGGAATATTGCTGAGCTCAAAATAAAAAGAACAGCTGTTCACAAATGGACAAATGGACAAACATGGGCAGACGATCTGTACACATTCAAACAGATGTAGAAACAAACACAGAGTTGTTGGTGTTTGGGAGAACTCTCTAAGTTACTGGGGGCTATTTCAAGTCCCTTTGCTGAATTAGCTCACTTCTTACACCCCATGTCCTTGGGGTTGAAACACCCGTCACCTCCAGCACCCCATACTCTCAGGGCGTTTCTCAGACGCTCCGTGTCACTTGGGCACTCCTGTATGGGCACATGTGCTATTGGCTCTACATGTGTGAGCCATCGTTAGCTCAGTGACTTCCAGCAACAGCTTAACAGACTGGACAAACAAACAGATCCACAGAAAGATTTACAAACATCTTTCACAATCAGAGTGCATTCAAATATATTCTAGCCAAATTGAGTTACACAAAGCTTTTTTACAATCATAGAGTTTGTAATTTTAAATAGACTAGTCAGACTTGTTGTAGGTCAATTAGCAGAGATCTCATCAAAGAATTTGAAAAAGACAAAATCTTATCTATAACTAACATGTTTTTGTCATAGGACTTGGCATGCTCTTCTGTCGTCTATTTGGACCTTTTTTATTTTTTGTTACCATTTTCTGGGCATCTTGGGTCAATTCAGGTTAGTTCTAGCTTCATCCTTTTCTATGGGTTGTGGTGTGGTCTCCAAGGCATCACTGTCATAGGACCGAGCTTCTTGAGAGGTGATATCAGCTCCTTTCCTGGGTTTGGGTCCGTGATACAGCTGGACAGCACACACTGGCACCCAGATAGGCCATTTAGCTTTTCCTGGAAAACCATAAGCACACCCTGGATCCCACGTGAGCACTGGGCTGGGTGCTTTTATTGTCCAGTATGAAGATCACTCCAAGGGACTCTTTTTAGCCTTTATATGATTGCATTATCTTTCTGCTGTGGTAGTTACATCCTTATTAGAATTTAAAGATTTTAAATGGTATATACTGCCAAGTGAAATCTATGAGGTAAACTCTCCCTTTTGCTTTTTGAAATTTAAATTGTGAGCACATTTAAATCATTTTTAGACCAGAGGATTATAAGCAGTTGTGTAAGGTACAGAGCAAATGGAAACTGCATTTCGTATTTAGGGACCTTGGGCTCTCCTGAGACACGCAGGTGTCGCTCCTGCTCTACGCTGTTGCTGTGGATCTGAGCACCAGTGCAGCGTGCACAGGTGACAGGAAAGCCTGGGTGGCTCGGGCAGGCCAGAGCCGCGTCCCACCTCTCTAGTAAGTATCAGAAGATCCAAAATCCTTAGGTACCCTTTCCTTATAGATTTTCCAATTTTTGTCAAGGGAGGAATAACCAATTGACCAATACAATAATCTAGGGAGATTTGAACTGTGCTTTGAGTAGATTGAACCATAACCCTGATTTCTCCTTGCAGCTGAAACAAGCAACATTGTTTCTTTACCTTCCTCCTCTGGGCCAAACTCCAGGGTCAGTGGGGGCTTTGGTGCCCTCCCTGCCTGGGGGCCTGTGGGAAGTAGTGAAAGGAGCAGAGAGCAGCAGTTTTATTAAATACCCTTTAAAATCTGTACAGGGCCGGCTGATTTGTGTTGGTTTGTTTTTTCCCTAGTCTTGCTCTAAGCTGTTCTTCAGTTTCCTCCCAAGTATGTAAATTTACAATTTCTTCCTCTGGAGACAAACTCAAGAAATTTAGAAAGCTGTGTAACGTCAGTCTATTGACAACTAAAATTGACTTTAAAAAGCAGAAGGAACCTAAATAAATGTAGAGTTACATTAATCACAAATTTGAAACAAGTACCTCTGTGGTAAACAATTTTGAAAAAATAATGGCGTTTGAGAATTTATGTTACCAGATATCAAGACCCATGACAAAGCCACCATGAGACTGTGATATGCGGAGCCAGCCAGTTATCAGCTAGTGAAAGCCAAATGTTGAATTTTTAGAAGTTTTACAGGTTGTTATCCTATTGGTTCTTTCAAATTGTCTTTTGTAAGATCATTTTGTAAACAGAAATCAGCAAACCACGAATCAGGAACATATTATCCCCCAGCCACTAGGAGCTTCCAGGCCAAGCAGGGCCAGGCCAAGGCGGGGAAGCCATCTCCGTCATCGCACCCCTACTCTTTGGCAGGGCTGCTGCAGGCTCTGCTGGAAGTTTTTCTTTTGTAACAGTTTTAAAGTTACATCGAGTGGCCCAATGATACGGTCTCTGCACCTTGGACAGATAGTTGAAGGTCTTGCTGAATGGACAGTTATGGCTCAGTTAAGGTTATCAGGGTGTTGGTCATGCTGCCAAATTTTCCCTGCTTGGGACTTGATTCTGAAACTGTGCCTGGAGCCAGTTCCCTTCTAATTGGCTCAAGAAGTTTAACATTATTAAGGCCCTGTGTAATCCAGATCCGCAAAAGGAATGTAGATACTGGAACCCAGCATGCAACAGACAGGTCCATATACAGTTCCATAGTCTTGATTATGTCTGTCCCATAGTTAGACAGCTGATATAATCAATACACCTCTTTTTTTTTTTCCTTTTCAGGGGAAGGGGTTTCTCTCAGGCCCGTTTATAACTGGCCCTAGAGAATTAGGGAGTTTCAGTGCCCCCCTCTTGACACCTGATGAAGCCAGTATCAGTGTACTCCAGTGATGACTATTGACCTGTACCAAGGCACTTCTCCCCCTAGTCATGCGCACATGAGAAGTGTCCCCTCACCCTCTCCGTGTTCTGGCACCATATGCCGCGATCCAGTGTGGCTCCTGAGGTTCTTGGAGTTAAGGACTGTGAGAGGAGAGAAAGATAAAGACAAAGCTGGGGTCAGGTGGAGGCCTCATCCTCCTGATGGCAGGAAAGATACTGCTTAACCACCATAGTACACTTATTTATACCCTCCAGAGAAGAATGTCAACTTCAGCCCCTCTGCCTAGCAACTCCTTTGCCTGGCAGGCCTGGGCCCCTTGCCTTCTTGGTGCTGGACAGCTTGTTTACATAGCTTGCTTTGGTCTTTCGGTTTTTTCTGGGCTGGCCTTGCTTTAGCCCCACACATGTGATCAATCTCCAGCTGCTAACACTAGTCCTCAGGTCTCTGCCTGTCTGAGACACTTGGTACAATCTACTGCGAGTTGATTGACAGAACTGTAAATTCTGCATGGCAGGAACAGATTCTTGTTCTTTAAATGTCTAGCCCTTAGGTTACTATTGCAAAGTAGGTGACCAATGCTTAACTGGGGGATGCTTCCATCCACCGGGAGACACCTTAGTTCATAAGGACTCTGGACAGAGGCAGATTCTCCAGGACCAAAGCCTAACAATCTTCTCTCCCTCAGCTAAGTTGACTGTGACAGCCAGCCTGCAGGACACTTCCCATTGATCCCTTCTATTGCTATTCATGGCTTTGGGTTCATCTTCCCACTTAACAGTCGGTTTGGAACAAACAGAATATGCCAGAGCAATGACACTGTGAAGTGTGATAACCAAAACAAAACAAAACTATGGTTGATGCTTAGATTTTTTTTTTTTTTTTTTTGTACCAGGGATTGAATTTACAACCTTGTGCTTGCCAGGCAGGCATTTGTGCCACTGAGCTAAGTCCCTGGCCCCATGCTTAGATTTTAAGTAATTTATTAAAGGTGCACTGCCACTTATCCCCCAGCTTCCCCCCTTGCTGGGTGCACACTTAGCCCTTTGTTCTCACCACTTTCTGAGCAGCTCTGAAGTCCTTTTCCCTGTGTCTTCAGTTGTGATGTCATGGATACCTCAAGGCCCTGAATGGATTCAAAACATTGATCTTTCATGGTCATTTTGATTTTAGGGATGAGCCAGAAGTTGCACAATGCCACATCTGGTGAATGAGGACACATTTTGACAGAAATCGCTTTAAACATTTGGAATTGATTCAGGATACTGAGGCGGCCACAATATAGCTAAAGGTCCTCGTGAGAAAGGGCTTCCGAAATTGCTTCAGGAAATGGCGAGAATGATGGAATGTGTCTGCAAGTACAGGGAGTGTTTTGAGAGGGATCAATAGCCACGTGTCTCTTATTGTTAATAAATTTTTAAATTGAAACATTTACTGCACTATGTATAAAACCTTTCGTTTTTTTGAGACAGGGTGTCACTATGCAGTCTAAGGTTGGTCTTGAACTTGTGGCCATCCTCCTGCTTCAGCCTCCTGACTGCTGGGATTACAGGCATGGGCCACCACACCTGGCTCATGTTTGTGGCTTCTAAGGCCAGGTCATAAAGATATGGCTTTCAATCTTTTGGGTCACAGGCTGTGCAGGAAGCCAGCTGCTTTAAGGGACCATTCAAGCAGCCCTCTAAGGAGGTCCATGTAGTGAGAAACTGCAGTCTCCTGCCAATAGTCTTGAGAATGAGCCATGTTGGAAGCTGTTCCTCTGGCCTGAGTCTTTAGATTCTGATGCTTGTACCACTGGCTGCTCAAATGAAAAACACTGGAGCCAGAAGCAAATGGTTTATCCAAAACTGGTCCCTAAAGAAAATGAGAGGCTTTTTTTGTGTGGCTTTACCTCTTATTTTGGGAAGCTCAGGAGCAAGAAGTGCCCAGGAGACAATAAAGGAAATCTTTGTCCTGGTGTTGTGGCAAAATTGAGCCTGGGAAAGGAATGACACCTGAGGAAGTCAAGAGGCAGTGAACAGCTTTATTTTACATCAGTGGTCTAGGCTGGACGAACTTTCACCAACGGCCAGAGAGTGAGTGTCTGTGAGCCAGTATTTTTATATGAGGCATAAGCAGGGGTTACAAAGTTGGCACAGGATAGCCTGGCAGTTTTTCTGATGAGCTAGCAAGGTGAAGTCATCGGTCATGGGCTAGATTAATGACCATGAAGTTGAGTGTCCCAAATGTTTGGTTATGCTTTTGCGGTTACAGGGCTCAAGAAAATAAATACAAGACCATGAAAGTTACAGAGCTAGGCAGCTTTAAAGAGAACAAAGTTTTAAAAAGAACCAATTTTCCTGGTGCAGTTTTCCCATTCACTGGAGGTGGGTGGGTCTCTCCTTCACAGTAACGGAACCAGACCTCCACCTCCGGGGCTTCAGCATCCGCGTTCTCTTCCCAGATACATTACTCTCCTGAAAGTCAACTCACATGAATTGAGGTGTGAAGGATATGGTACAATGGTTCTATTCAGAATTGGAATACCGTGCAAAAAGAACGAGACCTTAAGCCTGGCAGGGCATGGTGGGAATACACGGCTGTATTCCCAGCACCCTAGGAGGCTGAGGCAGGAAGGCCGCCAGTTTCAATCTGGCCCGAGCAATTTGGAGACTAACCTAGACCCCATTCTAAAATTAAGACAAAAAGAGGGTGGGGCGGGCTGGGAACTATAGTTCAGTGTGAAAGCCCCGGGTTCAATCCCCTTTACCAAAAAACCAACCGGCCGCACAACACACAGTCAGAGGGATCCACCGGGTCACACCATCGCCAAACTCCGAGCCGCTGGAGCCTGCTAGTGGCGTGGAGAGTAAGCCTCGGGTGACTGCTAAGCAGCAGCGTCACTAACCCGCTTTCCGACCCAGAACCGCACTGCATGCTGCGTTACATTTGCTGCATACGATGCACGTCGCGGGGCTGAGCTCAACTTGAGTTTCTCAGAGCAACTCCCGGGAGACCTCGAGAACCGTTGAGCCAATCAGCCACCCAGTGTCACCGGCGGAAGCCGCACGCGCTCCGCAGTCGCACTTCCGGAGTGGGACCGGCGCCTGCGCAGTACGAGTGTCACGCCAGGCAGCACAGCCGCGCGCCGAGCAGTCGACCGACCGGAAATTCGCGGTCGCCGTCTCTCCAGCGGGGTCGGCTCCAGGGGGCGCCTGGGGAGCGCGGCGCAGCGCCCCTGTCCAGAGCCGCGGCCCGTGCCCGGGGCCCCTCCGTGGCCCTCCGCCGCCGCCATGAGGCTGCGGGTGCGGCTTCAGAAGCAGACGCGGCGGCTGGAGATGCCCGCGGCCGAGCCGACGCTGGGGCAGCTGCGCGCGCACCTGGACGCGGCGCTGCCGGGCTGGGGCCTCAGGTAGGCGGGGCGCGGGGGCCTTGGCGGGGCCCGCGGGTGAGTGAGTGGCGGGGCCCAGGGCCTCGCCGCAGCGCCAGCCCTGGCCCTTCCCGGGTCCCCGCCGGGGCCGGGAGCCTCGGGGCCGCGCGGTGCGCAGCTGGCTGGCGCCTCGGCTCCCCCCCGGGAGGAGCCCTCGGGGAGGGCTGGGCCGGACCCGTCGGGGCCGCGGGCTTCTCCGAGCCATAGCTTGCTTCATGGCTCCGATGGAGGTGGCCATGGACCTTGGGTGACCCTGAGAGTTGGCTTTGGGGGCGGTGAAGTTGAGGAAAGACCCGAACCGGTTATTCATGTGTGGGGCTGAGAGTGGCCTGGTTGGTTTCTCCAGAAGGTGTTTCCGGGGACAGTGATACAGGAGTGGTGCTGGAGCGGGGACAGAGGCCCAGAGGGACTGGGTAGGGGAGCCCCGCTTCAGGTACCCTGCGAGCTGAGACCAAAGTAGTGAGGATCCTCCCGGGAGCTTCGGAGGCGCGTTTCTCCAAAAGGAAAGAGAACCCTTCCTGTGCCTGGGTGTCTTACACAATGCTTACGCACCTTGGCCTTGTTTTTAGGGAATTCAGTAAACTGAAGCCATGTTACTAATTTCATTTTCGGGTTAAAGCACTGCTAGATCAAAAGCGAGCCTGTTTTCCTCCAGATTAAAAAAAATAAAACTAAAGGAATTGTCATCGCTCTTTAAACTGCTTAGAAAGCGACGTGGTTATGATTTCTTGGTGTGAGATCTCCGTGTTTTACATGCTGGCATCATCACTCCACATACAGTCGCAAAGTTTTTTTCGAGGTTGTTCCCGTAGAGATAGACGTGTGTTGTCACTTTTTAATTAGGACAGTCTTCAGGCTGTGAAACCCAGTGTGACTGTGCAAGAGTCCCGGTTATTTTCTCTTTCAGTTTTGCTTTTACAGTTGAGCCTGGTTAACCGGAGGGAATTTAAACCTCTTGTGAAAGTAAATGGAATCTTTTAAAATGTGTCCATAAGACATTGCTCCATATATATAATATATATATATTATATATATATTATATATATAATTTTTTTTTATTGGCTTTTTGAGACAGGATCTCACTATGTAGTAGTTCTGGTCGGCCTTGAACTCACTTTGTAGCCTAGGCTGGCCTTGACCTCACAGCAATCCTTCTGCTTCAGCCTCCCAAGTGCTGGGATTATAGACATGCACCAACCACCATGTCCAAGTGAAGTATTTCTTGAAAGCCTAGAGTTTGTAGAATGTCATTCTCTGATGAAGTTAATTTCTCTCCCGTTTCACAAAGTAAAGCTCTAGAAAAGTACACATTACTTTAGAAATAATGCTTCCTTTTTTTGAAACTGGAAAGGAGGACTGACAATTTTATCTTTTCTACATAGATATTTGAATGTACATTTTACTAGAGTGTTTTAAACAAAAACCATTGATCCAAAACACACTGTTGCTTGTGTTTTTCCTTTTTCATTGTATTTTTTGTGGGTGGCTGGCTGATTTTTCAGCATTTTTGTTTATCAAAACATTTTGAAAACAGAGGCAGAGCCACTTGTTTTCTAATCAGCAGAAATAGCTTGATTCAGTAATTTCTTGAGCCAGGTGTGGTGGCGCCTGCCTGTAATCCCTGCACTCAGGAGGCTGAAGCAGGAGGATCAATGTGAGGTCAAGGCTAGCCTGAACTGTATAATGAGACCTTGTCTCAAAAATACAAAAACAGAACAAACAAAAAAGTAATTTCTCTACCAAAGATGCTTTAATTTGTAAGAAAAAATATATTTATGTGTGAAAGGAAAACTAAATGCTTTAATGCTTTCAACATGTAGCATCAAAAAAAAATACGTCTTCAAAGGAAGTCATCTTTTGCTAGTCTTTCAAAAAGTGTTATGAGAGTAAATGTCACATCAGATGTTTACAAGGGGGTAATTGTTCTTACCTCACTACTGCCACCGGAGACAGTCAGTCTGTTAGGCAGAATGGAGGCCAGTTCACGGCTCCAGCCTTACCAGCTTTTGGTGTGTTTAGTGCTGGAGTCTGGGGTTTGCTGTCTTCCATATAGAAGGTGTCATGACCGATCAGGAGGACTGACTCGTGCTCGTCCTCGGTGGTGGGAGGATGACTTTGCACTGTCATCTGCACACCCTGATGCCTGTCCTTTAGAACATGGATCGGGTGTTTTGGAAGCCCCACGAGCAAATTCTCACTTCAGGAAGTGGCTAGGCAGCCCCCGTTCCACTCCCGTCCTAATGCTCTAGTTAATGTGCAGCAGCTGCGTTTGTTGCGCTTTGTCTGTCAGATATTGCAGGTCCTCCTGGTCTTTTGAAACCTAAGTTCTGGTGGTAGGCATGGGGAAGACAGCTAATACACACAGTGCTTACAAATGGTGGTGTCATGATAAAAACTATAAAAATAAATAGGGCAGGAGGCTTTTCCTGAGAGGGGACAGTGAGGTAAGGCCTTTGTGGAGAGCAGGACTCCCTTGTTTGATGACCTGGCTGAGTGACACGGAGGCCACAGGCTGCAGGGAGGTTGGCCCGCCGCCAGGTGACTCGGTTGGAGCGCTGACTGAGGGAGAGGATCGGCCTCAGATGTCCTGGGGGAGAAGGAAAGGTGCAGCACTGGGCTTTGGGCCACTTGAAGGGTTTAGGCCCCATTGGATGGGTTCATGCAGAGGCATGATGTGGCCCCATATTGTAGAAAGAATATCATTGAATCTTTTCTGTCGGCTGTAAGGCACACACTGCTTTATGCAACATGAAGGGGAAATGCTGTGAATTAAATTGATTTGTCACAGAGTTTAGAAAGCATTCCTGTTTCAGAGATGCCAAACTATAAAAAAAAGTTAGCTTAGAATGAGGAAAACGTGGCCTGCTGGTAGAGTACTTGACACCCCAGGCTAAAGTTTTCACCACGAGGAGTCTTTAACGTCTGCATTTTATGATAAGAATAAGCAACTTAGTGTTTCATTACCTAGTTCTAGAGTCGTACCACGGTCCTTTTCTGTGCTCCAGATGCGTTGTTTAGGGTGGTGCCAAGAGGTGGCTCTTACTGTCCTTATCTGTCTCTCTTGGCAGTTCCGATACCCGCTATGCAATTACCCTGAACAACAGAGATGCCCTCACTGGAGACGAAGAGACCTTGGCGTCATATGGGATTGTTTCTGGGGACTTGATATGTTTGGTTCTTGAAGATGCCATGTCGGCACCTAACTTGCCTCCATCCACAGATTCAGAGCATTTCTACGTCCTGAATAATGACCAACCCCCTCTGGTCACCACCGCCAGCCAGGCCAGTGTCACGGATGAGCGACAGAGCGATTTGTTCCTTGGACAGGCAGCCCAGTCCGATGTTGGGCGGGATGACGACATGGTGGGTATCAAAAATGAAATGCTTTTCAGAACTTGGCTCTCCTTGATCCTCTGAGAACCAGGGGTTTTTACATGAAATATCATGTTGTTGAAGGACAAGATAGTTGTTACATTTAAGAACAGCTATGGTGTTTGTTGAGGTGAAGACAAGGTTATGGCAATTCTGAGATGCTAAATCTATTTCCTGGCCACGGTCATGGTTAAATAACTGAGTTCAGGAAGTGGTGAGTCATTGGCTCTCCTTTCACAGGGCTTCTCTTTATGGATGTTGTATTTCAATCCGTAAAACTTCTGTAAGAGACTTTACACAGCAATGTTCCATGTGTTCCTTGATTTAATCTTGATTTGGAAAATGAACTGCAGAAACATTTTTATTACTGTTAGAAGAATGTGTATATGGGTGTTTACACTCAGTAATATCAGGGGAGTACTATTGATTTTGTTCTGTGTAACTGTAATTGTGATTGGATTCAAAGGCAAAATACATGAAAATAGGATGAGAGCTGAATATTGTCTGTAATTTCCTTTATGGTGTTTCTGCAAAATAATTTTTAACATAGAAAATATAGTAAAGTAGTAACTTACTGAAATTTATTTACTTTTTAAAAATAATATTCATTATCCTTTCTGGAATATATGAGACTGATAATAATAAATATTTAGTGTGTGTGGGTCAGATTTTTACAAAAAACAGAGATGTGGAGTGGAGCAGTCGGCAAGCTGTGGGGCTCCTTTGTTGAAAGCTGTGGCCGGGAAGCCTCTGCTCGGTGGCTTGCAGGTGACGTTAGAGAGGCTTTTTCCCCCCAGCTGCTCGATCCCACGCTGATGTTGGGCTGGCATTTGGAGGGAGCAGTGTCAACCATCCTCCTTGGTTCAGGTGGTCACTGCTCCTGGGCATTGTCCCTTGGTTCTGCGGTTGTTTCTTGGCTTAGGATTCCCAGCTTTTCTGCCCTGCTCTGCACAACTCACGAAGGTGTTACACGCGCAGTCCAGGTGTTCGTATGCCCTGCGTGGGCCCTGGCCCCTGGAGTTGGCATTCAGCACCGCAGACTGTGTGTGCAGCGTGTTCTTGGAAGTCGTGTGCACCCCGTTTCTTGCCTCCGACCTTCAGGGTGTGGCCTTCTCTGTGCTTTCGACTCCTCCTGGCCAGCCCTGGGCAGAGCTGCTTTCCACGCAGGCTCCTTGTGTCTGTGCTTCAGTCTGCCTTCCTGGTTTGTTGTCTTTTTGCCATCCGTTGCTCTTTAGTAACTCTGTGTCTTACATAACACTCATCATTTTGGAGCTGAAAAGACCGTTTATCCAATCCGGCCCTGCCCTTTCTGAAAGGGAGGGCTGTGTGTGCTCCTGTGCCAGCTCTTGCTTAGGGTTTTCTGAGGGGTCGCCTCGCCCGGCCTTCCCTGGGCTGGTTCATTCCCGCGTAAGCTGCCGTCTGCAGCTCAGAGTGGGCTCCTTGTCTCTTCTTCCTCCCTCATGCTCCTGTGACAGCCTGGCACCACCGGGCCTTTGCTCGTGCTCTTACTCCATGCCTAACCTGCTGCTTCGCCCTGGCCTGTCTGTATTGTCCCTGCTCCAGGGCCTTTGCTAACCAGTAATGTTCTTTTTGTTCTCTGTATCGTGTCCTGTGTGGCCTGGTGCGGGCTGGGCAGGCACAGCCCCCCGCACCTCCCCACAGCCCGGCCCCGGCCCCTGCCCTGGCCCCAGCTCCAGCCCCGACGGTTGCCCGTAGGTGCCTCATTGTTTTTATCCTGCCTTTCAGTTTCTTGTGTGAGGGAGACAATATTTTAATAATAGAAACGTGATTCTGGTCGTTGTTGTCTTGTCACGTTGTACTTACACTTCAGTTTCATTCTTTTGTGGATCTTCATTATTAAAGCTGCCTATTGGTTCATTAAATATGGACAGATATTAAAAAGACTTAACTTGTTAAGTTGTAAAATCACTTGTGTCCAGATAGATGGATTTTTACTAATTTGAGAAATTACTGTGTCTCTTGTGTTTCTGCTTTAGACAGGCAGTCCGGGGAATGAATAAGGATATTTAGCTACATATTAAATTACTTTTTTACTTACTGAGTTTTTTGCTCATTTGCTCATGGGCTCATTCAGAGGGAATGTTAGCAGAAGGGCCCATTCCCTTTGCTTCTGTGTAAGACCAAAATTGTCTAATAAGGTGGAACTTTTTGTAGTACATGTGAGTTACTCTGCTGGCTTTCCTTTGGAAAATTTTGGGAAATCCATGTTGCTTCTGGGTAGTAATTTCAGTTCTCACGTTGTGTTCTAAGGTTCGTGCAGGGCGACTATAAAATCTTAGTGTGAAATCTGGGCTTGGACTTGGGGTAAAGAATCCTCGAAGTCATGTGATCTGTTCCTAAGGGTAGGAGGGGGCGTTAGAGAAGGAGCCAGAGGCGGTGTCATTCCTGTGGTTAGATAGAGTGACTTTTCTTCTTTCACGCACCAGTGAGAGGTGGGGTGACCCGTGTCAGGCCAGGAGTGCTGTGCTGCAGGCTGTGGTCAGGGCTCCTCTTGGTGGCCCCAGAGGCAGAACTCAGCGATGTGCTAGGCCTCCTATCAGAGTGGCCCAGAGGGTGCTGGTGGCTGGTGTGGAGTTGGGAGCCAGGCCTGATAAGCCCTCTAGGATGTCTGCCCCTCGGCAGAGTTGCCAGCTCAGGGTGGCTCCTGTGTGCTTTCCCTCCTGTGTTCTTTTTTTTTCTGGTCTTTTTGAGACAGGTTCTTGCTATGCAGTTTGGGCTGGCCTTGAGCTCACTTTGTAGCCCAAGCTGGTCTCGAACTCGCAACGATCCTCCTGCCTCAGCCTCCCGAGTGCTGGGATTACAGGCGTGAGCCACCACGCCCAGCTCCCTCCTGTGTTCTGACCCACATGGCTGTCAGCAAGCACTAAATGACTGGAAGTTGGGCATAACGGTGAAGAAACAAAGGGCTAGTTCATGACTCAGCTTGGTATTAAGTCATTTTTAAAAATCAAAGTTTACCAAAAACTGAAAGCAAACAAGCCTGGAGCCGGCTTTGCGGCGCGCCCCCGCTCTGTGGAGTGACCCGCTGGCCTGTGGGTGTTGCCCAGTGAGTCTAGGCTTCCCTTGCCGCCAGGCTTGGGTCCCTCAGACCTGGGGACAAGGGCGATCCTCCGGGCCCTGGCCTTCATCCAGCCCGTCACTCAGCGCTATAATACCCGCTTTTCGGTAGCAGAACAGACTAGCAGAAACATCATGTGCTTTGCATCGGGAGTTGAGCACAAGCCTAGGAAACAAAGTTTCTGAACAAAATTGGAATTACTGCGGTGACTCAGCCTTATCGAGGCGTGCAGTGCGCATAAACGCCCTGACCTCTGCATGTGTCTGCGAAGGGGTTGCTTTCAGGTTTTTATTAGCTGGCTCCGTTGGTTGTGTAGCTTAATTTTTCTGAGTTAGTTACAGCATCTGTGCAAAGGTAACATTACCTGCCGTGTGTAGTCTGCAGGGTCCTTGCGAGGCACAAATGAGAAAACAGAGCACAGGGACATTTGCTGCGCTGTGCTGGGTGCCAGGTCCCTTGTGGGTAACGAAGCGATGGCTGGTTGTCTGGTCCCGAGTAGGCTCAGGGCTCTGTGGGATGCCGATGGGATAAGGAGGCGGCAGGATGGCTTGGGGAGGGCAGGCGCCAGGCCTCGGGTGGGGAGGGCCGCAGGAAGCGAGGCCCTGGAGGGCGCGCAGGCGACGGCAGGCTTCCCGTGCTCAACCATGCAGGAGCTCAGGCCTTATTTGCAGGCCTGGATTTCTAGTCCTTAAGCACTTGTTTCATGTGCTGCTCAGTGTTAGAGGTACGAAGAAGGACGCTACATCTTGGTTCAGTGTCCTGTGTGTGTACTCTCACCCTTACACTTCCCGGAGTTTTTACTGAGCTGCTCGTGTGTTCTGTGAGCATGGAGAGTGGGGTTAGGTGGCTGTAGTGTGCGGCATTTTCCACACTGACCTGGTCACGTGCTAACCCTTTTTTAAGAGCGTCGAGGGCACAGCTAACCCTCTGCGGGGCAGAGCAGGGCCGGTGCTTAGCTGGGGCGTAGGAGCGCTGAGTGTGACCTGCCGAGGGCCGGCAGTATGTGGGGGCGTTGGGAGACGCAGAGGTGGAGGCTGCTGCTGGAGCTGGAGAGATGAGAAGCGTCTGCAGCATTGCCGCCACAGGGAGGGGCGGCTGTTGACGGGAGCGGGTTTCCATGGAGTTGGAGCAGGGCTCAGGAAGGGGACAGCAGGCCCCAGGGCAGCTTCTGGGCTCCGGCTTCTCAGCTGAAACGTGGGGAGATCCAGATGAGTGTGGGCTCCCCCATTTACGAGGGCTCCCCCCGACGGCATCCTGACCTGAGCCTGCTGGTGCACCCGGCTCTGAGTGCTGGTCTCGGTTCACGTTAGGGACACTAGGTTCTGTGTGTGAATATTTCCAAAGCTCTCGCTTTCGTTCTCCTTGTCCCTTTCAGGCAGGGCCCAGTCCTGACGTTGCAGCTGTGTCTGAGGAAGATGCTGGGGACGTGGACGAGGACCCGAGGTGCTGCCCCTCAGAACCAATGCTCTGCAGCGAGGCCGTGGAAGGGCAGGTGCCGCACTCGCTGGCGACCCTGTATCAGTCAGCCAGCTGCCGCAGTGCCAGTGAGGCACTGACAGTGCTGATTCATCTCCTCATGGTGGAGTCCGGGTACATCCCTCAGGTGAGCCCTCGGGAGGTGGGAGTTGCACACGCATGGGCCGTGGGGGAGCGGCCAGGCCTGGGTGCCAAGCTCGGGGTCTGTTGCAGGCCCTCGCTGATGTGCCCTTCCCTCGTGTGCTCTTTCCCCCGCTTCCTTTGTCGGTATTTAGCAGTACAGAGGGGAGGGTGATGATAGTCTTAAAAGACGGGGGGTCCTTGGCGGTGATACACTGATAAGATGAGGTCAGCGAGTGTGGGTTGAGTGTGCCCAGACCACTCACCAGGCTGTTCTCTACGACATGCCAGGAATTGAGCATGATCGCGTTAGGAAGGGGGCACCACGGACACTCACCTTCCTCCATCCTGCAGTAAGCAGCTCCCAGTGTCCACCAGTGCTCGTCCCTGGAGGTTGCCCCTCCCGTGAGTGTGGCAGGGACAGTGGGCACACAGACCACGCTTGCATGTTGGTGAGGAGAGACGGCTACACACCCAGGGGCCGGGGCTTCACGGTGTTGGAGTGGAGCTCAGACTTGGACTCAGACATCCCCAGGCACACACAGGGCCTACCAAATGCAGGGTGTGGGTCTGGGGGGACCTGAGCGTCTCTGCAGTGCCAAGCTGCTGGGCCTGAAGAGTCCCAGAGTGCAGAGTAATTTACAGGTCTCTGCCATCCCGCGGCCTGCCACGCACCAAGCCACAGATTGGGCGGTAAAACCACTGGGGCCCTCTTCACACTCCCGGAGTCCATAAGAGGCTGAGACCAACGAAAAGCACGGTGTGTAAATAACAAGCACACAGCGACAAATACCGTCATAAATGCGAAGTGTTGAAACATGGGCAGGAGGTTGGGGAGGAGGAGCGGGGAGTGAGGCTTTTGGACGAGGCTTTGCAGAGGAAGAGATCTGAGCTGATTCTCTATGGCTGTGCTAGGTGGCAAAGTGACTCTGAAGACAGAAACGGAGCCTCATTTCTCTGATGTTATTTTATCTACTGGAATAAAAATTCTAAATGTAGTCATCTACTGTTAGTAAGTTAATGGGGTAACCCGTTTTAATTAAGAGAGTGTTTATTTCTGAGCAAGTCAGGTGTCTTTGGATTTTAAATTTTTTTGAGATCACTGCCTGCCTACCTTATGTTTTTCCCTCTCATTTCGCTCTGCAGGGGACAGAAGCCAAAGCAGCGTCCATGCCGGAGAAGTGGAAGGCGAGTGGCGTGTACAAGCTGCAGTACGCGCACCCGCTGTGCGAAGGCAGCTCTGCTGCGCTCACCTGCGTGCCGCTGGGCAGCCTGATCGTCGTCAATGGTAACGGGAAGCATGGCACTGTTGAGAGGTCGGGCTCCTGGGTTAGGAACGCTTCCATCTCAAGATGTTCCTGGTGTCTTGTGGCCGCTGCAGTGATTCGTTATGGTGATCCAGCTGTGGAGCTTTCGCCCCGATGCTGAGCCAGAGAGGCAATAGCGCCCTTCCCGTGTAGCACTGGGAGGGGAGCTGCACCGAGCAGAGCGCAGTGAGCTTGCTACGGCTGAGCTCTGTGAAGGCCTTGCTCTTTTCCATGGCTCTCTGTAGATGGCTTTTAGTTTTTGGTGTTTCAGCAGGAGTCTTGCTGAGACTGAGATGGTGCTGTGTTCCCTGTTTATCCAGTTTGGCATTTCTGTGACCAGCACACGCTGCTCTGCTCTCCTCTCCCCCGAGAAACTGTGCTGAGAAAGCACTGATTTTCCTCTCTGCCCTTCACTGTGGCCAGATCGTGCTGGGCCAATGTGTCTGTCACTGCAGCTCGGGCGCCTGCTGGACCAGATCTTTCCTGGGGTTCATTTGTTTTTGGGGTTTTGGGGTTTAACCTTTGGCTCGGTAAGACAGTGTAGTAAGATTAAATGACCATGTTTTTGTTTTGCTTTCTGTGTTTGAAAAAAATGTCTTTTTCTGCTAAGGTTTTGAGAGCTGCTGAGATAGAAGGTATTGTAGGTCATGTTTTATATGATTTTTACTGTTTCCTTTTCATCACCAGAATCTGAGATGTTAAACGCTCCTGCTTGTGCCGTGACAGCTTTTTGTGCTAGCTCATGTTGGTGAGGGCGTGACCGTCTGAGGTGTTAGCACCCAGCTGCACCCGGCGGGATTCTCTGGTTAGCTCACTGCTGTTAGTTTTGGTTCTTGTACAGAGAGAGCAGCGGCTCCTGCCCTTAGCAGATCACTGTGCCGTGTCACATCCCTGCCCACAGGGGTGGAGATGCCAGTGTTTTGTAAACGCACAGTGCTGTGAGTCTCAGGTTCTCATGAGCACCCTTCAGGACCTCCGTTTACTCAGTATCTAATAATCTCCTGGTTTTTCCTGCTTTGTTCCTCCCCTGTTCTTGGCACTCCCATGTATTGCAGGCCCACTGGGTGGCCCGGCATGCTGGATGCTGTGGGAGGGAATGCTGTGTCCCTGCTCTCCCTCTTGGGGACCCTCCCTCTTTCACGGGGCCCATGAAGTGTGCCTTTGTGCCAGGCCCCCACTGGGCCTGCAGCATGTCACAGGTGCGGCCTTTGGGTCCAGAGAGTGATACTTTTGTGCAGACTGGCAGCATGGCCTTCACGGACAGGGCCAGGCCCACGGCAGGGACGTGTGAGACGGGAAGAGTGTTTTTACTGACTGCAGGGAAATGGTTTTGTTGGGAGTCCGTGCCTGATAACCTTGCTGCGTCTCTCAGTCGCTAACAAGCTGCTGCGGGTGTGCTGGAGAGCTGCACACAAAGATGCTTACTGTGGTTTTTAAAGCTGGGGTGCAGACTGATTTTGCTTCGTGCAGGGTCACATTTTTGACCCTGCTATGAGAGAAGAAGTAGGCATGCAGCAGTTGGTTTTGCATGATGTGTTCTCAGCCCTTTGTGGGCGGGGGAATGCAAGGAATGCAAGCCGCTACTGAGGAAGGAAGGCAGTGAATGAGCTGACACGGTTTTAAGTCCCCTTTCCTTTCCTTATTTACAGCTACACTGAAGATCAACAGCGAGATTAAAAGTGTGAAAAGATTGCAGCTGCTGCCAGCATCCTTTATTTGCACAGAAAGACCAGGTGACGTCATAATTTCACTTGAGGATGGAGCCCTGAGAGGTTCATTTTTTAAAACACTGAAAGGATAGTGTTCAGGAGATGGAAGGCTCCACTGTGCTGAGAGCAAGTCAGTCCAGGACGTGTTGTCTGTTCAGATGCTTGGAGGTGTGGGTTATAATTGATGAGTTAATTTGTTTCCTGTTTGTCTCCGGGTGGTAGAGTGAGTGCTGAACTCTGTTTATACTGCTGTCATCAGCTAATGTACGCAATACATCCTGTTCTGATGTGGCCTCGTGGTCTCTGATTCACTTTGGAGATCTTTCAAGCATTGTCCCTGACCAGTGTAGGGAGGACCCGTGCATGCTTCATGGAAGTGCTTCTGTGCAGTTTCCTTATTGAGTATTAGTGGGGGAACCCTGTACTCACACTGTTTTCTTAAATGTATTTAGGCTGCAAATTTGGTTATTTGATTCAGATTAGAACTTCCTTAAAGTTTGCATTCTTAGCATAGTTTTGCTTATTGTCTGTAAAGTTTCTTAGTGTTAAAAGACAGACTTTCCTCTTTGTTGGCTTTCACTTAAACCCAAACCAACAGGCAGACAAGTGGTTGATGGAGGGGAGAATGCACATGCCAAGTTTCTGTGGCTGTGGCTCATGTGCCTTTACCTCCCTCCATTTCTCCGCTCACCTTGGTCGTAGGCTGAGGAGATGGTGTTCGCAGAGCCAGTTAGATCCTCAGGAGGCGCGTGGGACCCCTAGGGACTCACTCACTCGGTAGTTTCCATGGGAGAACAGGCCCGTGAGACTTGGCTTAGACTGAAGCCCATGGGGAAGGGGGCCAGGAGAATATTTATAATGGCAGGACCAGAGCCTGGGCATCGCTCAGTGGAACAGTGTCAGACTAGACCGGGACTAACAGCTTCTTTCACTGCTGCTCTCTTAAGTGATAGTGAATTCATGAACTTCTGTAGATTTTTGCTCGGTCCCTTTCCTGACAGGTTAGTACTCCTAGTATCCTGCATACTTACTAGTGTGCTAGCTGGCTATGTTTTGCTCTCTGAGAAGCAGTTTTTGTGCCTTTGGGGTTGCTGTTTCGTGCCCCCATTGAAAATGCCTGGATTTGTATGTGTGGTTTTTCCGTTAGGAGCAGAACAACTTGAAATTCTTTGGCTAGGACTCTGTTCGTCTCCATACTGAGAGGGTTTTGCTATGGGAAAAATACTCCCAGTCCTTCACAGGTTCTTATGTCCATTTTATAGATGAGGAGACAGGCCCAGAGAAAGGTAAGTCACCTCAGGGCCACAGACCTAATAAATGGAGGAATTCAGGGTTGAGCTAGGTATTTTTGATTCCCAGCCTTTTAAAAATAACTTTTACAGGGATCTGCTCATATTCCTGTTCTTTTCCTTGTTTCTCTTAAGGAGATGAAAGGGGAGGCAGAAAGTTAGTATCTCTGTGTAAGTGTATGGGTTGTTTTTAACAAAGTGCTTTCATGTGGGGTAGGAGTACGGTGCTTGCTTGGCCAGTCACTGTAATGTGTTTTATTGTGGCTTATAGTTTAGACTAGAACCTGTCCTCCAGTACTAGTATTCAGACTAAATATTTATGTGCTAGGTTGCTAAAGGAAACGATTTAAAGAAAGGCCTTGAGGCAAACTGACTTTTAAAATGTTGAGACATCAGCTTTCAGACTTAGGGCTGTAGTTTCACAGGGCAGAGGTGAGAGTGTAGTGGCCCTTAGGGATCCAGTGACAGCGCGTCGGTGTGAAGGGCAGGGTAGAGCAGAGGCGCGCGCCCCCCGCCCCAGAGCAGGTGAACCAAAGCTGGGGGTGAGGGGTGGTCATTGTCCAGGGCTGGGCTTTGGCGAGCGGGCACCGCTTTCTGCACAGCTCAGATTCTGCAGGGCCCACAGCCGGGCCCTGGACCCAGCGCTGTGCTGTGGGCTGAGCGGCAGCCGTGTGGCTGGAAATGCATGCTTTTGCCAGGGGTGCCAGGTTGATACCCCATGCTGGTGCTCACTGTGGGGCACAGCCAGGCTCTCTACCTTGTCCCTTTTCTGAGGGACAGTAGCACCCGTGAGGGGAGCAGCACCGTGGCCGTCTAAGGCTCCTACTGTGCACCTCTCCACTCGGGACCTGGGTGCCATGTGCCGGGGTGGGGGGGCTTGGGCAGAGTATAAGAAGCAGCTTTCCTGCTTGATTTTGTGTTTTGATTTTTAATTTTTAAAAAATAATCCAGGGGAAAACGCAGCCGAGGTATACAGAGGTCTTCAGAAGCTCTCCCGGCTCTTCAAAGACCAGCTGGTGTACCCGCTCCTAGCCTTCACCCGGCAAGGTGAGAGGGGAGGGGACGATTGTCTGGGTTGAGCACCCAGACCGGGAGTCGTGCACCGGGGTGCCCTGGTGATGCTGCCGCCAAGCTCGCTCCTCCCCCGCTGAGGTTCTGCTTCTTTGGGGTGCAGCTT
The DNA here is from genome assembly GCA_004027455.1 of Hydrochoerus hydrochaeris. Lineage (NCBI taxonomy): Eukaryota > Metazoa > Chordata > Mammalia > Rodentia > Hydrochaeridae > Hydrochoerus > Hydrochoerus hydrochaeris. The sequence continues at coordinate 34,721 of PVLA01003627.1, read as the reverse complement.
TTGTGTGACTCCCTTCAGCGGTTCCCACCTCAGCCCTGAGTGCCTTTCTGCAGCATTGTGCGTGTGCCTTTCTGCCCTGTTCTTGCAGCGTGTCATTGCTGAGTGTGATTTCTTGCCTTGTAAGGCTGCAGACTGAAGGTAGGAATGTGTCTCACTCACTTCCGTCCTGAGAGTCCAGCATAGGTCTGGTCCATAACAGGTGTTCAGTAAGCACACAAGCAGTGTGTAGCTCAGACATCGGGCCTACGTATTGTAAGCCTACGTTTATTAGGCCTTGGTGTCCCACATTCTGTTGGCCGTCCCATGTAGCTAATGAATGTTTAAAGCTGGTTACTTGGGGTAGGTTTTTATTATATGCGGTTTGTAGATAAACCTGTAATTCTGAGGGGTTGATGATTCACTCAAGATGCTCATAGTATAGTTTCGTCCAATGATTTGTGTTTCATGAAAAGTCTTTTAAAGTCCTGGGACTCTGCTCACTGCTGGGCACATGTGTGCTCTTACCCAGGGTGCACACTTCCTGTGAGGCAGGGGGACAGAGACTCAGCCACTCAGCCGTTCCTTGGTTTGCAGAGGTTTGGCTCTGAGGTGGAGCAGCACTTCTACCCCCACCTCCTGGGCGGACGGGACTGTGGTGGCCTGCTCCCACCAGGGAGGAGGCGGTGCAGTTACCATAGTTTCCCCTTTTGTGAGCGCTAAGAGTCAGAATAAGCAGAGTTGAAGAGCGTCGCACATGTCTGCTGGATTTGGTTGTCTTCACTGCCAGGCAGCAGTGTCATAGACACTCCCTGATTGAGTGATTTGTCCTCAATCTAGAGCATCGCAGAATATTAAAGAGAGGAGGCAAGTAGATGAGAAAAGAGTTCAATAAGCCGGAGGTCATGGAGGGAGTCACCACAGGGAAGGCGGTGGTGACTTCCTGCAGACAAAGGCAGGTTCTGCCTGATACAGCCTCTGATGGGGGAAGGGCTCTGGGCTCTGGTGTGAGCTGATTTATTTAGTGAGAGTGCAGGGGATTGGGTAAACCTTTACATTCCTGAGCTCTGGCAGACTTTTGGGAGGGAGAAGCCAAGGGGCTTCTGGGAAGAGGGAGGTGTGCATTATCATGGTGTAGCTTTGAACCGTTGCTGTGATGATTGTGCTGTCTCTCAGGTGGGGGACCTAACACTCCCAAGGGACTGGAACAGGCGGAGTGTTCTGATGTGGACATGTGAAGTCCACAGTGCTCCAGAATTGGAAACTTTCATCACCAACAAGACACTGAAGGAGTTTCAGATTTTGGACTTTTGGGTTAGGGATATTCAGCCAGTAAAATGTATGGAAATATTCCAAAATTGGGAAAACTTTGAAGTCTGATATACTCTGATCGCAAGATACTCAGCCCATAATACCAAAGTAATTTTATTTGAAAGTGAGAGATGGTCTTTCTTTTTTGGCCCTGCCCCCGAATTTCTGTCGTCCTTTCCTCAGCCTCTTTGGGGTGCAGTGGTGACGAGTGCTGTCCCGAACACGTGTGCCCTGCAGGCGTTGTCTGCGCCCTCTGCTGTGCACGCGGTCTCCAGACGCGGAAAGTGAGTGCGGCACAGTTTTGGTAGCCCGTCCCAGTGCGCACAGCTGGGACGGGCAGGATCGGGAGCCAGTGGCTTCCTATAGTTTGCTGCGTCGCGTGCAGCTCGGTAAGTATTCAGAAGTTGCCAGCTCTCTGTGTTAGGAATTACGTCCTACAAATGTAAGGGGCCCAGGGCCGGCACTGTGAGTTAGGTGACTGGAGAGACTGGCTAATGGTGATGCTTACTTGGACAGTGGGGACCGTCTTGGCCGTCAGCTCTCCGGCAGGACCAGTGGCAGTGCTGGCTGAGCAGGGAGCCCGCATGCCTTTGCTCAGCAGCCCCTGTCGCCCCCTCTCTCCCTCCGTCAGCCCTGAACCTCCCCGATGTGTTCGGCCTGACTGTCCTCCCCTTGGAGCTGAAGCTGCGGATCTTCCGGCTCCTGGACGTGCGCTCCGTCCTGTCCCTGTCTGCGGTCTGCCGAGACCTCCTCATTGCGTCCAACGACCCCCTGCTGTGGCGGTGTTTGTACCTGCGGGACTTTCGAGGTGATTTCACCATGCATGCACGGGAAAAGGGCTCTTTCCTGCTGGAGCCGGCTTCTGTGGGTTTCTGTTTAGAGTTGCACCCTAAGGGCTGGGCTTAGAAGAGTCTGCTTGGCTTGTGTCCCCAGTGCTCTCATTTACGTGTCCTCTGCAGCTAGGTGTGTTGTTTCAGGATAGGAACATGGGGGTGATGGGTTTTCTCTGGCTAAGGCCACCGCAGTTCCTGGCTTGGGACTTAACTGTGTTCTGAGTCCCCGCAGGAGCCTGCTGCAGGTGGATGGGTGCTCCAGGGCCAGCTGTGAGGGCTTTGTGCCCTCGTGATCCGTCACACTGTGGGGCCTGGTGCTCCTGTGGCGGTGGTGATGGCTGTGGAGCCAGGTGCCAGGATTGCTAGGCCGGGACATGCCCAGCCCTGCGCTGTTGCCCACCTCCACCTGTGCTTTTCAGCCTGTCCGGGTGGGCCCTGAAGTCCATGAGTTGTTTTACAAAAAAACAAAACACCCGGGAAAGCCACTGTCTATTTGGTAAACAATACCCATTTATAAACCGGGAGTAGGCTTCCCTCAGCCCTATGGGGGAGGGGTGTACTGCATCGAGGGTGGAGCAGTTTGCGGCGAGGCTTCCGTCAGCAGGTGGGGGTGGCCATGCGCCCAGCGATGCTCCCCGCCGGAGCAGCTGCAGATGTCCAGCAGGGGGACCTGCACCCCACCTCCTTTTTTTTTTTTTCACATAGACTATCATGTGGGGCCATTTGGGGGTGTTAATTTTTCAAACCGAAACTGTAAGAAGTGTGAATGCCTTCGTTTCCTTTTCTTCCTCCTCTATTCCCAAGGCCTTCATTCTACTTTATCCAAAGTTCAATATGCTGTTTGGTCACAGTTGGCAAGTGTCATTTTAAAAAATATGTTTTAAAAAAATAAATAATATGTTTTTAAAAACTTCAGTCAAAGGGCTGGAGATACAGCCCAGCAAGTGCAAGGTCCTGAGTTCGAGTCCTGGTACCAAACAAAAAAATTTTAGTCAAAAAGACACAATGAACAATGTATATGGAGCAGTGGGCAAAAAGCAGGCCGTGCTGTGCATACAGAAGGAACCCGACCTCTTGCATCTATGCACCCCAGCTCGGGTTTGGGGTGGCCCAGGCCCTGTCCTTTCTACCTGTGGCTCAGGGCACGCACAGTCACCGAGTGTCCCTGTAGGTGAGGCCACAGCACTGGGCCAGCTAAGCAGCTGCTGTGGCAGTGTGTGGAGAGGACGTCCCTGCCTCGCACTTGGCCTCTCCCTTAGACCAAAATGGGGGTCTTTCCCCAGCCAACTTTCACTTCACATCTTCTGCATAAATAAGTGTGCTGCAGGCCCCCCCCCCGCCCCGCCCTGCTGCTGGCTGCCCGCTCTGTGATGGTGGAGGAGCGCACTCCCTAGATCCAGACGACAGCCGAGCTGCCGGCTGGGCTGTGTGGGCCCTGTCGGGTCTGGGGGTGGCAGGAGCAGGTCTGGGGAGAAGGGGTGTCACTCTGAGCCACCAGGGAAGGTTCTGGTGAGGTTTGAGGGGCTCCTGGCTCAGTGTCCGTCAGAGGAGCATGGTATGAGCCCACTTCTCGGCGCTGACGGGAGGAAGCATGTTTAACTCTGTTCTGTTTTCTTTCTAGATGGTTCCATCAGAGTTCGAGACACAGATTGGAAAGAAGTAAGTATTTTTTTTTACTTAATTTTATTTTTTGGGGAGTGGGTACCGGGAATAGAACTCACAAGGTCACACTTGCCAGGCAGGCACTGTGCCACTGAGCTAAATCCCAGTCCAGAAGTATTTTTAAATATGAAGGCCAATAATGTCCGCAACACAGAAACCACTGAATTAATAGTATGACATACTTTGTTTTTATTATGGTATAGTGGCATTCATTTGCATTAAATGTATTGCTAAATTTCAGTACTGAAAATAACTATGGTGAGAGATACCCAGACTGAGAAAACTCCTTGGGATGAATTGGGGAGAAATGAAATTCAGTTAAATCCTTGCTGTGTATCAGGCACAGCACTGTTCCTCAGAATGTAGCCCATCTTCTAAAATAAAAGGCACCAGGCTTTTGTTTTAAATTAGGGTCAGCTGGGGACCTAACAGGTGAAAATGAATTTACATGTTGTCAGTCACCCTTCCAGCACCTGAACACTGTATCTGCTATTGTCAAGCCAGCCTGAGGTCACAGGCCAGCGAGGGTGTGCAGACCGGAATCTCGAGTCCATGCCACTGAGTTCCCCGTTGTAGATTTGTTTCAGCTGCAGTGGGGCAGACCCAGCCAAACCCAGGGGTGCACACCTGGAACCTCAGCACTCTGGGAGGCTGAGGCAGGAGAATTGCAAGTTCAAATCCTACCTGGGAAATTTAGCAAGCCTGTGGGAATGTAGCTCAGTGGTAGAGGACCCCTGGGTTTGATTCCTGGTACCACCCTAAAGGAGAGCGCGTTCCCCCGGCCCTGTGTGTGTGGCTCCAGTCTTTCCGGGCACTGCTTTCCCCGTGTGTTGGACCACATTGTGGGAAAGGGCGGGGAGGTCTGTGTGGCCAGGGTGATTTCCCCTGGAGAGACTCAGGCCACTCGCTCGGTTCTGCTCTTTCCACAGCTCTACAAGAAGCGGCACAAGCAGAGGAGGGAGGCGCAGAGGGGGCGGCATGCGATCTTCCTGCCATCGACCCCCCACCCCATCCCGTTCTACCCCAGCCCCTTGCACCCCAGGCCCTTCCCCCCCAGCTCGCTCCTCCCGCCAGGAATCATCGGGGGAGAGTATGACGAGCGGCCAACCCTTCCCTACGTCGGAGACCCAATCAATTCCCTCATTCCGGGGCCTGGGGAGACTCCCGGCCAGTTCCCTCCGCTCAGGCCTCGTTTCGACCCCATCAGCCCCTTCCCGGGGTCCAGCCCCATGCTGCCGGGGCGAGGCGGCCCGGGTGACAGGTTCCCCTTGAGACCTGGCCGGGGCCGGTCCTCTGACAGCCGGATGTCGTTCATGTGAGGAGTGCAGCCTCACTGGAGGCAGCTGGGGTGTAGTCCTCGGGGCCACCCCAGGGCTCCTGGGAGGGGTGGCCCAGGGTCACCCCGTGACGGTCAACCTTGGGAATGTTGCCTGCTGCTTTCCCTGCCTGGACACCCGTCTGGGATGGGACCTGTTGTAATGTCCTGCACAGCATTAAACAGTGTCACTTAAACGGCAAGCGTGAGTTCTGTTCCAGAAAGACGTGTCAGCAGCACTTGGCACATTCTCAGTTTACCTCGCTGTTTTCAAATGATCAGGGAACGTCATGCATGGAGGCTAATTAGCATTACAGGGGTTTCTGGGCTTTTTTAATGGTTGTCTTTAAATGAAATGGAAGTGAAATCTGTAAAACCAACAGCAGCAGAGCAGGTCTGCAAGGCCGCAGGCGGCCCTTCCCGGGCGGCAGACACACAGCCTGAGCAAAGGCCGGTGACGGCAGAGCGCTGCTTGCGTGCTGGCCGGTGCTCGCTCCTCAAAGGCAGCCTGCTCCTGCCCAAAAACATGCTGCTTTTAAAGCTTAACCCAAAATTCAAGATTTATTTTTGATAAGAAAAAGGCCAAACACAAAGTGACATCATACAAACTACTACAGAAACATGCTGTGGTGACAAATGAACGCCTGACTCAGCACGGGACCGAGCACTGCTGGCGTGTGCAGAGGTGGCTGGAGTGTCGCCAGCGTCGTCTTGCTTGTCGGAATATTCTGAGTGTAAGGAGCCGGCTTGGCGGGACCGCCTTGAGCGGTCTGTACGGGGAAGGTCGGTTTGCTACAGGTTGAGTCTTTCCCATCACAGTGAAGAGATTCTGTCAGCGTGACGGGGCCGCGTCACCCACAGTGAGTACAGGCCAGGCTCTGCCGACGGGTCTTCCGTGCCGCGGTCCCTGCACTGTGTCACCGCCCTTCTCGAGCAGGCATCCACGCCGGCCACGGGGCTTCGTTTGGGCTGGGCCTGGCCGGGAGGCCACCCTGCAGCTGGTGGCCAGGGCACTCCAACCTCCAGTGCCTGTATGGCCCTGCGGTGTGGACGAGAAGCACATGTGATGACCAGAAGCACTGGGCCCGTGTGCGCAGGACGCAGCGCTGCCGCATGGCCTCTGGCCTGGCGGAGCTCACTGGTGTTCAGGACGCCTCGGTGTGCCCCCCGCTAAGTGTGCCCCTCAGTAGTGTATCACAGCTTCCTACAACAGCCCTCCAAGTTTGCCTCCTGCTAGCGGACTGTATGGTTAGCTGGTAAACTCCGACATTCCCAACCAGGGCTGAGCCAGAGCCCTGTGCCCTGCTGGTGTCTGGGGAGTGTGTCGCAGTCCTGAGCCTGCCTCCACCTGCGGTGACAGCGTCGAGCCGGGTGGCCGGCCGGCCGGGTGAGCGGCCAGGAGGTGCAGCTCCACACTGTGGGGCTCAGCCCTCAGCCCTGGGGCCCTGGAGCGCTCGCGGTGGTCACTTTCATTATCAGGACCCTGCTCCCCACTGCGCCCCGCAGGCGTGCTGCCCTCTCCTGCATTGTCAGCCTGGCTTCCTGCTTCCCACCGTGCCTGCTGGCTGGTGACCCGGCAGGCGTGCTGCCCTCTCCTGCGTCACCAGCCTGGCTTCCTGTGAGAAAACCTGAAGCCTGCTCTGTCTGGCTCCGCCTGGTTCTTTCCAGTTCTTGGAGCCAGACCTTGTGCCTTTGCTCCCAGGCCTGCCTGCCCCCCACTCGGTGCCAGTAAGTCTCCCGGGCCCACGGCAGGTGGTGGCGCTGGCTCCTGCTGTTCCACGTGAGACGGTACGGTGGTCACAGTCTGAGTGGCAGGGCAGAGTTAGCTGCCCCTGCTGCAGGGCCGGCAAAAACTGCAGAGGGAGGTGTAAGAGCAGGGACGAGGGTCAGGAGGAAGGACTGGCATGACAGTGGGACCCGAAGGCTCACCGACGGTACTGGGGCAGCACTGTGTGGTTGTGGAGCCGTGTCCCTGAGGAGCCCTCCAGAGTCTGGAGACCGCAGTCCTGACAGTTGTCTTCCTTTTGGCCTATGCATCGGGACCTGCGGATGCAGTGTCCATGTCACATCTCTGGAAACACCTGGAGCCTCTGTGTCCTTTGTGCTGTGCTTGGCGTCCAGCTTTCTGGTTTGCTTCCAAGCCAACTAGGGTGCTGCTGCCTCTTACCGTCTGCATTACCCTAAAGTCTTTGATCAGTGGCCACTAGGACAGCTGGACACTCAGTGGGCCAGTGAGTGACCAGCAGCCTGCCCTCCGGGCCTGGGGTCAGGGCTCTTGGGCAGATGTCTGTCCTGTGTGACAGCGAGGTTACCACTGGAACCTGCAGGTCTGACTTAACTAGCTTAGCCTGCGAGGTCCTCGCAGCCTTGCGTGAACCCTAAATGCTGTCCAAGCTCGAGGGGAGAGGTCAGCACCTGGTGTGGGTGGGCAGGTCCTGGAAGGACCCCGTGTACCCTGGCAGCTGAAGCAGGGACTGCTGGGAAGCTCCACTGTGTGTGTTGGGTGTAGTGGACAGCTGCTTTCTGTCCCCTGGCCTGACCTTCATTGTGCAATCCAGGAGGTGGCTGTGGACCTGGTACCATGGCCTTGGGTGGCCTCGCTGGCTGTCGTGGCAGCCCCACTTCCCGAGTGTGTGCCCTCTGGGCACCTCTAGGCCACCTCTCTCCCTTTCCTTTGCTGTAGTCTGCAAGAGGTCTTGCTGGGATTACGAAGCTGCCCCTGGGTGTCCAGCCCTGTCTCCGTTACCTCACTTCACTCATCCTGTTGGTTTGTTCTGCTCTGGCCATGTGATTCACTTAGAAACACACCTTTTTCTTCTGTCATGCCATTTGCCTCCTAATTTTAGAGTGCTCTGGGGCACCAGTGCCAGCTGTGTGCAGTGCGGTGTGGGGGGCCAGCTGCATGGCCATGGCCAGTCCAGACACAGGTGTGCTCAGCCCTGCGGGGTCTGTTGCTGTCACACAAGATGCCGGAGTCCAGCTGCGGCAATGTGCAACCCCGTCATCCCAAAGTTTGGGGAACATGGGACCCACTGTTATCAGCAGGGCCTGAGTGGGAGGTGGGGGCGAATGGGGAGGGAGGACATATACCTCTGTCCCCGGAAAGCTGACTGAGCAGGCCCCGGGCAGCTCATCATGCTGTAGGGAAGAAGCGTGGGAGGAGACTTCGCTGGCTGGGGAGGTGCCTCCGGGTCACTGAAGCCCTGTTCATTGTGCACTGGCTCAATGAGGCCTTGTCATCTGTCTGTCGCACTGGGTAGACGCGGAGGAAAATGCTAGCCTTTCTTTTTTGGGGTCAAAATTGGAAAACAAAGCGAAAAAACACAATTACAACCTTTTAGAAGCTATCTACATGACTCCCCTACCATTTCTTTTTTGCCCCTTCCTGTGTCCAAATGTCCCAGCTGTTAAAGGTTGTAGTTTTGGGGGAGCATGGCCTGTCCATGGGAGGAGCAGTCTGCATGGGGACCTGTGGCTTCCACGAGACCATGCATGCTCAGCCCCGTGTAGGGCGACTTGGATGTGGTGGCCAAGCTGGTGTCACGTCATGCATCTGGAGCCGTCTTTGCTCCTGCAGCCGGGGTAGTGGGGAAGATTTGTGTATGCCCCGATCTTTCTAGGGACGAGAGATGAAATACAGGGAGTGGGACATTTTGGCCATGTGTCCATTGTTTATGGAGCCGTCAGTTCTGCTCTGCCAGGGTGCAGGTCCCTCCTGACTGCCAGGGACCCGGGCCTGCTCCTGGCTGGCCCCGACCTGCTGTGGTGCAGAGGCTGAGCAAAGGAGTGAAGTGCTGCCGAGACCCAGCTGCCACCGTACGGCTCCTGGCGGTCACTGGCAGCTGGACCTGTCCATCTTCTCTATGCCAGCGCTGTGATGGGTTCAGAACCAGAGTCTAAAGCAGTGCAGGCCTGGGGAGGAAGTGCACAGGAAGCACCTGTCCCTTGCCAGCAGCCAGGGAAGCCAGCTTGGAGGCAGGGTCTCTTGAGGTCCGGCTCAAGGTGACCATGCAGTGAGGGCTTGGGCCTGGGCTTACCCTCCAATCTGGACAGGGAGGACCGAAAAGGTGGCTACTGGTGTATGTCCTGGACCCTGCTTGGGTCTCACCTGATCACAAGCAGATTACACCATTGGGCACAACTAGAATCTGCCCCCGACCCTGGACACCCCATTGGCCCTCCTGCCATCCTAGAGCAGTGTAGGGTGACAGATCTGGTGTTGCCAAGCGGCTGTCAGGAGAACACGGTGGTGACAAGGTCCTGACTTCTGTTCACACCGGGTGGCTGCTTCTGGCATCTGCAGCGTTTCTAGCACCAGGTGTTGGCCTGGGCAGCCCTGATCACAGGATGCGTTGTGGCCTGGCTGGGAACACTGGGAACGAGGCGAGGTGAGCCCCAGCCCCGCGGCGGGCCTGCTCACCCGGGTCTCAGCGCGAGACATCTGTCCAGCCTCCTGCTGCGCTGTATCCGGCACAGGAACTGCGCTGCCAGGTCCTGCCTGACGTGGAACCTCTGGAAACAGTCACCCACACCTTGCTGTGTGGCTGGAAGTCGCTGTCCCTGCACCTTTTGTCCTGTGCACTGCGCTGGCTGGAAGGGGAAGCAGGGCCCACAGGAGATCAGGGGCCCTACTGAGCCCCCTGGGAGCTGCTGGATCTGACGAGGACCTGGTCTGCTCCTGGCGTCTGGTTGGGGAGACGCTCTGGGGTGGGTGGCATGATGACATGTCCCCATCCTGCGGTTCTCAGAGGCTCCCATGTGCCATGGGGTCCTCCTCTCTGCTGACCTCAGGACCCCGCCATGGGCTGCGGCTTGCCCGGCCAGTGAGGAGGCCTCAGCAGCATGGCTGGGGCAGTCACCACTGGCTGGCTTCCCTCTTCGATGCGAGGACACTGTTCAGGGTGACCCCTTTGAGTTGCCCAGGCTGGCTGAGCGGCGGCACTGGCTGGGGTGAGTGCGGCGGTGACACAGGAGGGCACGCAGTGCCTTGTGCCATTGCAGGGGAAGGGCAGAGGTGAGAGCGGGCTGGCAGGCTGCGCCTGGCTCTCAGGAGGATGGCACCACCCTGGCTCAGATGGTGATGGAATGGCTCAGCTGCGAACAAAGGGAACACAGTAGAGGCCAGCTCCCAGGTCAAAGGCATTTGGAAAGTATGAGGCTCGAGGAGGCTGAGGCAGGGAGGGTCACGTGTGCTGGTGGCCCCTTGTGCTCTGGCCAGGACAGGGCTAGTCGGAGAACAAGCTGGCGAAGGACTTCCTCAGGTTGCGGATGGTCTCGGCCTTGGCCTCATCCTCACTTGGGGTCCCATGTGGGGAGGCGTCTGATGTGCTGAGGCTGTTGGTCAAGGACTGGGATTTGCTGAAACAAAAAGGCAGGGTTCAGTGCTGAGACCTAGACTCCCGGGAAGTGGGTGTGGGGCAGCGAGGCCGGAAGGCTACAGGGAGCTGTTAACTGAATTCTGGGGCCCAGAATCGGGGTGACTCTGCCTGGCCGCCTGGCATTGTGCAGCGGGCACAGCTCTAGTCTTCTCTGTATGTGCGGACGCGCATGCTGGGCTGGCTGTGGCGTGCGCAGTGTGGGTTCCTGGGGCTGCAGCCCACGCCCACCCCAGACTCTGAGGCTGCAGCTCCTGCCCTGTCTGAACGGGCCCCAGGCCCTCCTGGCTCCGCTGTCCTGAAGCTCTGCCACCCCCAGCCCCGCCCCAGTGGGAATGGTCGCCCTTCTGAGTGCTGAGCAGTGCCCGCTGGCAGCACCTGCTCTCAAGCGCTTGCTGGGTGGCCAGGCCCAGTGCTGAGGTAAGCATGGCAGGCCCTGCCCGGCTGCCCGGGAGGCTCACAGTCCAGGGCTGTGACCGGGCTGGGGGTGGGGAGGAGCAGGAGGAGGAGACATGCAAGTGGCGCAGCTTGTTGGACTTTGAGTTTTTAAAGCAGGGTCTTGCTATGTACTCCAGGCCTGCCTTGCACTCACTTCAGTCCTCCTGTCTCAGCCTCCCGAGTGCTGGGGTCACAGGTGTCTGCCTCCGTGACCAGCTTGGCACAAGTTTTTAAGAGCACCTGCTCGTGTTAAGCTGGAACCCCTCCAAGCAGGGCTGGTTTCCCTGGCAGCCTCAGCCAGTTGGGGTGGGGGGAGCACTAATGGCCCGTCTCTGGTCGGCATCTGCTGACTCAGGCTGAATAAACCGGTCCTCAGGGGCAGGGGGTGTGACCTGCAGTCGAGGGTCGAGGGTCGGGGGGCAGGGGTGTGACCTGCAGTCGAGGGCTTGCCTGCCATGTGCAGGGCTCCCCGTGTCACCATAGCAAGGCAAAACAAAACAAATGCAGTGGTGCACATCTGAAGTCCCAGCACTCTGGGAGGCTGAGGCAGGGAGATGAGAAGCTCGAGCCCATCCTGGGCAGTTTAGCAAGCTTACCAGGCCCGTCTTAAAGCAGCTACAAGGGCTGGGCACTGAGTTCATTCTGCACCCTGAAGCAGCAAGCGGGAGGACTCTTGTTGTCACTCTAGTCAGTGGCCAGGCCTGGCTGCTATCTGAGAGCCCTCACCTGCCTGGGCACAAGCTGGGGTGACCCTTTCCCACGGCGACAGCCGTGCATCTGTGTGATGGACGGCCTGACACGCATGTTAGCACCCCCCCCCCCGCCCTGGGGTGATGCCTGTGTTGCGTGTGGACACCATGAAGTGACTGAGACCACTCGGCTCTCCCCGGGTGTAGCAGCGCTCTGCCTTGGGGGCCGTGTGTGGCTGCCGAGTCCTGCTGCCTGCCACAGGTGCCGGGTAACGCCTGCCAGACAGGAAGTGTGCAGCAGAGCCACGTCAGGGGTTTCCCTCCATGGGTGCCGCAGTTGGGAAGTGGGTCTCCAAGGTTCCCATTTGCAGCACTGCCTGTAAGGCTGTGTGTGTGTGCATTAGCAGGCAGGCGCTGTGCCGCTGGGCCACCTCCCCGGCCCCATGGCGCACTGCTTAGATAAAGCATGCTGTAGCCAGCTGTGCAGTGGAGAATACCACACAGCCGTGAAAAAGAAATGTCAGTGAACTGGTGGACGAGCTCCAGAACTTACTGTGACGCAAAAGGCCAGGAGTGAAGGGTGTGGGCGCTACACTGGAAAAGGGGGGATCAGAAGGGTGTTTTGTTTTTTGTAGTACTGGAGACTGAATTCAGCACCTCTGCCCTGAGCTACAGCCCCAGCACCATCCCATGTAAATTCTGCGACAGGGACTCAGTAAGTTTCTAAGTTACGCAGGCTGAGCTTGAACTTGGGATTCTTTCCTCAGCCTTCTAGAGTACTGGGATTATAGACTGTTGGAGAGCGTTGAAGCTGAGTACATGTGCAGGGCTGTGGCGTGGCCCTGGCGTGGCTGAACTGAGAGCGAGGAGACACCTCAGGGGGCCAGACAGGCCACCTGGAGACCTTCTGGATAGTTATTCTTGATTAGCATTGTCTGTTGCTCTGAGGGGCCTTGAACCCTCCCGAGATCCTGCTCAGGTTTCCTCCACTGCCCATTCAGCTTGTTCTATTAAATACGGGCTGCCCAGGGTCAGTTGGCTGCCGGCTAGCAGGGTTACCAGCTCTGCCCAGGATCTCACTCCTCCTGCAGCCCTAAAGACGGAGCCGCGTGTCTCATTCCTTTGAACATTCGCTGTGCACCCATCCAGAGGGTTGGGGGTCTAGGTACAGACCCCAACAATACTGAAGTGGCACTGAAGTGGCATGTCTGTTTTTGCATGAGAAAGGTCTGGCAGGACACGGGGAACAAGGCAAGTGGTCACCTCAAGAGGCCGGGGGAACAGTGCACTGGGAGGGAGGGAGGGGCAGGAGGGAGGTCTTCATGGGGATTTTGCACTGCTGGGTCTGTTGCCCACTTTGTAAAAAGTCACAGTGAGTCTGATCCCTGAACCTGTGTCCTGGATCCCCTCCTGGCCTTTCTGACCCCAGGTTCTCAGCCTCTGGGTCCCGGGTCCCCTCCTGGCCTTTCTGACCCTGGTTCTCAGCCTCTGCTGCTCCTCTGCACCTGGGTTGAGGGCAGCGGTGGCTGCTAAGCTGGAGGTGGACAGTGGTGGGCAGCAGGCAGAAGAGGGTGCTCCCGCTCTCCAGCTGCACAGGAGGCGCCTAGGGGAAGCAGCACATGACCTGTCACTGTGCCCACGCAGACCTGTGCAGTGCCTGTGTCTGTTCTCTCATGAGCTGGGCTCGGACAGGCGGCTCGCTGTGCCCTGGAGCCTCTCCTGGGGCTTCTGCCCTTCAGGAGACGAATTCCACCACGTGGGTGAGCAGGGCCTCGCCTTGGCAGCCCGACAGCCTCGTGTGCATGGGCCCTCTGGGACCACCCGTTCCCAGGGAAGCTACCACAAGAGGATACCCAATAGCACAGGGTTGCCAGGGCTGGGAAATAAAAACATAGGGTCCCCAGTTATGTTTGAATTTTAGGTGGAAAACTACATGATTTAAAAAGTATAAGGAGTCTTGCTGAGCACGATGGTACATGGTTGCAACTCAGCACTTGGGAGGCAGAGGCAGGAAGATCTTGAGTTCAAGGCTCTATACTGAGTTAAAGACCAGCCTGGATTACATGGCAGATTTCTTTAAATAAATATACAGTATAAGTATATCCCAGGCTATCTGGGGCCTCCTTACACTCCAAATGACCCCTCTGAAATCCCATCTTCCGGTCATGCCTTGTTTTATCCCGTTCTCCAGGATTCACTAGCAGAAGAACCGGCCAGCTGAGCCCAACCAATTCAGAACAAACAGAAAATGGTTTGCTTTCTTATTCCAGGAAGTTCTGGGGGGCTGTGCAGGAAGAGGTGAGGGGTGTGTGCTCACGGAAGGGTGTGGGCTAACACTCCCTGGAATCCTTGGAGGGCTCCCTGGTCCACCTTCCTCAGACCAACCCTGCCTGCACCCTGGCTCCGCCCTCAGGTCCCTGGAAGCACTTACTTGAGGTGGGGGTGGGGCGCCGCTGTCTTCTTGGGGTCCTCTCCCTGCTGGGAGGCGCTGCGGCTCTGAGCAGGCAACCGGGGATGGGACGGGAGGGTGGAGCCTGGCTTGGAAGCCTGGCTCGGGGAGGTGCCCCCCGAAGCCCGGGCCAGCTGCGGAGAGCCCGGGGACCTCTGCAGCTGGGGGGACACGGGCTGGGGGCTCAGTGGCTGCTGGCCCTGTGGGGAGAGCCGCTGTTGGGAGGGGCTTCCAGATCTGGGGAGCTGAGGAGACTGAGCCTGGCGAGGGCCCCCTGCGGGTGAGAGAAGAGAGGTGCGTTCAGATGGGTGCACTGGGGGACGCGGGGTGCACAGTGCTGTCCCCACCAGCGAGGACCGGTCCGGAGGCGCCAAGCAGAGCGTGCATGAGACCCGTCCATGTCCTGGAAGGCGCCGCGGTCCCCCGGAGGAGGTGGCAGGGGGCGCCAGTGACGCCGGTCGGCCTTAATCGCAGATGCTGGGTGCGCACCACTAAAAAGCAGGCGAGGGCCACGCGCTTTTACCCTCGGCACCCGGTGCAGCGCCCCCCACCTGACGTTCGTGCGGCTGCACTTGGAGACCAGGTCAGTAAGGGGCGCAGCGAGACGTAGGGTGGCCCGGATCCACTGAGCTGGGCTCTTGCAGGAAGGGGGGACACCAGGCACGCGGGTGGCCCTGAGCACCGGAGAGCTGAGGCTGAGAAACCAGCGCTGCAGGCCGGGCCACGGCTCTGCGGCTCCCACGGTGGCCTGGGGCCGGGTGGTGCCGGACGGGCTCCGGGGACGCTGTGAGTTCTCCTGTCACTGCCAGGCAGCACCGAGGAGAGCGCGAAAGGAACCTCCCCGCGCTGTTTAGGGTTGCTCTCCGCACTTGGGCGGAGCCTCAGGAGCAGCCCGTCTCTTGCTTTAGAGGTCGGGGGTTGAGCTTCTGCTCAGCACCCCAGGCGGACAGAGCCTCCGGAGAGCTCCCGCTGGGTGTGGACGCAGAGGTCACTAGGGGCTGGGCCGGGTTCAACCTTGGAGCCTCTTTCTCCGCCCCCTCCTCCCGCTCCCCTCCTCCCGCTCCCCTCCTCCCTCCTCTTCCTGCTACCCACGCAGGGCTGCCCGGGTCCTTGCAGGTGCGGCCCTGAGCAGGTGCAAGGCCTGGATGGCCCCAGCGCCTGCATCGCAGAGCACCTGCCGAGGGCGTGGCCGCGTCCACACCTGCCGAGCTGGCCAGCCCCCAGGCGGTCCTTAACAGCGGCTGTGGTGATGGTGAGGTGGGGTCGCCAGCCTCCCTCTCTCTCCTTACAGCACTTCTAGATGGGGTTTGCGGGACCTGAGTGGGTCGAGGGATGGGCCTGGTACCCGGCTGTGGCTCAGGGACAAACGCGCAAAAACACTTGCTTAAAAATCTTCCCACTTGAGAAAGGCAGTTTGCCCACCCTCTCGGTAAGCTGCCCATGCCTGAGCTGGGAGGAGAACCAGCAGCTCCAGAGATCCGACCATGGAGGGACTCGGTGCCCAGCGCACAAAGGCAGTCTGCCCACTCTCCCAGAAGGGGCCCCTGGCCTGAGCTGAGAGGAGAACCAGCAGCCCCAGAGCTCCACCACGGAGGGACTCAAGGCGCAGCACAGAAAGGCAATTTGCCTGCCCTCTTGGCAAGCACCCCTGGCATGAGGCAGGAGAAGACTCACTCAGTGGCTCCCAGGAACCTATTGGTGAGCAGGCTAAGAATCAACCCACCACCACCACCAGTTGGCAAGTGAACCAGAGATCTAGACATCTCTTGAGAGGTTGACCATATGCAATGTAGTAAATAGCGGGGATTTCCTTCTACCATCTCTTTGAAGGCAAATATTGTTATCACTGTTTTGCTTTGTTCTGATTAATGATATTGCTCTAGTCAATGTTTTGTTTTGATAAGTTCTAGAATGTCCTCTTTTTCCTTTGATTTGGCTATACCTGATTGAAAGAACAACTGTGAAGATAACGGGATATGCTACGGTACCTACGACTGTTAGGCCAGTAACTTGTTGAAGGTTCCTGTACCAGTTTCACTGTACTCTCTCAGTTGGCCTTGTTCCGTCTTGTTGTTGTATTTTGCTAATAATAAAAAATTAAAATAAAAAATAAAAAAGTAACAACAAAACAGATCAGTAAGGTACTGAGCAAGCTGAAACACAATATAACTAGACAGATAATGGACTTGAAAAGCAAAAGGAGGAAAAGAAAGTGCTCTAAAGGATATAACTGCATGTATGTTTAAGTGTGTAGGATTGATGACCATGTTGCTAAGTTTTTGTTGGATCCTTGAATGGAGCTGTTTGCAGCCTCACTGTTTAAGGTCCACCTTGTATGCTTTAATTTTGTAACTTGAACAACTATATCCAGAAGACAATGTGTAGTTTATCAACTAGTGATTTCTTACTGTTTTTTTCTATTCTTTTGAAATTCTGTATTGTTCCTTCCCTTTTTTTTTTGTTTTGCTTTTTTTCCTCTTTAAATAAAATTTTTAAAAAATCTTCCCACTTGACACAAAGCCAGCCCAGGGACTATTTCCCTAAAGAGGACAAACAAGGAGAAAATAGCTCAGACTCCGAGGCCCTGGGGGCCACTACACAGAGGAGGGGGAGGGGAGAGAGAGGAAGAGTGGAGGGGGAGGGGAGAGGGAGGGCCCAGGAAGCCGTGGAGCCCTGCTCCCCACCACAGACCCCAGGCTGGCTGTTCCTAGAACTTTGGGCCATCAGGAGAGGCTGGAGATGGGCAGGGAGTTTAAGATAAAATCAGATGTTGAGCTCCCCTATGGCCCACCCCTGGAATCCCAGCACTTAGGAGCTGAGGCAGGAGGATCATTGCAAAGTCAAGGCCAGCCTGAACTCATAGTGAGATTCTGTCAAAAGCAAAACAAATCTAGGTGGTAAAGAAAAATTCCTGCTTTTTAAATGTTGGCTACATTTTTGTGCTTTAAATCCATTGCAAGCTGGGTGTGGTCAGGCACACCTGTAATTCCTGCAGTTGGGAGGCTGAGGCAGGAGGATCATTGCAAATTCAAGACTAGCCTGGGTTACAAAGTGAGCTCAACTGAATTGCCTAGTGAGACCTGGTCTCAAAAAGGTAAGAAAAAAAAATCCATGGCAGGTGAAAAAAACATTTGCTTTCTACTTTTAAGTGTCTTAGCCCTGTCCCTGGTCTGATGACACCTTCCATACCTCACTATTTCCTGAGCCCTCTCATGCCCCAGGGCCTGTGAGATGCATGAGTTACTCCTCTTCTTGGCAAACCAAACTCCTCCTATTTCTTATTTGAGAACCCACAAGAAGTATTAGCTGAAAGAAAGTGTTTACCTATGTACAGAATCGATGTTAAGAAATGAAGTTTATTAAAAGAAAATTTCCCTTTGAGTTTGAGAAAGAACAATGACTGAAACAAGTTAATAAAGTACTCTTCAGTGGAGAAATTGGTGAAAATGTGTTTTTAAATTAGCCTTATTATTTTTAATCTATATGTTAATTTGTAGAGCATTTTCTTTAGTTACCTGGATTGGCTTTAAGTTGATTATTATTATTATTATTATTTTTGGTACCAGGGATTGAACTCACCACCTTGTGCTTGCTAGGTTGGCGCTTAAGCCACTGAGCTAAATCCCCAGCCCCAAATTGATTATTTTTTTTTTAACTCACTAAAAAGTGCTTCTGGCTGCGTGTCCTTAAAATAACATCTCTTTGTCATATGTGTTTCTGCTCTGGGCCAGAGAGAAAGTCGGGAGGGTAGGCTTTCGGGCTCTACAGGCCTGGCCGGTGGTGGAGAAGCCACTCCCACTTGGTCCCATGGGCACCGCCTGCCATTAAACACAGCAGATGCCCCTCCCTCCTCTGCCTGTGTGGAAACCGAGGCTGCTGTCACTGCCAGGATGGCAGAGGCAGGAGACACGGAACTGGACTCATTCGCACACAGCTCATTAGGGTTGGTGCCTAAGTGTCCCCGCAAGGCCACATGGGAAAACTTTGTCCACAGCTGATGGCACTGTGGGATGGGGCCCATGGAGGGAGGAAGGGCAGTCACTTCGGGTGAGCCTCAGGGGGCCTCCTGGCCCTGGGCCCCTTCTGCAGTCTCTCTGCTTCCAGCCATCGTGCAGTGAGCAGCCATCCCTTCACCTGCTTCTGCCACCACCAGGAAACTGGGCAGTGACCATGACTGGACTCCTGAAGCCCTGAGCCCACAGGACCCCCTTGGGTGCTGTCACAGCAGCGGGAGGTGACCCACACAGCTCCCAGCACCATTTCCTTTTTCTTCCACGCTTTTTGCTCTTCCCAGAAGTGAGAGGAGCCGGAAGCCACCTCGTGCGGGGACGCCACACATCAGCATTCGGCAGAGACGGCTACTTCATTCTGCAGTGATCTGAGCTTTTCAGCCCTGGGGATTTGTCAGAGTATGGAGAACAGGAGAAAATGGGCTGGAGGGAAGGATGGAAGACTGTGGACTCAGTGGGCAGTTGGCCCTGGCTGCAGGCGACTGTGAGGAAGTGATAGTGTCACAAGGAAACACCCTGAGCTGGAGGGCATCGGGCCTGGGGTTTTGATGAATGTGGTATCAGTTGGTGGCCAGGTATAATTTTGATAACTGTGCATGTATTTTGGGGTGTGTTAGGGAAAGGGTCAACTTTGAGTTCATATGAAAATATAAGCTGATATAAAGGAATAGATTGAATAAGTGACAGTAATGGGGGAAGGCAGGGAGATGGGGAGAGGACATTACTGAGGCCTGGGTATGAGGAAGCCCGCTGCTTAGTCGGTCCAGGGGCCCGAGTGAGACTGTTACAGGCAGCTGAGCCAGTTAGAAATATCATAGGCCGTCAGACAGGGCTGGGCCCTCAAGGAAGCCAGCACAGAGCACCAGATGCCTGATGACCTTGGAGGAGACACACACCTCTTGCTGTGGGTCAGATCTCAGGACAAATGCAAGCACAGCCTTAAGTATAATCCTTAGGGATTAAGTCTGGATCACCTTACACCCACTTTACAAATTCCCATTTTCCCCACCTTTCAGCCAACTAATCTCATGGTTTTCCTCTATAAAAGTCCCTGGAAAAGACAAAGTCTTGGGCAACCTGCTTGGGATCCCCTTCTGTCTCTTCAGACAGAAGCTTTCTTTCTCTCAATAAATACATTCTACTCTTCACCTCTGTTCCTAAAATTCATTCTTTGATTTTAGAGAACACGAACTCACAGACATAGTAGGTCAGGAGTCTCATTCCCCTATAGCATTTGGAGGTCCCACTGAGATCACTGGATGGAGGTGAGCATTTGCTTTTGTTTCTTAGACTCTGGACTGGGACTCATTTAGGTAACAAATTTTTATGCTTCAAATTTTGCTTTGTCTTTGCCAGTTGTTTATAACTATTTGTGATAATTGCTTGCTATTTGCCCATTGTTTTTAATTGCTTTGTTTCATATAGTTTTATTAAAATAATGTGAATCTAAGTTAAAACATCCCAAATTTATAATGGTATTTCTTTAATGGTATATTATTATTTTTTTCTTATACAAGTTAAATTTAAATTGGTTGCTAAAGTCACTGGTACTCCTTGCTTGACTGTATTTAGACAATAGCACTAGAAAAAATATTAGAACACCTCTGACAGGCTTTAAAATGGTTCTTCTTGTGAAAGCCTAGTTCAGACTTAGAAAACATACATGCCTACATTAAAAAACCGGGACTCCTTCCACCATTTAAGCAGCACTAGGCTGGTAGCTGGTCTTCAGACTTGGAGGACAGGTCTCACTGAGACAGACTGGCTCTGAGCCTCCTCTGTACTCTAGAGGAAATGCCAGGCCTGTTCTGCCTCAGTTTCCCACCTGTGACTTTACCTCTACTCATTTCCCACTTTACACTTTCCTTACAGAGGCGTGTGAAGTGAGAAGGACTCTAGACTATTCAAACCTTTTCCTTCTTAGTTAAGCCCATAGAAAATGAGTGTTTGCTAATGCTGAAGACAGGGAAGTCACCTTAGATAAAGGACACATACCCCATCTCTGGGTCAGATGAGACATTGATCAGAAATGTGCCCATCCAGGAGAACACACATAAGATACATGTCCTGGCTCAGTGTTCTGGACAAATCTCCTTTGGAGATTAAACCAGAGGCACAGTGGGGAGAACTGGTTTCCGTGTGATAGTGGAAGAAGCTATCCCCAGAAGCAGCACACATAGGGGACCTACACACATTAGAATAAGGAGGCTCTCCAGACTCTCAAATTGTGGACTTTAAAACCTTTATTGTAAAGCCATAGTAGGTGATGATCTTGCTCAGGCTTTTAACTATCCCTTATAGAATTCTGACAAACAGTGGTTACTCTGCCAGCTAATTAATCACTCTTATAGCAGCTGCCTCCCTCAAAAACAGAGGCCAGCTTTCCCCAGCATCTGTTTGGTGAATCCCCATTGAAGCCAATGGAGTCAATGGAATGTTGACCAGACAGACAGCTGGATTCCTTTCTGGAGACTGATCTCTGGTTATCTGAGCTGATAGAAACCGAGAACTGAAGGTTCCTGGCCAGGGCAACTCTCTGGTGGACAGCCGAAAGTTCTTTGGACATTTGCTCAAGACCACTGAAAATCTAGTAGACCAGGAACTCTCACTAATCCTTTCAGTGGATTTTCAGATTACTTAGATTACCCCTACCTTCAAAGATAAGACTGAGGTAGCTCTCAACAACTGTTTACATTCCACAGCAGCTAGTAGGCGAAGGATTTGCCTAAGAGTTAATTAAGAGTAAATAGGCTTTTCTTTTCTGTGTGCCTAGAAAATTGATGTGCCTTTTTCTAATGTAAACTGTGATTGCTAGATAATTTGTAAATTTAACCTGTGAGCTTCAAAGATAAAAATCTAAATGAAGTATAGCCTTATCCTGTTACTAGGAAAGGTTACCTAGGTAATTAAGTGGGAGACAAATGCCTGGAGACTCCTTTGCCCAGGACACGGAGCAGGGCTCCTCCAGTCAAGTGTTCTACCTATCTCTAGAGGAAAGGAGAAAAGGATTCCTACTTCCAACTCACCTTTTAACATATGCTCCCTTCCAATAAGCAAAGTAGTTTATGACAAAGTTATACTTCTTTCTTTAAGCATTCCTTATTGAAACAATGTCCATGAACTATCTGGGAAAATAGGACTGCGCCTCAGGCTGAGGGTGGACCGGCTGACCATCTTCCGTTCTCTCCAGCCGGCATCCACCTGCTCTGGAGCAGTGTCAACCCAGGGACGCCTAGGGACTATTTAGCAAATAAAAAGGGACACCTTGATTATCTCCTTTATTTGCATAGACAGCTCAATTCATAGCTCAGTGAAAAGTCCTGAATTCAATTCTTAGGTACAAAAAGGTTTCCTACTTATGCCTTACTTCTATATTACAGACATAGGCCACACAATGCCAAAGCCCCTTACACCTTTGGAATGCATTCTTATGCACTGGAAGATGTTTGACCCTTCCATGTTGAAAAAGAGACAATTGGTATTTCTCTGCAGGAATGCATGGCCTACCTACCCCCTAGAGCCAAAGTGGAACACAGAGGGAAGTATTAATTATGATGTTCTTTTACAACTAAAATTATATTGTAAGAAAGAGGAAAAATGGTTAGAACTACAGTATGTTAAAATTTTCTTTGCATTAAAAGATAATTCTTATCTATGCTCCAGGTATAATTATAACCCTTATGAGACCACTCCCATTCATAGGTCTCTTTCTCTCAGTGACTTAAAGCAAAGTAAAGTAGAACTAGGAAAATTTTTAGATGACCCTGATAAGTATATTGAGGTCTTTAGAGGACTTACTCAGGTATGTGAACTAGGCTGGAAAGATGTAATGTTACTCTTAAATCAGACATTGACTTCTAGTGAGAGACAGGCAACATTACAAGCTGCTATTGCCTTTGGAGATGAATATCATATTGTTACTTTTAGAAGGCCAGAAGATAGGCAGCCAGGGGAACCACCGGTTCCCACTGGGGCACAAGCTGTTCCTATCCAAGACCCCAAGTGGCCTGCCGACCATACAGGAGATTGGAGCAGGAGACATTTTCAAGTGTGTATTCTTGAAGGTGTAAAAAGGACAAAAGCCAAGCCTTCTAGTTAGTTTAAATTGTCAGCTATTTCTCAGGAAAAAGGTGAAAACCCCTCTGACTTCTTAGGTCATTTATCAAAGACAATAATAAATCTATATGTCTATAGATCCTGATTCAATAGAGGGACAGATTTTGCTTAAAGGCATGTTTATTACTCAGTCAACTCCAGACATTAGAAAAAGCTACAGAAGATCGCCTTTGCTCCAGAGAGTTCACTTGATGCTGTAGTAAAAGTTGCCTCCTCAGTATTTTATAACCATAATGAGGAGACAGCCAAGGAGAGGAAACAAAGAGACCGAGTGCAGGCAGCTGCCTTATTGCAGCACTAAGGGAAACAGACCCCAGGTCTGATTCTCGGGGTTCCAAGAAGAATCCAAAGACAACACAGACCTGCTATTGCTGCCACAAGCCAGGTCACCTTAAGGGGGACAGCACTCAGAATCCCTGGGCCATGCCCTGACTGCAAAGGTGACCACTGGAGGTTGGACTGCCCTCGGAGGCCAAGGCCCCAGGGTTCAGACCCATCCTATCAGTTGGTCCAGCAGGACTTAAGGGCCCCAGGACACTTGCTGCCCTCTCCCTCTGGCCGGACTGTCATCTCCACAGTGGAGCCCCAGTTAATCATGACTACAGCAGGAAAAGAAACCAACCTATTGCTGGATATTGGTGCAAGCCTCTCAGTCCTTCTTTTCAATCCTGGCCTTCCTTCCAGTCACCACACCTCAGTGAGAGGAGTCATTGGCAAGGAGGTAATTTGTTATTTTTCACAACCCTTAGGCTGTAACTGGGATGGTTTTCTTTTTACACATTCATTTTGGATTATGCCTGAAAGTCCAGTTCCCCTCTTAGGAAGAGATATTTTATCATGTTTAAATACTGTGATATATGTGCACCAACTCAGGTATGCTGCCTTCCTCTCGTGGAGACAGAAATAAATCCTGGAATGTGGGCAACTGAAGGTAAAATAGGTCAATAAACCCACAGCACCAAGCATCTCAGTTAACAAGGACTGTGCTCCCCAAGGGTTCAGAGAAAAATACTCCACATCTGTTTAGACAAGTGCTTTCCCATGACTTGGCATGTTTTGAGTGTTCCCAGGTCACAATCTTGCAATATGTAGATGACATACTGTCATGTCCCCCCTCAGAAGAGCTCTGTAGCCAAGGCCCTTGTGCTCTGCTAAACTTCCTAGCAGACAGAGGTTACAAGGTCTCTAACCCTAAGGCACAGCTTTGCTGTCTTGAGGTAAGATACTCAGGCCTTGTCGTATCCAAAGGGACCCAAAGGCTAGGAAAGGAAAGGGTTAAACCCATCCTCTCCTTCCCGCAGCCCAAAACTCTAAAGCAGCCAAGGGGATTCCTAGGAGTTACAGGCTTTCGCTGCCTTTGGACACCCAGATACGGGGAAATTGCAAAATATAAGGAGATAGATGATCTTTTATTACAGGCTGTCCTTCAAAATCGGATGGCATTGGATGTTCTAACAGCAGCACATGTCACTTG
Source organism: Hydrochoerus hydrochaeris (assembly GCA_004027455.1). NCBI lineage: Eukaryota > Metazoa > Chordata > Mammalia > Rodentia > Hydrochaeridae > Hydrochoerus > Hydrochoerus hydrochaeris. The sequence continues at coordinate 11,073 of PVLA01003627.1, read as the reverse complement.
TGCAATTGTAAAACTTGTGCAATTGTAAAAACTGAATGCTGTGAACATTCCTGATTCTTCTGCTAATGTCTCAGTAGCTATTTGAGACATTAGACAACAGATTAACAACATGTCAGACTCTGAGCTTCCCTGGACCTTGTCTTTCTCTTCCTTATGGAAAGCAATTACTAGATCCTCTTGGTGGAAATCTTTGTTAACTATACTCATAATTGTCTTATTCTACTCTTTGCCCCATGCATACTCAACTGTTTCTTTGGCTTTGCCTCCTCCAGACTTAAAGCTGGGCACATACCCAAGATGAAAATGCCTGGTGTCTATTGGGAGCCTCTAGACAGGGTCTCTGTGGAAGAACCTCCAACTGCCATTCAAACACTGCGACCCTGTTCAGCCTGAAGCAGCTAGATCAGTCATCGCCCATTACCCTCCATGGCAGCTTGGATTACTTCCTCAGAGGGAAAATGTTACAGGCAGCTGAGCCAGTTAGAAATATTGTAGGCAGTCAGACAGGGCTGGGCCCTCGCAGGAGCCGGCGCAGAGGACCAGATGTCAGATGACCTTGGAGGAGACACTCACCTCTTGCTGTGGGCCAGCTCTCGGGACAGATGCGAGCACGCCCTTAAGTATAACCCTTAGGGATTAAGTCTGGATCACCCAGGCCCACTTTGCAAATTCCCATTTCCCCACCTTTGAGCCAACTAATCTCAAGGTTTTACTCTATAAAAGTCCCTGGAAAAGACAGAGTCTGGGGCAACCTGCTCGGGACCCCCTTCTGTCTCTCTTCAGATCGAAGCTTTCTCTCAATAAATATATTCTACTCTTCACCTCCGTTGTTCCTAAAATTCATTATTCGATTCTAGAGAACATGAGCTTGCAGACATAGCAGGTTGGGAATCTCATTCCCCTGTATCAAGACCACAGCATTGAGCTCTGTGGGCATTGGCAGCAAACCCTTAACCCTCAGGAGGACACGCACTGTGCACTGCATTCTTTCCTTTCCTGCTCGCACGTTAGCTGTCTGACTCACAGATTAAGATTAGGCAGCACAGTGCTGGACAGAAGGTGTTTCCTCCACCCCTGCCTCAGGAGAGGGGGACACTGTGCCCACTGAAGAGAGGTGGGAGGATAGAAACAAGAGCAGCAAGCTAGTGAGCACCCGTGCTTCCGGCCCTCGGCAAGTTTGACCCTGTCTTAAGGTTAAAAAATATGAGTGAAAAGTGCTCTGGGTAAAGCTCAGTGCAAAGGTCTTAGGTTCAATCCTAATACCACACACACAGATTCTTAGCGTGCACCATGCACTGTGCTAGGGGACCTGTCCAGTGCTCCTGCCCAGGGGCGCCAGGGCTTTCCCACTGAGCCACATCCCTGGCCCTTTCTGTACTTTTTATTTTGAGACAGGATCACACTAAGTCTCTAAGCTGGTCAGGCTGAGATGAAACTTGGGATCCTCCTGCCTCAGCCTCCCAGAGTGTGAGGTGACAAGCTATAGCCCCAGACCAGACTCACATCAAATCCCTTAAACAGCAGCCTTCCTCCCTCTGCAGCCCTGGCCTGCAGGGGGCAGCACGCCCCACCCCGCCATCATTCTGACCCTGGGTGGAGTGTGTGGCATCAAGGGAGGAAGACCGAGCTGGAGTCTCTGGAAGTCACCCTCGGCCCCTCTGGGTCTTACCTTGTGGGGACGGGCGTGGCTGGGGCTGTCCCAGCTGAGGACCCAGCTGGCCTTGGCCTGGAGACTTTGCTGGTTTAGTCTGTGGAGCCTGGAGGGAAGAGAAGGAAGCTGCTGTGCTGGCCTGTGCTGGCGCTGCCCTCTGCTTCCTGGCAGGAGGGCGACCTCCTGGAGGGCTTTTACTGCAGGGGAAGCCACATCCTGCTTAGTGCTCTTGCTGTTTGTTTGTTTGTTTGATGAGATGCTTGTGGCCTTGAGCTCACAGTGTAGCCCAGGCTGGCCTCAAACTTGCAGTGATCCTCCTGCCTCAGCCTCCGGAATGCTGGGATTATGGGTGTGCACACCACGGCCTGCTATGGATACATAGTTCTCAGGTGGACCTCGGGGTGCAGCCATCACCCCGGGGGCTGTTCTGGTGGCCAGGCTGCCTGGGGGCCCCAGCAGGTTCTCACATTTAACCTTTCCTCTGGTGGCTGTCGCCGTAGTGTGGGCCTGGGTGGGACCTGCTCTCCTGGGGGGCCTGGGTGACGTCCTTTACAGGGTGCTCTGGTAAGGCCAGGGGGTGCTGTGAGGTGAGGGCCTTTAGGGAGTTGTCATGCATGGGGATGGGGACCCGAGACACAGTGGTCTCCATTGACTGGTGGCCAGGACGCCCACGGAGGATGTGTGACCCCACTCCCCGCAGACACAAATCCACCCAGGCCCAGGCTGGGGACCCAGAAATGACACCGGTCAGTCAGCAGCTCTGCCCACGGACACAAAAGACCAAAGGCCAGGTGGGAAGAGCTCTTCTTCCCAGAATGGAGGTGACCCCAGCACCCCCCAGACTGTCCACGCTCATCTCTCCCCCAGTGTCAGCTTAGAGCCAGGGCTCTGGCCACAGGGCAGGCAAGGCCCCCCCAGCCCCTTCGCCCCTGCCTCACCCAAGGCCTCAGGGTGGAGGGCACCGTGGCCCCTGGCACCAGGAGCTGGCTCATCTTGGACACCACGAGGTCGGCCATCAGCTGCCGGTCGTCCTCCACGTGCTCCCCGATCAGGGGCATCGAGCTGTCCATGACCTGCGGAGACAGACACAGGGGCTTGGTAGGGCCACACGGCCTGGGGGAGCAGCCCCTGTGGGACGAGGTGGTCACTAGGTGGCGCTGTCTCCCATGCAAATCTCCCCTCTGGGACTCCAGCTTTGGCAGTGGGACTGACGTGGCTCCAGATGGGTCCTCATCCATCGCTGGACCTCCAGGCACTGGTGACCGGGCTGCCCCTCCCTGTCCCTGCACCCTCCCTTCCCACCAGCCCCTCGTGGGCTGGGGCCCCCCTGTCCTCTGGCCCAAGGCCCAGGTGGCCACAGAGCTGGAAAGGGCGGGGAGGGGTGGGCTGTTTCTCTGGGCTGCAGGGACCCCGTGCACCCCAGATGTGCAGTGCTCGTGTGCTGGGGGCGCTGAGAGCTCACGCTGGCCCATTCTGCTGCAGACGGATGGAGAAACTGAGGCCGGAGAGGAAGCACTGGCCCGAGGTCCTGGGCAGTCGTCCACCTGCCCTGCTGCAGCCCCCACAGGGTCCTGCTCTGTAACGTGTGTGTCCCTCCCTGGCCTCCCCCAGCTGAGTCCTGGGCCCAGCTGGAGCTGGGGGAAGATGGGAGGGCCCTGGGGGGCGAAGGAGGAAGTGACCGGAGGCCCAGAGCCCGCCTTGAGGCTGGCCCCGGTGGGAGGCTTCGGGGCGACCAGCTCTGTCTCACTGGCTCTGACCAGCCTGGCTTGGGCAGCTGCGGGGACAGCAAGGCTCCTCAGAGGTCCACAGGGACCCAGTCCCAGAGGAAGGAGGCGCCCGTGTAACTGGGACCCTGCCCTGGGCCACCACAGGCTTCCGCCCTGCTGTACTGTCACCGTGGCCGCCACCACCTGAGGAACTGCCCCACCTCCCCGGGTCTCGCTCTGTTCTTTGTTGTAGAGACCAAGAGTCGCCCCAAGGACCGGATGGTGCAGCTCCCCCTGGAGCCCTCACTGCTGGCCCCAGCTCTGTCCCCTGCTCCCGGCAGGCTTGGGGCTCCCTGAGGCCCTTGGCAGTGACACCAAACCTTCCCTCAGGTTGGGCGTCGAGGCTGGGGTCCCAGGAGTGTCCCAGCACGCTGGCCACCACATGTGCACAGGACACCATGTCCTTGCCTTGGGCTGTGCCCGCTGGGCTGGGGCCTCTCCTGGGTGCTGCTGCGTCCTTCCGGGGGCACAGTTCCTGCTCCCTACTGCCCAAACCCTGAGGCAGGGCCCACACCCCGAGTGCCTGGGACATGTTTGAGCTGTTTTCCACCTGCCGCTGCCCCAGCCGCTGCTTTTGTTGAGCGTCAAATCTGCATCTCTGCCCCTGGTGCTGGCAGCGGGAGCGGGGGCCCGGGAGAGGAGCAGTGTGGGATCACAGGGCAGTGACCGTGGGGACAGAGTCATGCTCTGTGGAGCCAATTCTGGGGTGCAGCATGGTGGCGGGCCCCAGGGTCAGTGCCCAGTGGGCAGCCCGGTGGTGAGGGGGTGCATGGGGCTGACAGGGGTTCTCCCCAGGGCCCTCGTGTCTCCCATCAGCCACACTGTGGCTCCCTCATGTGTCCCGTGGTCTGGGAGCCATGAGGGGCATGTGAGGTGTGGCTACGGGATGGCCCAGCCCCCCCCCCCCCGGTCCTGGAGCCTCCCACATACCCCATTTCCCGTGTCTCCACCTCTGACTCTACCCAGCACTGGTTTCTTCCTCTCCTCCTTGCCAGCTGTAGCTCCACGCCCATCCTGTTCACTGCTGTGTCCCCAGAGCCACCCATACCTAGTCACTCGAGCCCCTGAAGTTCATGTTTGTTGAATGACTAAATGATGGAGCCTCTGCAGAGTGACCAGGGAGGTATGTGCTTGTCACACACTGGGACCGTGGTGAGGGTGGATGGAGCAATCTGGCCGAGTCAGCCAGATGATCCCCTCCCCTTAGGCCATGAGAATGATGCCCCCTTCACGTCCCTGTGCCAGAAGCAGGTCCCAGGGGGACCGGGGCTGGGCCTGCACCTCAATGATGAAGTCTCTGCCGTCTTTGCTGTGCACGGCCTTCACCGCGCAGATGTCCAGGCCGCCGAACATTTCCGAGCAGCTGTCCACCCACAGCCGGTACCTGCAGGAGGGCGGATGGACAGGATGGACGGATGGTGAGCACCAGGCACAGGGGCGTCAGAGAGGAAAGATGGGGACACCCGGGGGACAGACTGAAGAGAGGGGGCACCCACACGGCCAGACAGCCACAGGAGACAGACACACGTGCAGCTGCCATGCGGTTTGTCCGGAATACACGGGGACTGTTCAGGCGAATCTCTGCTGCCGCCAAAGACATGCAGTCCTTCCCTCCCTGGGACACACTCGTCCCAGTGTCCTTGCCACGTTCTGCAGCAGCTCTTGGGTCCTCTTTCACGATAACAATACAATGACCACTGCTGCCGAGTGCCACCCGGCAGAAAGGCAGCTCTACAATCACAGCGCTGGTCCTTGTGCCCTAATTCACCGGGTCTGCACGTGTCACTTCCGGCTCCTCCCAGAGCCAAGGGGACTGTGAAAGGGAAACGTTTTGAATTCATGCAGGACATCGAAGAGGCCAGGGCAGCATAATGGACACCCAGGAGAGAGGTGTCCAGAGCTGCTGCAGAAAGGGGCATGGATGTGGGGCGAGCATGCCTGAAGTGAGGGGAGCCCCCAAGGGGCATTTGTGACATGTGACTTACACTATCATAGATTTTTAAAGATCCAAACATTGCAATTTTTAGGGTGTGGTAAAAAATCATCACGCAAGTTTTAATTTTTTAAAAATTACATATATATGCATGGAGGAAGCGGGAGGGAGAAGGCCCGGGATACTCCGGCAGCCCCTGCCGGCCCCATCTTGAGTGTCCAGGTCACCCAGTGCCTGCTGCCCTTTCCCTTGGGAAAGCTGCTCCCAGGGCTCCAGACGCCTCCGACCTTCCCAGATGGGAGCCCTCGGGACAAAGGGCGCATTCTCCCCAGTGGGGACCCGCTGGCCCTGCTGCTTTTGTTCCCATCAGCCACCCGATGGCGGCAAGGCCAGTTTGCTTTGCTGGGGACAGAGCCCCCAAGCTGGAACAAGGAGCGGTTGTCCCCAGCGGGCCCTCGACTCCCCTCCGGGCAGCCCGGGAGTCGCGGGGACCCAGGCAGAGAGCCCTGTACCCTCCGGTGCTGTCTGTGTCTCTGAGTGGGGTCTGGGGGTGGACACCATGCTGCCCCAGTGGGCCTGGGGGTTCTCATGGGCCCGCTCGGGAGGGGGCCGAGGGCAGGCTGAGACTCTCACCACCCTGCCTGGGTGCCCGCCAGGCTGCTGTGTGGCCAGGAAACGCGATGCCCAGGCTTGCAGAGGCTGACTGTCACCCCAGCGGGGCCCTCGAGCCCCGTCCTCTCCCTGAAATGCACCCAGCCAGTCTGTGCTGCTCCACGAGGGAGATCAGGCCCCTGGTGCTTGCTGGGTTGCACACCCCTGCAGCTTCCCTCTTCTGTGAGCCGGGGAGGCTGCCCCCCGCCCCCGTGTTGGCTGTGGCCCAGACCCGGGGGAGGGAAAGGACACAGGCCCCGCCACAGCATGGGCAGCTCCCCCACCAGGCCCTTCCCTGCACAGGGAAGCGGCTGCATGGCCTCTGGGGCACTGGTCAGCCCTGAGGCCAGGAAGTCTGGGTCACCCTCCAGCAGGGCCACTGTCCCCTGAGCACCTGGGGGAGAGAGGTGACTGCCTCAGCCCACGTGGCCCACTGAGCCCGGGCTGAAGGCTCAGAGGACAGACTGTCCCGCTGAGCTGGGAGCTGTGCAGGCTGCCGGGGTTCAGAAGGGTTCGTTACTGCCCTGGGGGCATGTGGCCAGGGAAGGCCCTTCTCCTCAGGCTGCCAGGCCCTCAGCATGGAGCCCTGAGCTGGGCCCTCCCACTCCTCCTGTCTTCCCTCTGCCTTTTCCCCTTCTTTTTTAACTATGGAATTGAACCCAGGGCCGTTGCATGGAGCTGCATCCTCAACCCTTTTGTGTTTAATTTTTTATTTATTATTATTTTATTATTTTGTCTTTTTGAGACAGGGTCTCACTGTGCAGTTCAGGCTGGCCTTGAACTCACTTTGTAGCCCAGACTGGCCTGGGACTCACAATGATCCTCCTGTCTCAGCCTCCCGAGTGCTGGGATGACAGGCATGAGCCACTACTCCTGGTTTAATTTTTTATTTTGAGACAGGGTCTCTCTAAATCTCTTAAGTAATCGGACTGGGAGGAACTTGACAGCCTCCTGCCTCAGTCAGCCTCCCAGTGTGCAGGGATGGTGAGCTCCTCCTTCCTCTTTGCCCTGCCACCAGGCACCCCTCCTAGAGGACCCTTGGCTTGGCCCTGGCCCCCACCCAGGCACACACAAAGGACCGGGCCAACTTATCGCAGGGCGGCAGCCTGCTTGCCACAGGGATTGGCCAGCGGCAGTCACGTGACCCAGCCTGGCCTCGGCAGATAAAGCTCAACTTTGTCCCAAAGGCGCCGGCCGGGGCGCTGAGAAGGGGGCTTCCTGGGTGCAGATGGAGGTCCCATTCTGAGTCCCTGGCGAGGGACTAGGTGTGCGGCCTCGTCTGCCTGGCCCCAGGCTGCTCCAGCAGGTGCTCAGCTGCCTACTACACGCAGCTTCCTGACCGGCCCCTGCCCACACTGACGGCCGGCGGTGAGCCGTCCAAGGGGCGGCAGAGCAGTGCCTGGGGACAGGGACAGGGGACCCCTCGCGTGAAGCCAGTCTCCCCTGCCCTGCCGGCTCCTGAGTCAGGGACGAGCTTCCTCCCTCTCCTGGGCCATGGGACGGTGGGAGACTCCAGGGCGAGGGTCAGGCATCACCGGTCAGCTTCGTGACGCGACACCTCAGTGCCTTGAGCTTTTCCCGCCCGCAGGATGCAGCACCCAGCCCGGCCTGCAGGTGGCGCTGCACCCATGCTCTGGGCTGTGGGTGGTGCTGCCCGCTCCTTGTGCCCGCTCGGCCCCTGGCCCGCACGGTCTCTTACCGCTCGGTCATGGCCACCTGCTCCAGCATGGCCGAGCCTGTGTTGGCCTTCCAGTTCCCCGAGATGGACGTCCTCCTGCGACAGAGCACACATGTTAGGGACTCCCTGGCCACCCTGCCGGCCATGAGGGCCCTGTGCCCGGCATCCAGCCCAAGCTACGGTGCGGCCTTTGGGTGCGGACCCCTCCCCGCTTGGCTTCCCTTGGTGCCCTTCCCGCGATGACTGATGGATATGCTGGATCTTACCTGCTATTTCCTATACCATTTATCTTTACATTTAAAGATTATTTCAAAAAGTGTTGATGCCGTCTGAGAAAATGACCCACCTCGGGGCTGTGGCAATGTCCATGAAGGGCCTGCATTGGGGGCTGGGCCTGACGTCTGGCACTGGCCAGAGATGGAGCCTTTGAGGGCTGTGGCCAAGCAGAAGGTCACGATGCACCCCTTCCCTCCCTTCCTGGGCTTCCTGCTGCCTGGGGAAAGCCGGATCCTTCCCCATGTGCACTGGCCATGATGTCCTGGGCTTCCGGAAGCCCAGCAGAACCAGGGGCTGAAAGTTCTGAACTGTGAGCCCAACTCAACCTTTCCTGTTCTGAAGTTGACCCATCTCAGGTGTCTTGCAACAGTAACAAGAAGCTGACTAACACACTGGGCCATTTGTTTTCGAGGAGAACCAGGGCATGTTTTGCAGACCCCAAAATGCAGGGTCAGGAGAGGAGTGACGACTTTGCCCACTGCGAGGGGCAGCGGGCCACCAGCTGCTGCCTGTCTTCCTGCTGCGCCCCCTCTGCACCGCTCCTAGAGGCGGTTCTACCCTGGCAAGGGCAGCCACCTCCCAGCTTCCCGGGGCACAGCTCCTGCCCTGTCACAGCCTCCCTGCGCTCCTCCTGTGCCCACGTGGACTCTGCTGCCACCACCTTCTCCTTCTCTAGGCCCCACCCGTGGCCCCTCTGACGTGCGCTTCCTCAGAGCCTGCCTTTCACGGCCGGCGATGCTCTTGCCCTGCAACTGCCCTGGGGTCCCGATTTCCCTGAGAGGTCACCGCAGTTCCCTCTGGGGACCGCTTAGGGCCACTCACTCGGTGTCCTGGGACCACTCGCTGCCTTGAGTGGAGGGCGGCACTGGGCAACAGCCACGCTCAGCTCAGGGGAGTGAAGGGTTCTGGGACCCAGTGAGGAGCAGGGGCACCTGACACCCCGCAGGCAGCCGCGGTGCGTGAGCAGGGGCAGGGGACCTGGGCGGTGATGGGAGGGGTCAGAGGGACGTGAGTTTGAATCCGGGTTCAGCACTGGCTGGCAGTGTAACCATGGCAACGTCTCTAGCCTTCGTCTCTTCCCTGGTAAAGTGGGAGTGGCCGGCTGTGCTCCGGGAAGGAAGCAGCCCCATAAATCTCCCGCACAATGGGCGCTGCTCCTATTATTTTGGTAAGCGGAGACAGGAAGAGCTGATGTCGGAGCTGGGGCCGCAGGGACAGGAGAGGGCAATGACGCCAGTGCGGAGCTGCGGCTGCAGCCACGGCTGTCCGGGTGGGGCCTGGGGCCTGGGTACTCCGCTCCTTTTGACCCCACAAACCCTCCAGGCCAGGCACTGCTGTTCTGCTCCTGCTCAGAGCTGGGCCCCACCGGCCGCGTCCCGGCCCTGTGGGCTGTATCGGTGCGGGGAGGGGTCTTGGCGGCGGCTGGAAGGTGTGGCCACCACACCGAGGGGGTGGAGGACAGAAACTGAGCCTGTGTGACAAGTTCCTTAGTCTACTCGGGCTGCTGCAGCAAAATGCCAGGCTGCACCGGTGGCAGAAGACATCCTGCTGGGTGCAGCAGTGCCACCTTGAGCCAGCTACCTGGGAGGCTGAGGCGGACTGAGGGAGGTTCCAGGCAGCCTGGATAACTTAGCAAGAGCCTGTGTCCAAGTTAGCACCGAGACGGCAGAGAAGCCCAGCCCCACTCCGGGGGGGGGGGGTTCCGCCCAGCACCACGCTCACCAGCACCGATGCCTGGGCCCTGGACAAGAGTCCAGCGTTGACTGGCGTGAGCCCTGTGGCTGGGCACGCAGGCGGGCAGCCACGAGAAGAGACCATCGTGGCTGCGATGCACACGCATCTCGTCGCTGCGTTTGCCCGGAGAACCCTGACGCGGTGGTGCGGCTGTGCAGGCGGCCGGCAGGGCGGAAGTTGCTGGGGCAGGGGCCGCACGGTCCGAGGAGCCTCCCTGGCGCGAGCCACCCTGGCAGGGCTCCAGGAAGCCTTAACTGACCACAAACTGTAGCCAAAGAGGCTCCGTGGGAAGGGTGAGGCGATGAGGAAACCCTAAGGAACGACGTGGGGACGAGGTGTCGCCAGGGTCACAGGGAACTGAACCAGGAGGAGAGGTGGGAAGTGATGTCATGCTGGCTGGTGGCACCACACCTGGACGCCCCATGGCTGCGGGGCAGGAGGAGGGCTCCGGGCACCCTGGGGCCGCAGGAGGCGGGAGTCAGCTCCGCACAGAGGCGGGTGGTGGGTGACAAGACAGGGCAGGCCTCGTGCTGAGCCTTCCCGCTGCTGTGTCCTCCTGGCCTGTCCCTGGCGTCTGCTCCAGCGGCCCAGGCAGCGGCCAAGCGGAGATTGGAATGGAGACGGCGTGGTCCTCAGAGTCTGAAGTCACTGCCGGGCCCTCTGCGGAGGAGGCAGCCCCGGTAGTGTGGGAGCAACGGTGCTGCGGGACCTACACGACCCTCTCCAGACAGTGGGTGGTGGCTGGGCCCCGAGCTGTGCACAGGGAGACACTGCCAGGCCCGGGCTCTGTGGCCTTGAGCATGTGGCCTTGAGCGTGTGGCACACAGCTCCCTGCTGGCTCCCCGGGGCTGTGTCAAAGCCCGCGGCAGCTTCCCCAGAGGCCTGGGGGCAGGGGGGCCCTGCGAGGCGGGACTCTGCCTCCACCTGGGAGCCCGGCCCCGGGTGACTGACCGTCCTTTGTCGCCTTCTTCCTGCCTTCCTTGAGCCACAGCACCCCGTTTCCAGAGGGAAGGACCCCGCCCGCTCTGGGTCCCGGGGGTGACTCATCTCTGCCTCTACCTTTCTCTAACCAGTCGCCGTTTCCAGGGGGTCCGGGTCTTGGGAAGGCGCCTGGCGCTCAGGGGGAGGCCCTTGGCCCACTGGCTGTGCCTGGACCCAGCCATCACTTCTGGCCACACAAATTCCTGCGGCTGCCCAGGACCCAGTGTCTCTGACACTTGTGGGGAGCAGGTGAAGCTGGGGATGGATCAGGCAGGGTGCCGGAGGCCAGGCAGGAGGCTGAGCTGTGAGGCGGAGAAGTGCTGCGTGACTTTCAGCCCGAGCGCATAAAGTACGGCGCCACCGCCTTCGGGGGCCTCCTTCTCCCCTTCCTGCTCCTGCTCCT